>OX451740.1:444327326-444887150 GCA_948472305.1 Vicia faba
TATGCCATTTGATTCAATTTGGATGTAATAGTAAAACTAGGGTTTTAATTTCTTGTCAAAAATTCCCCATTCAAAATTATATCCCCCTCCCCCATAATCATGTTGTAATAGTGGTAGATTTATTTTACGCATTTACGCTTTCAATTATGCCATGATTAGAGATTAGGGTTTGTATGCAAAAATCCAAAATCAACAAATAGTTTGACTAATGCAAAGACAAAAATGCATGAAAATTAATACAAAATGCACACTTGCACCCCTAGGGTTTCATCCACTTGTTGCCTTTTAAATGGGCCATGTTATGCATGTTGAGTACTTTGGAAAAACAAAAACAAAACAAAAGATCATAGTCCCTCGTTGACACTATCTTGGTTGCCTAAACAAAATGCTCAAGTCCCTCGGAAAATTTGCCAAAAATACTTAACACAATTGCTATCATGGTCTATACGATGACCCGCGTCTGTCCCGTTTAACATCCTAATACAAGGTTATTTACCAAATGCAATGGTAAAACAACACTGTCAAAAGGGTTTAAAAACATGTAGGAAAGATCTTTGAGTAAAATAGGGTAGACAAACTCTTAGTTACTTGATCAAAACTTGCAAAACATCCTTGCTATTTTCAAACACACCTCACAACACAATTTCAAAACATTTCCCAAAAACAAACTTTCAAACATGGGAACATCTTTTCAAAAGACAAATACACCTTTTGTATACATTCAAACAAGAATCATTACAAAGGTTGCCACAACGATGGGCTCTTTTCAAACATCTTTCAAAACCACACACAAAGCACCATTTCAAACAATTGGAAAAGCAAAGCAAGTGATCTAAACAAGTAACTAAGAGCCCATGGATAACCATGGATGAAAAGGGTGCTTGCACCTTTCCTTTTCATAATCTACTCCCCGAACCCAAGAAAACATCTCAAAGGTCTTTCCTGTGCTTTTTGACTTTCCTTAGGATAAAATAAAAAGTCGGGTGGCAACTCTTGCTAAACCGAAACATTTGCGAACACAAACGCAAAACCTCAAGTCAGTTCTCCACCGTATCACACCTTGCAACATTGCTTATCATGGTTATACGATGACCCACGCCCGTCCCGTTTACATCCAAAGATAGGGTTACTTACCAAATTAATGGTAAGATAACAATGTCAAAGGAAAAGAAAATGAACAAGAAAGACTTTTGAGTAGGTAGAATGCTCCTAATTACTTGCTCAATTTCAAAACATCCTTGCTATTTTCAAAACAAACACCTACACTTTCAAAACCTCTTACAAATTTGAAAACATTTTCAAAATATCAAACATCTTTGTATACATTCTTACGAACGAGAATCATTACAAAGATTTCCTAAACAATGAGCTCTTTACAAAATACTTTCAAAAAACCACATAAAGTATAATTTCAAACAAAAGCAAGCGATCTAGCAAGTAAATAAGATCCCATGGAAAACCATGAATGAAAAGGGTGCTAATACCTTCCCTTTTCATAATCTACCCCCCGAACTTAAGAAATAATCTCAAAGGTCTTTCCTGTGCTTTTTCACCTTTCCTTTTGGATAAAATAAAAGTCAGTGACGACTCTTGCTAACAACAACATTTTGTGATAAAACGCAAAACCCTCAAGTCATTTCTCCCACCATATCACAGAACTGGCGACTCTGTTGGGGATAATTTTAAAAGTGGGGTTACCTTAGGGTTAGATCACATTTACTTGCTTTCATTATTTTATTTGTATGCTTTACATTATGGTTCTTTGTTTGGGTTTGAATCCTATACCCGGATTTGGGATACTTTATAGGTAAGTAGCAATACATTGTGGAAACTATGCGGGGTATACCGACATGGTCTAAGAAATAGCTAAGTTATTGTGACATATTTGTGGGTACTGGTAGCCCTTGAGTTAATCAAGGAGAATACGGGGCTGCTGAGTGATGTCATGAAGCACTAATGAACTTTTAGAACCTTTACTTTACCAACTTGAGCAACATCTTCAGGCTTTGGTTCTTTTTCCGTACCGTTGTAGGGTAGTTGATGAAGAATAGGAATCCTCAGGAGTTGAGAAAATTCCTCCAAAGTAGGTACTAGTTGATAATCAGGGAATGTGAAACAGTGGTTGTAGGGGGTCAAAGAACTGGTAGAGAACTTTCACCATGTCTTATTCAATGTTGGAGTTGACCAAGTTGAGAAGTCTACCATGTCTTTCATTGAAGAGATAATTATCTGGAATCTTGGAAGTAAGATCCTTGAGTTGAGGAGGGATTCTCACAAGGTTGACTTGAATTGTTTCCCTGCGAAGAGATTCCATGACCTACAAAACAAGAACAAAGATGAAGATCCAAACCCTTGAAATGGTTAGTGGATGCATATGATGCTTTATGATGTTCATGATGTATGCACAAACACATGTACAAGCAAATCATACAAGATCCTAGTTTCAGACTTGCATGAGGTTTTATAGGTAAGTACCCTCTTGAGTTTAGTTGGCTCAAACCTGTCCTATAAATAGTAACCGGGTTCTAAGGAGCTCAATATCACTGGATTATTTTCTATGTTCATTGTTGTACCCCAAAATTTTCCCTCTCATGTTTTCCAAAGGTTTCCCCCTACATGGTTGACCAGAAACCCTTGCCTAAAGAAAAAGAAAATTTTTGAGTTGTGCTTTAAGTACCTTTCGATTGGAATTCTGAAAGACCCTTCGATTGGTATTCTGAAAGAGCCGTTCGATTGGCATGGAAAATTCCCTTCGATTAGCATTATGGACAAACACTTCGATTGAAAGTCCAAAAATGCTTCGATTGGCATTATGGACAAGCACTTCGATTGACAGTCCAAAAATGCTTCAATTGGCATTATGGACAAGCACTTCGATTGGCATTGTGTCAAGGCCTTCGATTGGAATTCTGAAAGACCTTTTCATTTGGCACCCTGGGCCAAGCCTTTCAATTGGCATGCCACGGGATCCTTCGATTTAGCATTGTGTCAAGGCAGCTTCGAAAGACATGTTAACCATGTCCTTCGATTAGCATGAACAACACCTTTCGATTGGCCTGTTAACAAAGCCTTTCGATTGGAATTTTAACAAGTACCCTTTGATTGGTATATGGACAAATACCCTTCAATTGGCATTTCAAAAGGTCCTTGGACTGGAACTTCAGAGTGTCCTTCGACTGGAACTTCAGAGTTTCCCTTAATAATAACATCAGAACGAAATGACCTTCGAATGGCATTTCAGTGCAGAGTTTCCCTTAATCTAAGATGCTCTGATGAAGGAAGTTCTGAACACTTCGAATCAGAACTTAGACTCATTACAAGGCCAAGAGCTGGTCAAAGTTGTCTAATAGGGAATGTTCTAAATAGATTCGAATTGGACTTTGAAGCTGGCAAAGAAGGCCCATTCGAAGGGCCATTCGAAGAACACACAGTTGGCCCATTCGAAGGACACACAGCTGGTGAAAACGAATGCTGTGTTGTTCCAGTCTGGTTGAAAGGTGTAGAAAGATGGAGGATTCGACTCAAAAGATTAAGTTGAACATCCATACCCATTGGCTAGGCCACGTGTCTTCCCTTTTTAGGCCTGTACCCATCTGTTGTGCACAGTACTACCCTTTAGGAAAGTCTGTCTTGAGCCTTGCGCTATATTTTCCTTCAGCATGAAGCAACCTCATCTGAACCATTCATCTTGCTTTTGTGGCACAAGTGGACATTTACTTTCCAGCTGGGCCTTATTTTATTATTTTCTGAACCCCAACTGCCAGCAGGCCCACCATATGTGCTGTCACGTTATCTACCATTTTACTATTTTGCAAGGTTGGCTGTTGGACAACATGCCCATTCTTTTTCCCTATAAATAGAGGAATTCTTGCAAAGCTAAGGGAGGACTTTTTTGGCCAGAGGAACGTATCTTCAAAATTCTCATACACCACAAAATTCTCAAATTCTCAAACACTTGAACACTTGAACACTTGAACACTTGAACACTTGAACACTTAAACACTTAAACACTTGAACACTTGAACACTTAAACACTTAAACACTTAAACACTCAAACACATACCCAGAATCCAAACAACAAATCCAGAACTGCATCCTCCTGCCTAAACACCAAGAACATCAAACCTGTGTTACAAATACAAGCCTTGAGGCCTACATAACCTCAAAACCTGCCTTCCTTACCAAAGCCAGAAAACTCCAGCCAGTTCAACTGCAACTGCAAACAAACCTGCCTAAAGCCAGTCCAACTGCAACTTCCAGCAAGCCTGTATCAAAATTAACAAAAAAACTCAGACCTGCCTGTATCAAATCAAAGAGCAAACACTTATCTCCTTAGAATCTGAACATCCCTATACCTTGTTACCCTTTGAATCCAGTAGGAAGAGCCTCACACTTATCCAATATCAAAGATATAACTCCTAATTCCTCCCTTTGAACCCAGAAGCATTCAAGGGAACCACTTAAAGGCCCAGCACGCATTCCAGCCTCAAGCAAGGTAAGTCATTCTTAACCTTGAACCCTTCATTTCTGGCATAACATGTAAATAAGCTTCCTTTTCGTTTCAAACATATACATAGTGTTTGTTACCTTTTTGTTTCCATTCTTTTAGTTTGTTTATTGTCTCTCCTTTTGGTTTTGTTCTTTGGTTTGTTACAAATGCTCTATGAACTAACCTGGCCCTGAGGTAATGATAGCATGGCCTTGAGCCATGTTGCTGTTTAATATCTCAAACGAAATAAACAAAAGACAGGAGTATGAAACGAAGCCCCAGGCTTCCTCATTGACTCCAGACCCAATCGAAGGAGACAGAAAGGCAGATTGCATCTTGTACAGATTCTAGGCCCAATCGAAGAAGACAACAAGGCAGAAAGGCCCAGCCAGAGGCACACTTGCACTAAGTCCAGGCTCAGACGAAAGGCACTTCCATGCTGGTGCCAGCCTCCAATCGAAGTACATGACCTGACTGGTGCCAAAGCCCAATCGAAGGCCATGACCTCACTGGCGCGAAAGCCCAATCGAAGGCCATGACCTCACTGGCGGGAATCCCCAATCGAAGGAGGCCAACAGAATGCAAATAGAAGGGTGCTACTGCCTGGGCCGAAAGACACTCATTTCTTGCTTTTACCTTATTTTTGCCTTTATATTCTCATGCAATTCAATATGGTTGTAATAGTGTATGATATTTATTTCCTGCATTTTTATTGCTTTGTACAAATGCTAGTAATTAGGTGTGTATGGAAAGATAAAATCAACAGTTAGACAACCCAAAAATCAAAGATAACAATGCATGCAATCAAACACACTTGCACACGTACACCCCTAGGGTAATTCCACTTGTTGCCTTATAAAAATGGCCATGTTATGCATGTGGGATGTCTTAGCACAAACGAATTGAAAAAAGATCATAGTCCCTCGATGACGCTATCAAAGTTGCCTTTCAAAATGATTTTAGTCCCTACAGAAAAGTGCTAAGTCATTTCACAACATTGCTATCATGGTCATACGATGACCCGCGCCTGTCCCGTTTACATCCTAACACAAGGTTGTTCACCAAATACAATGGTGAAACAACACTGTTAAAAGGGTTAAAAAAATAAGAAAGATCTTTGAGTAAAATAGGGTAGACAACTCTTAGTTACTTGATCAAACTTGAAAAAACATCCTTTCTATTTTTCAAAACACACTCCACAACACAATTTCAAAACAACTTTCAAAACAATGAAAACCTTTAAAAAAGACATACACCATTGTATACATTCAAACAAGAATCATTACAAAGGTTGCCTAGACAAGGCACCTCTTTTCAAAACATCTTTCAAAACCACACACAAAGCACCATTTCAAACAATTGAAAAGCAAAAGCAAGTGATCTAAGCAAGTAACTAAGAGCCCATGGATAACCATGGATAGAAAGGGTGCTAATACCTTCCCTTTCTATAATCTACTCCCCGAACCCAAGAAAACATCTCAAAGGTCTTTCCTGTGCTTTTTGACCTTTCCTTAGGATAAAATAAAAAGTCGGGTGGCGACTCTTGCTAAACCGAAACATTTGCGAACACAAACGCAAAACCCAAGTCAGTTCTCCCACCATATCACATTCATTGTTTTGGTTTAGCCACTTAACTGGCGACCAAAATATTCCAAGAAAACAAACCTCAATGAGTGTAGTATCGAGTATTTACCAACTTCGGACTGCACCAAAGCCGTTCATCTCACTACCCCTAAAAAAGGCCAGGATGGTCAAGTAAGGTTCTAAGAGTTCATTAGTGCTTTATGACATCACTCAGCGGCCCCGTATTCTCTTTGATTGACTCAAAGGCTACCGGTACTCACAAATATGTCGCACTAACATAGCTATTGCTTCAACCATGTCGGTATACCCCGCACAGTTTCCACAATGTATTGCTATTTACCTATGAATGTTTCCCAAATCCGGGTAGAGGATTCCAAGCCCAAACAAGAGAACCAAATGTAAAGCAATCAAAGCAATCAAGATAAGCATGCAAAAGGTGATCTAAGCCCTAAGGTTACTTCACTTTTAAAGAATTCCCCAGCAGAGTCGCCAGTTCTATGATACGGTGGGAGAACTGACTTGAGGTTTTGCGTTTGTGTTCACAAATGTTTCGGTTTAGCAAGAGTCGCCACCGACTTTTTATTTTATCCTAAGGAAAGGTCAAAAAGCACAGGAAAGACCTTTGAGATGTTTTCTTGGGTTCGGGGAGTAGATTAAAGAAAGTAAGGTATTAGCACCCTTTCTATCCATGGTTATCCATGGGCTCTTAGTTACTTGTTTAGATCACTTGCTTTGCTTTTCAATTGTTTGAAATGGTGCTCTTCAATTGTTTGAAATGGTGCTTTTTGTGTGGTTTTGAAAGATGTTTTGAAAAGAGGCCATTGTTGTGGCAACCTTTGTAATGATTCTTGTTTGAATGTATACAAAGGTGTTTTTGTCTTTTGAAAAGTTTTCAATGTTTTGAAAGTTGGATTTTGAAATTGTGTTGTGAAGTGTGTTTGAAAATAGCAAGGATGTTTTGCAAGCTTTTGATCAAGTCACTAAGAGCTATCTACCCTATTTTACTCAAAGATATTTCTTGTGTTTTTGACCCTTTTAACAGTGTTGTTTCACCATTGCATTTGGTGAACAACCTTGTGTTAGGATGTTAAATGGGACAGGCGCGGGTCATCGTATAGACCATGATAGCAATTGTGTCAAGTATCTTTGACAATTTTCTTGAGGGACTTGATCATTTTTGTTTAGGCAACCAAGATAGCGTCATCGAGGGACTATGATCTTTTGTTTTGTCTTTGTTTTGCCAAAGTACTTAACATGCATACCATGGCCCATTTTTGAAGGCAACAAGTGGATTGTAACCCTAGGGGTGCAAGTGTACATTGTGTTTGTTTTTTCATGCATTTTTGTCTTTGATTAGGTCAAACTATTTGTTAATTTGATTTTGGCATACAAACCCTAATTCTCTAATCATGGCATAATTGAAAGCGTTTAAGTGCGAGAATTTAAATTCTAAGCTATTACAATATGATTATGGGGATGGGGGTACAATTTTGAATAGGGGGTATTTGACAAGAAATATAAACCCTAGTTACTATTACATCCAAATTGAATTATAATGCAATAATATTTAAATGTACAATATTTAAATAAGAAAAATAAATAAATATTAAACAAAATGTATTATGCGAAAAAGGAGTTTTTATGTATGTAAAAATATTTAATGCAAAAATAAAGAAATAAATGAAAGATTTATTTTATTCATTTTAAGGGTAAACCCTAATTTCTTTAAGAAAGTAAATATTATATATTATTTATATACAAAAATATATTAATATGTACAAAAAATAAAATATATTGAGAAAAAAAGTGTTTTTTTATTATAATTAATAATAAAAATAAAAATGTTATATTTTTGTATTTTTATTCTAAGTTTTTTTAATAAAATAAAAGCATATATATATATATATATATATATATATATATATATATATATATATATATATATATATATATATATATATATATATATATATATATATATATATATATATATATATATATATATATATATATATATATATATATATATATATATATATATATATATATATATATATATATATATATATATATATATATATATATATATATATATATATATATATATAATAAAATAAAATATTTACAAAAATAAAATATATTCAAGAAAATATTTTCAGTGTGAATAAAAATAAAAGTATTATTTACATTATTTTCAAGTTTTAATAAATAATATAAAGTATTTAAATTGTTTTTATGTTAGAAAAATCAAAATAAAATACCTAATAAATGTAAAACAAATGTGAAAATATTTTAAAGCATTTTTTATGTTTGAAAATAAAATGATAAAGTCAGAAAAGAAAACAAAAATTCAAAAATGCAAAAATATAAGAAATTGGGCCAGGGGGTGCAATAAGAAAAGAGGGGGGTGTCAAAAGTGAGAACAAACAGGCCCAACCCATTTCCACTTCATCTTCTTCCTTGTGACAAAAACGCGCGTTTTTCCTGTTCAAATGATACATCCTGTATACGTGATCTTTTGCCAAAACTCAAAACATGAAACTTGTAGAGCATCAAACCACGATTCTAACCATATAAAAAACTTGATCTAACTCTCAAAGACCAGAGAGAATTTCTCTGGCCCTAAAATCTGACCTAGTTTTTTCAGCATGTTCATGGATGAAATTATCTTAGCACGCATAATATAAATGAAAACTGAGCATATGTACAGCTTCATGGCATTGAATACTACATTTTTCATTCACAAACCTAAGGCTAAATGTTCCTAAATAGAGAGATAGAAGTTTGAGAAATACCTGTTTCAGTCAAGCTCGAGTATAGCAATGCAGCAACTTTCAGTGAGGCCTGAGGTTCTTTTAAGCTTGCTTGATGTTCCCTCGACCTTTCCCAATGCTTAGTTTGCTTTAAAATGGTCTGAATATCTCTTTAGAACTCAACCTGCAAAGCTTCAAAATAGAAATGGTGAACACTGTAAATGGAGTTACAGTTGGCAATGGAGGTTTGAGATAGTTTGAGTGAGTTGAATGGAAGGTATTGGAACAAGTTTGAGGCCTAACGCACGAGTGGTTTGTGTGATGGAGGTGAATCTGCAGGGAGTGCCCTGTTTTGCAAGAATAATATGATTTGGTGTTTTGGAAGGCTTGAGGGCTCAAAAATTCGTGTTTCTGGCTCAAGGCAATGCACAAAACTTGTTTGGAATGTTGGCAAGAGTTGAATATATCAGATGCTCAAGTTATGTCCTTTTGGCAAGTTGACTTGTTTTGAAAGAAAAGTGTGAAGTGATATGGGGTAGGCCTGTACAGGCTATCTCCAAGCATGCACAAGTTTCTTGTACCTTTTCCTGAGTTTGTGGAACTTGTTTGCTGCAAAGAAAGAGGTCCAAGGCTCAAGAGAAGCAATGTTGACATAAAGTTGCCTTTATGAAAATGGAAGTGCTACCTTTATGCCAAAAATGGATTTGTTCATTGTGCCAAGCTCTAATGATCAGAATAACACCAATGTCCAATGAGTTTGCATACAATTTTTGAGTGTGAATTGGTTTAGAGACCTGTAAACAAGTACAAAGCTAGTATGGACAGATTTTGCAACTTGTATGAACATGTATTGGCCATGGATACAAAGTGAGTTTTTGCCAACTTCAAGCATTCGATTCTCCCTAACCACAAATGTGTTTGAGGAGTTCTTGGACAATTTGGAAATCTTGCAACAAGTAATATAATCCATCTTTGAAATGAAACTTGAGACTCCAAGTGGAACTATGTGAAAAATGGCCAAGAAGATGGGTCAAAATCCTGCCTAAACTAGGGCAAAATTTCTCTAAGTTAAAAGTTTTAGGGACCCTTGTTCCAAAAATCATAACTTGAGATCCAAGCTTCTTTTGAGAAAACTTTGTGAATAAAAGTTGTATAATTTGTGGAGGACTACAACTTTCATGTTGTAAGTTTTGTTTGAATCCATTTGCATCTTGGTGAAAATGTGGGGCAAAGTTAGGAAAAATTAAGAAAATTTCATAACTTAGAAAATTTCTAAGTTATGAAAATTTTCAATTTCAAACCCTAATTTGCAATTTTGGGTTTCTTGATGAACAAGTTTCATAATTTGATATATCTTGATGAAAAATGATTCTTGGCACTTGATTTTGACCAAAAAGTCAAAGTTTGACTTTTCAGTGTACAATCAAATTTTGATCAGTTGACTGAAAAATTCATCTGTCAATCTAATGCATTTGAGATATTTTGAACTTGTTGAATAGGTCAAGATAATTTCATTGAGTCCTTGAGTCCATGGTTGAGATTAATTTTCCACTGGCTAGGTCAAACAGTCAAAAATTGCCTTTGTTCAGTCAAAACTCTAAAAATGACCATTTTGCCTATTTGGTGATCTAATCAAATTTCTTGTGGAATTGTGGTCCAAAATTGATCAAATGGTTCATATAAGTTTATAATGTTGATGTGGGTAAAAATTCACGAGGTTTGACTGTAAATTGGCCACAGTTGACTTTTTCCCCAATATAGCTGATTTCTAGGTCAACTGTCCAATTGACTAGGCAAAAATTTGATTCAAGGCTTGAAACTTGGTATGGGAAAACTTATGAGTCCAACATGAAGTATGAAAGTCAATTTGGGCATTGAAGGTCCAAAAATCCCTGTGCAAACTCAAACCCTAATTTAGGTCAACAGTGCAAGGAGGTGCCTTGAGCAGAGCAAACCCTAGCTTGGTCTTGAGTTCCAAGAGCCTTGTGATGAGAAATGTTGATAAAATGAGAGGGAAAATTTTGGGGTACAACAGTTGCCCCTGTTCAATCTTCTCGAACCTGAAGAGTTAGATTGGCAAGTTTTCCTTTCGTGACTCGAAGGTAAAAGAGGATTGGACACTAGAGTGCCCGTAAATTTGCACTCGTCAAAATGTTATTGAGGGAATGGGCTTAAAGATGCCATTTGGAGATGGTAGAATCTTGCTGGAGATGGGCTTAAAGATGCCATATAGGATTTGTTTGTTGAAAATCAGTAGAATGAACATCAGAATGGTGTCCGTATTTGGAATGTATCTGAGTTGTATTTGGAGATTGGGTTTGTATGAGCAAGGGAATGGCGTCCGTGTCTAGAGCGTATTCGAGCTGTAACTGCATTTGATCTTTGAATATCAGAATGACTGCCGTGTCTGGAGTGTATCTGTATTCTAAATGGGTAACAGAGAAACATTTGTGTATGGAGCAACTGTGTGCGGGGGATAAGTTCTTAATGAGTGGCAGAATCGCAACCTTGTCTGGAGCGTATCTGGACTGTATCTGAAATTGATATCTGTATGAGTAGCATAATGACTTTCGTGTCTGGAGTGTATCCGTACTGTAACTGGGATCTGAATAAGTGACAGAATGACTTCCGTTGCAACTGCACTGGGGAGAATCAAACTTCTGGTGTAAGGGCCAGAATGGCGTCCGCGTTTGGAGCGTATATGAACTTGAAGTTGTTAGTTGAATCTGAATGAGAAATAGAACGGCTTCCGTGTCTGGAGCGTATCTAGTCTGTATCGGGTTGCTGAAGTCTGAATGAACAGTAGAATGACCGTCGTGTCTGGGTGCATCCGTACTGTATTTTGACTTGAAATTCTGAATGAGTAATAGAATGACCGCCGTGTCTAGGGTGTATCCATATTGTATCTGAATAATTGTTAACGATAGCCTTTTAATCTTATCCTGAAAAGGGTAAAATGTTAGCTAAAACACAAAGTTATGTTGCATGATATGTATGATGCAATGAACTGTGTTTCATCAATGTTTATGATATATGAATGTAATGGATGTGCATGTAAGCTGAGTAGATGTCTTGTTGAGGAAAATTAATCCTTGATAGCCGGAGACAATGAAATCCTTGACTGCTGCCGGGGAAAGTAAATTCCTGACCGATGCTGAGGATTCAAAAATCTTTGATTGTTGAAGATGAGAAATCCTTGCTGATTGCTTGGGGATTAAAGATCTTTGATTGTTGAGAATGAGAAATCCTGGGACCACTCCTGGGGATTGAAAATCCTTGGTGACTCGTGGGGATTTAACAAGAGCTTTGACAACTTCTACGGGGAATGAGAATCCTTCATGACTTTCCTGGGAAATAAGGAAAACTCCAACGACCTCTACTGGGGAATTAAAACCTAGAAGGCTTCCAATGGAGAAACAGGAACTAGAATCCTCATTTTGTCGGGAAATAACTCTGTGAGGAGGGTGTTTATTCTGCCGGAGAAATCAGGAGCTTTGGGTTGTATGCCAAACTACTGGGGAATCATCCTAGTCGGGGATAAGACAAAGAAGTTAACTGTTATCTTGTTGACTCTTAGACTTTTTAAGATAACCTGCTGGGGAAATTGGGGAAAGCTAAATAGTTCCCGCTGGGGATTGATAGTTGGAAGTTTGACTTCACTGGGGATATGTATCTCAGGGTTTTCGGGCTCCACTGGGGACCGGGAGTTCAGAGACTTAACTCTGATGGGAATTCTGAAACTTAACTCCGCTGGGGGATAAAGTTTAGAACACACTGGCTCCGCTGGGGATCTTGAAATTTAACTCCGATAGGGATGTATACTTCAAGGTTTTAGCTTTGTTGAGGATCTGAATGATGTACTGTAGGGGATTTCTTCTGGAATAGCACAAAGATATCTTCCTACACCTTCAACCTATCAGTAATTATCCTTTCTCAATTTCGTTTTATTTGTAAGCAGTGATTATATTCAAATGCATATGCCTATTTAACAAAACATTGGACGTTTTCAAATAAAACATAAGTGTAAAAAGAAAGGAAAGGCAAGCAAATTTCTGCACTTTGAAGTATCTTTGTATTAACTTTTGTAAGTATCTTTGTACAAAGGAGACATACATCCTAGTAAGAGGATGTTGTCATAAAAAATTGAAAAATTTTATACAAAAAGAAAGATGGCTATGTGTAACAATTCCATGGGGTTCCCATTCTTCTATAGCCTTCACAACTCTGAGTATCTTGTCCATTCGCTGCTTCGTCCTCCGATGATTGGATTGATCAGAAGCTTGGAGCTTGTTGGTGAAGAGATTGTCCTTAAAGTGATCCGACGAGACATAGTCATACGCTTTAATTCCCTAATTTTTACCTGGACCGCCCTTTCGGGTTTTTAGTCCACCGAGAAACCCTTTTTTGCCCAAGTCGCCCTTTCGGGTTTTCAACTTGTCGGGTGTATAGATTTTTTTGTTGATCCCTAATTTTTGCCTGAACCGCCCTTTCGGGTTTTCGATTCACCGGGATGCCCATTTTTGCCCAAGTCGCCCTTTCGGGTTTTCAACTTGTCGGGTCGTTTTATGCGTAGTAAC
The DNA here is from genome assembly GCA_948472305.1 of Vicia faba. Lineage (NCBI taxonomy): Eukaryota > Viridiplantae > Streptophyta > Magnoliopsida > Fabales > Fabaceae > Vicia > Vicia faba. Next base: position 444,340,730 of record OX451740.1, read on the forward strand.
TTTTGATTATGTCTGTGTTCACAGGATGCGGCAAGTCATCGCCGTCCATGGTGGTCAGAATCATTGCCCCACCAGAAAAGATGTTTTTGATCACAAATGGTCCTTCGTAAGTAGGAGTCCACTTGCCCCTAGGATCACTTTGCGGTAAGATGATCCGCTTGATTACAAGATCTCCGACTTGATATACTTGACGTCTGACTTTCTTGTTGAAAGCCTTGATCATCCGTTTCTGATACGTCTGACCATGACAAACAATAGTAAGTCGCTTCTCGTCGATCAAGTTAAGTTGATCAAGCCGGGTCTGAATCCAATCATCTTCACTCAAACTGGCATCCTTCATAATCCTTAAGGAAGGAATCTGAACTTCCATAGGTAAAACAGCTTCCATGCCATATACCAAAGAGAAGCGGGTTGCCCCTGTTGAAGTACGCACCATGGTACGATATCCATGCAGAGCAAATGGTAACATCTCATGCCAGTCCTTGTAGGTGACTGTTATCTTTTGAATGATCTTCTTGATATTTTTGTTTGCGGCTTCAACAACACCGTTCATCTTCGGCCGGTAGGGAGATGAATTGTGATGATAAATCTTGAACTGCTCGCACAGAGCGGTGATCATAGTGTTATTAAAATTTGTACCGTTATCCGTGATGATCCTGTCGGGGACACCATACTGGCATATGAGGTTCTGCTTGATGAAGCGGGCAACCACATTCTTTGTAACAGAGGCGTAGGAAGCTGCTTCGACCCATTTAGTAAAGTAATCAATAGCAACCACGATGAAGCGATGTCCTTTGGATGCCGTAGGCTTGATCTCTCCAATCATGTCAATGCCCCACATTGCGAATGGCCAAGGAGCTGTTAAAACATTGAGAGGAACAGGAGGAATATGTACTTTGTCGGTGTAGACTTGACATTTGTGGCAAGTACGGGAATGTTGATGACAATCAGCTTCCATGGTAGACCAGTAGTAGCCTGCCCTTAGAATCTTCTTATCCATCGTATGTCCGCTTAAGTGGGTGCCAAAGGTGCCACTATGTATTTCGGTCATGATCAACTCTGCTTCAACTTTGTCCACACAGCAAAGTAGAACACAATCATGGCTGCGCTTATAGAGGATACCATTGCTTAGGAAGAACTTGGCAGAAAATCTCCTTAAGAACTTTTTGTCATTGACGGAAGCTCCTTCAGGGTATTCTCGAGTTTGGAGATACCTTTTGATTTCATGAAACCGGGGTTGTTCCACTACTTCTTCGGTATTAATCTCATGAAAGTGCACAGGTTCGTCCATTCACTCGATGGTGATTTGGGGAGCCTCGTTATCCTAGTTGAGTTTAAACATGGAAGACATTGTAGCCAGAGCATCTGCTAGCTGATTTTCTTCTCGCGGGAAGTGCTCGAAAGTAATCTGCTCGAAATGAGGCAACAATGTCAAGACATGTTCTTTGTATGGGATAAGATTAGGATATTTAGTGTCCCACTCTCCTTTGATTTGACTGATAACCAAAGCCGAGTCCCCAAATACGACCAAAGATTTGATTCCCAAGTCTATAGCAGCCTTGAGACCAAAGATGCAAGCTTCATATTCAGCCATGTTGTTGGTACAGCTGAAGTAAAGTCGGGTAGTGAAGGGTGTATGGCAACCTTCCGGAGAAATGAGTACCGCACCGATACCGTTGCCAAGTGCATTTGAAGCACCATCAAAGTACATGGTCCATCGGGATCCTTGTTCAGGTCCGTCATACGGTCCGTTACCTTCAATGTTGTCCAATGTCATGATGTCCTCGTCAGGGAAGTCAAATCTCATAGATTGGTAATCTTCGACGGCTTGATGAGCTAGATGGTCAGCTAGTACACTCCCTTTTATAGCTTTTTGGGTAGTATACTGGATATCATACTCAGTCAGGATCATTTGCCATCTAGCAATTCTTCCAGATAAAGCAGGCTTCTCGAAGATATACTTAATCAGATCCATTTTGGAAATCAGCAAAATGGTATGAGTCAACATATACTGCCTTAGCCGGCGAGCAGCCCATACCAAAGCGCAACAAGTTTTCTTGAGTAGTGAGTAGCGAGTCTCACATCCGGTAAACTTTTTGCTAAGGTAATAAATGGCATGCTCTTTTCGGCCAGACTCGTCATGTTGGCCCAATACGCACCCCATTGAGTTATCCAAAACAGTCAGATACATGATTAACGATCTTCCTTCGACGGGTGGCATCAAGATAGGAGGTTCCAGTAAATACTCCTTGATCTTATCAAAAGCAACTTGACAATCATTGTTCCATTCAACTACCTGATCTTTCTTCAACAACTTGAAGATTGGCTCACAGGTAGATGTTAGGTGAGAGATGAACCTCGCAATATAGTTTAAGCATCCCAAGAAACCTCTAACCTCCTTCTCAGTGAGGGGGGCATGAATTTCTTGTATAGCCTTTACTTTAGCAGGATCAACATCAATGCCTTTGTTGCTGACGATAAATCCCAAAAGTTTACCAGACCTGACTCCAAAAGTGCACTTGCTTAGGTTTAGTCTGAGCTTATACTCCTTCAACCTGACAAACAACTTTTGCAGATGATCAAGGTGTTCTTCTTCTGTCTGTGAACGGGCTATCATGTCGTCTACGTAAACTTCAATCTCATGATGTATCATGTCATGAAACAAAGCTACCACGGCGCGTTGATAGGTTGCCCCGACATTCTTCAGTCCGAATGGCATCACTTTGTAGAAGAAGGTACCCCATTGCGTAACAAAAGTAGTCTTCTCCATGTCTTCGGGGGCCATTTTGATCTGGTTGTATCCCGAGAATCCATCCATGAAGGAAAATACCTTGTGTTGAGCTGTGTTGTCAACCAAAATGTCGATGTGTGGTAGTGGAAAATCATCTTTAGGGCTAGCCCTGTTTAAATCCCGATAGTCCACACACATTCTGACTTTGCCGTCCTTTTTAGGCACAGGCACAATGTTAGCAACCCATTGTTAATAGGAAGTAACAGCCAGAAAGCCAGTGTTGAATTGCTTCATTACCTCAACTTTGATCTTCTCAGACATGTCAGGCCTCATTCAACGGACCTTTTGTTTGATCGGTGGACAGTCTTCTCTTGTAGGGAGACGGTGAACCACGATATCCGTATCTAGTCCTGGCATGTCTTCATAGGACCAGGAAAAGATCTCAACATATTCGTTCAACAAATTCACTAAGCGCTCTTTGACACTTGGTTCTAAGTTGGCACCCACCCTTACCTCTTTCTTGTCTTCCTCTGTTCCCAAGTTGATGGTCTCTAGCAACTCTTCATGGGGCAGAATAGCCCTCTCTTCTTGTTGCAAAAGTCTGGCTAACTCTCCAGGCACTTCACAGTCTTCATCACCTTCGTACTCGGCATGCTTGACAAAGTCTTCAGAGTCACCGAAGGCTAAAGCAGAATAGTCACCCATGGAATCCGAAGTGGATGGGTACCTGCATGTTAGAACAAAGTTTGAATCTACTACCCTAAGTTAAAGTTTTGATGATAACAAAATGCTAGATTAAATAAATTGTATAATTCATATGAGACATATATGCTACCTAAAAATAATATTATGCATTTACAGAAACTCTAATGGATAGCATCAGAAGATGGAATATCATACGCCAGCATCAGAAGATGAAATATCATATGCCAGCATCAGAAGATGAAATATCATATGCCAGCATCAGAAGATCAAAGCATGTGCTTACGCTGAAGCTTGATGAACAGATCTGCGCGTAACATACTCTAAACTCTGATCAAGACCAAAACAATATCATCAGCAGCTAGAAGCGTCAGAATAAGCCAAAGCCAACAACACGCTTAAGTGACAACGGTACTGTGCATTCAAGACACTTTATTACCAACGGCTGTATTCCAAGACAAAGATCTTCTCAATTTGGAAAGAACGTAATGGACATTGAAATGGCATAATTGACTACAACGTATCTTTTCCAAATGCTATATAAACAAGTCAGTGATAAATGAATTGGCTAATGCTCTACAACTCTTCACACGCATAAAGCAAATCGTTTTCATCCTCACTCAAAAAGTTTGCTATATCTCTCAAATTGCCTACTCCATATTTATAGCATCCTAGTTTCACATAAGCTTAATTTGTGTATTATCACAGGTGTGATATAGAGTTTTTTGTAGAAAACATTCAACACACTTAGTTTTCATTTATCTGTAAGAAAGAATTTCCTTGAGAAACCGGTATGTGGTTTAGACTCAAGAAGGCTTTAGCAGTTGTTAAAGCAGTTGTAATATTCAGTTGAATATAGTGGATTAAGACCTCGTTGGAGAGAGGCGAAATCACCTTGACGGGTGGACTGGAGTAGTTTGAGATCAAACGAACCAGGATAAAAATAACGTGTTGTCTGCATTTGATTTCAAGGTTTACAATTCAACCCCCCTTCTTGTGTTTTTCACTTCTTCAATTGGCATCAGAGCGCCTGGTTCTGAGCTAAAACACTTAACCGTGTCAGTACAAGATCCAGCGTCAGAAAAATACAATGGCAGGAACATATCAACACACCAGCAATGACAACAATGAAGATAGAGACAGATTCAGCGGCAAACCTCCAGTCTTTGATGGAGAGAATTTTGATTACTGGAAAGACAGAATTGAAAGCTTCTTTCTGGCACATGATGCTGATCTGTGGGACATGGTGACAGATAGATACACGCACCCAGTGAATGCAAGTGGTCAGAAGATTGACAGGAAGGCAATGTCTGATCAACAAAAGCGTGACTTCAAAAATCACCACAAGGCCAGAACTATTCTTCTCAGCGCCATCTCTTACGCTGAATATGAAAAGATATCTGTCAGAGACACTGCAAAGAGTATGTTTGACTCTCTCAGAATGACGCATGAAGGAAACATTCAGGTCAAAGAAACTAAAGCTCTTGCGCTCATTCAGAAGTATGAGGCATTCAAAATGGAAGAAAGTGAATCAATTGAAACGATGTTCTCAAGATTCCAAATTCTGGTGGCTGGTCTCAAAGTTCTGGAAAAAGGGTATTCTACTGCTGATCATGTCAAGAAGATCATCAGAAGCTTGCCAAAACAGTGGAGGCCAATGGTTACAGCGTTGGAGCTAGCTAAAGATCTCAACAAAATCTCTCTGGAGGAACTTATCAGCTCCCTCAGAAGTCACGAGATTGAGCTAGAAGCTGATGAACCTCAGAAGCAAGGTAAGCCTTTAGCGTTAAAATCTAACAGAAAATCTGACTCCAAAGTTTTGCAGGCTATTGAAGAAACCTCTGATGGGTCCTCATCAGAAGAAGACGAGCTTTCCCTCCTCTCCAGAAGAATGAACCAACTCTGGAAGCAGAGGCAAAGAAAGTTCAGGAATACCAGAAGATCCGATCAGAATGAGTCCTCCTCCAGATACACAAGGTCAAACTCCTCCTCTGGATTCAGAAGATCTGAAGGCTCTTCAGGAAGCAGAAAGCCAAACACCAAGGACATCATCTGCTATGAATGCAATGAGCAAGGACACTACAAGAGTGACTGTCCAAAGCTTCAGAGGGAAAAGTCCAAAAAGAAGTTTAGAAGGGAAAAGAAGAAGAGTCTCATGGTTACATGGGATGACTCTGACTCGTCTGAAGCTGACTCAGAATCAGATGATGAGAGAGCAAACATAGCTCTCATGGCTAACATATCAGAAGACAGTGAAGCTTCTGAATCAGACACCGAAGAGGTATTCCCTGAATTTGCAATTAATTTTACTAAGGCTGAACTTGCTGAAAGCCTCAACAAAATTCTGGAAAGATATCAGCAGATCAGAGTTAAATTCAGAAACCTGAAAAGGAATCTTGATTCTGACTCTGAGAAAACTGAGAGTCTTAAATTGGAAAATTCTGAGTTGAAAAATAAAATTTCAAAATTAGAAAATCTTTTACAAAACTCTCAGAAGGAAACAATTTCTGAAACTCCCAGCAGCGCTGATGAGATCATCAAGGAGTATGATCACATCTTTCAAAAGTTCCTCGCTAAAAGCATGGATAGAAGCAAAATGGATTCAATGATCTATGGAGTTAGCAGAAATGGAAGAAAGGGAATAGGATACCAAGGTAAGGTACCTACACCAAAGAATGCCATGGATTTAATTATTAAACACACTCCTCTGAATTCACACTTCGTGTATGGTCACACACATGACATTAAATATACTAGTAGTAAGTATTCTGTGAAACCAAAATTCAACCAGAGTTTTGGTAAAGCTAACAAATCAGGACCCAAGAAAATATGGGTACCTAAGGATAAAATAATACATGTTGCAGATATCTTTAGCAGCAAATCAAAAACACCAGTCATGGTACCTGGACTCTGGCTGCTCACGACACATGACAGGAAGAAGGCATATGTTCCAAAGCCTGGAACTTAAGCCTGGAGGCCACGTAGGCTTTGGAGGCAATCAGAGGGGAAAGATCATTGGCTCTGGAACAGTAGGTAATGGAAATCTTCCCTCTATAAATAATGTTCTATTAGTAGATGGATTAATGCATAATCTGTTATCCATAAGTCAATTAAGTGATAACGGTTATGATATAATCTTTAATCAAAAATCATGTAAAGCTGTTAGTCAGAAAGATGGGACTATCCTATTTAATGGAAAGAGGAAAAACAACATTTATAAAATCAAACTTTCTGAACTAAAAAGTCAGAATGTAAAGTGTATTTTGTCTGTTAACAACGAGCAATGGATCTGGCACAGAAGATTGGGGCATGTTAGTATGAGAAGAATATCTCAGATTAACAAACTCAATCTGGTCAGAGGACTTCCTAATCTGAAGTTCAATTCAGATGCTCTATGTGAAGCATGTCAGAAAGGCAAGTTTGCAAAACCTGCTTTCAAATCTAAAAACATTGTTTCCACCTCTAAACCATTAGAACTTCTGCACATTGACCTATTTGGACTAGTTAAAACTGCTTCAGTCAGTGGCAAGAAGTACGGGTTAGTAATCGTAGATGACTATAGCAGATGGACATGGGTAAAGTTCTTAAGACACAAGGATGAGTCACACTCTGTGTTTGTCACCTTCTGTAACCAAGTTCAGAATGAGAAGGATCTTAGAATCGTTAAAGTCAGAAGTGATCATGGTGGAGAATTTGAAAACAAAGATTTTGAGTCATTCTTTAATGAAAGAGGCATTCTGCATGATTTCTCTTGTCCTAGAACTCCCCAACAAAATGGAGTTGTAGAACGAAAGAACAGAACATTGCAAGAAATGGCCAGAACCATGATCAATGAGACAAACGTTGCTAAGATCTTCTGGGCAGAGGCAATAAACACATCGTGCTACATTCAGAATAGAATCTCCATAAGACCTATTCTGGAAAAGACTCCATATGAATTGTGGAAGAACAGAAAGCCCAACATTTCATATTTTCATCCATTTGGATGTACTTGTTTTATGTTAAATACAAAAAATTATTTGAACAAGTTTGACTCTAAAGCACAGAAGTGTATTATGTTAGGATACTCTGAACGCTCAAGAGGGTACAGAGTATACAATACAGAAACACAGATTGTGGAAGAATCAATCAATGTTTGTTTTGATGATAAGCTTGACTCTGAAAAGTCAAAGCAGAATGAATTCTTTGCAGGTATGGAAGTAGAATTCACAGGTTCTGAAGACAAGTCATCAGAAGATCTCAACAAAGAGACTCCTTCAACATCAGAAAGGAGCACTGCAAGCAATCCAGCAACAGCTGCTGATCAACCTCAGAAAAGACTACCCAGAAGCAGCATGGATCACCCAGAAGAAACAATCTTAGGAAGAAAGGAAGATCCAATCAAAACAAGAGCCAGCTTCAGAAACTCTAAAGAATCCCTCATGGGACTTGTGTCTCTGATTGAACCTTCTTCAATTGATGAAGCACTTTTGGACAACGACTGGATTCTAGCAATGCAAGAAGAGTTGAATCAATTCACCAGAAATGACGTGTGGGATCTAGTTCCCAGACCAAAAGGATTCAACGTCATTGGAACAAAATGGGTGTTCAGAAACAAACTGAACGAACAAGGTGAAGTCATCAGAAACAAGGCACGACTGGTAACACAAGGTTATAGTCAGCAAGAGGGGATAGACTATACAGAAACCTTTGCTCTAGTCGCCAGGTTAGAATCTATCAGACTTTTGATTTCTTTTGCTGTTAATAAAGGCATCACTCTATATCAGATGGATGTCAAGAGTGCATTCTTAAATGGCTATATAGAAGAAGAGGTTTATGTGCACCAACCCCCTGGTTTTGAAAGTACAAAAAATCCAGAGTATGTTTTCAAACTAAAGAAGTCACTGTATGGTCTAAAACAAGCTCCCAGAGCTTGGTATGAAAGACTAAGTAACTTTCTGTTAGAAAAGGAATTCACCAGAGGGAAAGTGGACACAACCTTATTTTGTAAGACAGTTAAGAATGACATCTTAGTGTGTCAGATCTATGTTGACGATATTATATTTGGATCTACTAATCCTTCTCTTGGAAGAAAATTTGCTAAGTGTATGCAGACAGAATTTGAGATGAGCCTCATGGGGGAACTGAAATTCTTTCTGGGAATTCAGATCAATCAAACTCCAGAAGGAACTTATATTCATCAGAGCAAATATGTCAGAGAACTTCTGAAGAAATTTGACCTCTCAGAATGTAAGTCATCAAAGATTCCAATGCATCCCACGTGCATTCTGGAAAGAGAAGAGGTAAGCAAAAAGGTAGAACAGAAGGTCTACAGAGGTATGATTGATTCTCTTCTTTATCTGACGGCTTCAAGGCCTGATATTTTATTCAGTGTATGCATTTGTGCAAGATTCCAATCAGATCCTAGAGAATCTCACTTAACAGTTGTTAAGCGAATTTTCAAGTATCTGAAAGGTACTACTAATCTGGGTTTATTTTATAGAAAATCTAGTGATTACAGCTTAGTAGGTTACTGTGATGCTGACTTTGCTGGAGACAAAGTAGAGCGTAAAAGTACTTCTGGAAGCTGCCAATTTCTGGGAGAAAATCTGATTTCTTGGTCCAGCAAAAGGCAATCCACAATTGCGCTATCAACAGCAGAAGCTGAGTACATAGCAGCAGCAGGATGCAGCACACAAATGCTCTGGATGAAAAGTCAACTTGAAGACTTCCAGATATTTGAGAGTAACATTCCTATACTCTGTGACAACACTTCTGCCATTTGCTTAAGTAAAAATCCCATTTTGCATTCTAGGGCTAAGCATATAGAAATAAAACATCATTTCATTAGGGACTATATTCAGAAAGGCATTTTAAACTTAAAATTTATTGATACAGACCATCAATGGGCTGATATTTTCACAAAACCACTTTCTGAAGATAGGTTTAACTTCATTCTGAAACATCTCAGCATGAAGCTCTGCCCAGAGTGAAAATGTTTTAATTTTATATATTAACCTTCAGAATGTGTCTTATTTTACTATGAACTTCTGATCAATCTTCTTTCAGAAAGTTAGACATGCAGATTGTATCAGAGGCTATCCATAAAGATCTGAGCATTTCATTTCAAGGATAGATGTGCCGTTCACCAAATCAAACAAGTGTCATCCAGTCATCAGCTAATTTCTGAAGCAGAACACGCGTGCACGCTTCTGAGAGGGCAAAACGCTGATTGGATGCATTGAGACACATGTCATGGGTAACCGTTCCAAATATCTCTCTAAATCCCCCAAAATCAGCCAACATTAAATGCTAGTAATCATGATTTAATTCTCTCTCTTAAAACGTTTATATTTTCAAAACACTTTATGAAACCTATTTAAACGCTTTAAACATCATCCATTCTCTTTTACCGTCTCTTACAAATCTTCAACATTTTTCTGTGATTCCTTCTTACTGTGTGTTCATTTTTTTCTCTCAAAGAAACCATTTTCAAACTTTATCTCTCAAACCCTTGTGTGAACATGGCATCTTCTAGCATTCCATCTGCAGGTTCCCAACAAGATGCTTCTTCTGAACAGTATCAGATTCCCTTCAGAACGCTCCTCACTCCGGTCAAGAACTTGGAGGTTCTGTCAGAACTGATAGTAGATTTCAACAGCTTGAAGGAAAATGGCTTTGATTTGACTAAAGAAATTAAGGCACAAGGATGGGAAAGGTACTTTGATAGGTTGGTGGGTCCAACGTTCCCAATTCTGGTTAAAGAATTCTGGATTCATGCGTCTGCCTCAACTCATCAGTTTACTTCGTATATCATGGGAAAGAAGATAGTGATTACTGAGGATCACATTGCAAGGCTGATTGGATACAATGGTGGTGGTATCCGCTGTATTGACATGGCAGATAGATCTGCAAACTCTGCCCTAATTGCAAGAGAGATTTTCACACATGGGGTTCCCAGCAGCAAAATAAGAGATTTGAAGGATCAGCACAGAATCTGGGCAAAGATTATTCTGGGCTGCTTCAACCACAGGAAGCCTACAAGCTCTCCTGACTATATAAACATAGATCAGCAATTTCTGATTTATTTTATTGCAAAGAAGTCCAAGATCAACCTTGCTCACCTTCTGTTCAATCATCTGAAGACAAGCGTCAAAGAAACTAGAGAAGAAGAAAGGACTAAAAGGGATTGGATACCCTTCGGCAGATTAATATCAGATATTCTAACGGAGAATAGGCTGATTGAACACCTGACAGAGACATAGGAAATAAGCTCTCTAGAACCTTATGTTGGCAAGCAGCTGAATGCCAAGAATCTGAAGAAGATGAAGCTAATAGAGAATATAAGGAAGGAGCCCAGCGTCACTCCTCATGCTGAAATCACCAGCAGAAGAGTCCCTCTGGACGACTTTCATATGTTCTCTGAGATTGACTCTAAACCAGTCATTGTTCTCAGATACTTGGATGCGTGTAAAGCTGATGGCACAGATCCTGATCTGAACATCAAAGATCTGCACCAGCAAACACTAGAGGTTACTTTGAAGAAGACTAAGAAGAGAAAGGCTGCATCAGAAGGACCGTCTCAGCAGACCCCAAAGAAGAGAGGTAATATGTCTTCTGTTAATGTTTTAAATTCATCTGCTGTTCCAACATTTATTCCTACCCCAGCTTCATTTGAAATCCAAATTCCAACCATTGATGATACTGAACCTGAGTTTGACCCTTCTAAGTCATTAACCCTCAGAAGATCCCGCGCCAAACCTACAACCTCAACAGAACCAGAACTTGAAAAAGTTATTTCAGAAATTGATCAACACTCTTCCGCTCCCAATACAGAAAATCCAAACCCTCAACCCGAATCTTCCCACTCACTTCAACCAGAAACTACACTCTCACCACAACTAGAAATTCCACAACCTCCATCTCCACAACCAGAACTTAATCCACCCTCACCTCAACACTCTGAGTCTCAACACTCTAAGGCTCAAACCCCTGAACCTCAATCATCTGAATCCTCTGAACCACAACCCTTGGCCATTCAACTGCCTTGTGGTACAACTGTAAACATACCTCAACTACCATCCTCACCAGAAACTACTCCACCTAACACTCCACACAATCCAATAATCATTTCTGACTCTCCTACTCCCTCACCCAAACAAAATCCAGATGACCACAACAAGACCTTCATTGATCTAACAGTCCTTGACCCGCCTTGCTGCCCTTAAAAATAAAACCGCCATTCCCAAACCCAAACAACCAGATGTTGGTTCTAGCATCTTGAATTTTGAAACAAACATGCAGAATTGGATTTCTTCTCTAAAGCAGGTTTGTCCGAGAGTGATTGATCCTGTTGTTTCAGACCAACTCTGGACACAATTCAAAGGATGGGTACACGCTGAAACCTTTAAGCTGCAAGACCTAAACTATGAACATGCTCAACAGAACTTCAGCAATCTGCTGAAAGAAGTTGAAGGTCCAGTCTTGAGTCAGCTGCTGAAGGAGGAAGTACTTCATCTGGACAGTGAGCCTTGGTATGAAAAGCGTCCAGCTTCAACAGTTCAACCAGCAGAAGATCATACGATTCCAGCTGAAGATCTTAGTCAAGAAGAAGATGTTGCAGAAAGCTCTCAGAAGCATCCTGATTCTGATGTCTCTCAAGCTGCATTGGACAGACAGACTCTTGAAGAGCTGAAGCAAAATGATATTCGTCTGCAGAAAAGAATGGATGAGAATGATCAACGAATGAAGGAAAGGATGGATGTGCAAGACAGTAAGATTGATTCAGTAGTCAGCATGGTGCATCAGCAGAAGGAAACCGCTGATCAGATTAAGAACATGCTAGAAGCTCTGTTCACACGCCTTCCACCACAACCTTAGATTTTGTTTCTTGATGTTTTCATTGTTTTCTTTACATGTTATCTGTACTATCTTCTGAGCTTTGAACTAAATACAATCGTTTTTCTGCACTGATCGTTTTAACTTCAATTACTTGCACTTTTTGATTGCTGACAAAAAGGGGGAGAAAGAGAATGATATTTTTCAATAACGGATTACTGAGACAAAAGTCTCAAACATTCTAATACTCTGATATACTTGAATGTTTCCTTGTTCTGCATAAGCTTACAGGTACAAGAAGTTAATTATCTCTGATTCACTGAAGCTCTGCTCTAGTAAAAGAAAGATCTGATGCTCAAAGAAAGTTCAAGAAAGATCTGATGCTAAAGGACTCATGGAATTAAAAGGGAAGTAATAAACTCAGGGGGAGTTTTTCCATAACTCTGATAGTTTTTTCTTATCTTCTTAAACTCTGATACCTTTTTACTCCTCCTTATTGTTGACACCTTTCTGTTTATCTGTGATACAATTTATTATTTGGTTATCTCTGATAATTCTGCCTTTAAATTTCAATTGAAAATATCCAGTTTTTGTCATCATCAAAAAGGGGGAGATTGTTAGAACAAAGTTTGAATCTACTACCCTAAGTTAAAGTTTTGATGATAACAAAATGCTAGATTAAATAAATTATATAATTCATATGAGACATATATGCTACCTAAAAATAATATTATGCATTTACAGAAACTCTAATGGATAGCATCAGAAGATGGAATATCATACGCCAACATCAGAAGATGAAATATCATATGCCAGCATCAGAAGATGAAATATCATATGCCAGCATCAGAAGATCAAAGCATGTGCTTATGCTGAAGCTTGATGAACAGATCTGCGCGTAACATACTCTAAACTCTGATCAAGACCAAAATAATATCATCAGCAGCTAGAAGCGTCAGAATAAGCCAAAGCCAGCAACACGCTTAAGTGACAACGGTACTGTGCATTCAAGACACTTTATTACCAATGGCTGTATTCCAAGACAAAGATCTTCTCAATTTGGAAAGAACGTAATGGACATTGAAATGGCATAATTGACTACAACGTATCTTTTCCAAATGCTATATAAACAAGTCAGTGAGAAATGAATTGGCTAATGCTCTACAACTCTTCACACGCATAAAGCAAATCGTTTTCATCCTCACTCAAAAAGTTTGCTATATCTCTCAAATTGCCTACTCCATAGTTATAGCATCCTAGTTTCACATAAGCTTAATTTGTGTGTTATCACAGGTGTGATATAGAGTTTTTTGTAGAAAACATTCAACACACATAGTTTTCATTTATCTGTAAGAAAGAATTTCCTTGAGAAACCGGTATGTGGTTTAGACTCAAGAAGGCTTTAGCAGTTGTTAAAGCAGTTGTAATATTCAGTTGAATATAGTGGATTAAGACCTTGTTAGAGAGAGGCGAAATCACCTTGACGGGTGGACTGGAGTAGTTTGAGATCAAATGAACCAGGATAAAAATAACGTGTTGTCTGCATTTGATTTCAAGGTTTACAATTCAACCCCCCTTCTTGTGTTTTTCACTTCTTCACTGCATTTTGTGAGTGTGGGTGTGTGTAAGGGATAACCATCCTTAAACAAAACAAAATGTAAAAGGAAAGAAAATGAACACAACAATTTATAGATGAAAACGTCCAATGATTCATTAAACATGGCACATGATAATGAAGAAATCAAGCCCTTACAAATGGACCTATATGCCCCGGGTAAGGCATAAGGTGAAAATAGTGTACGAATTGTTTAGTTATTACAGACCAAAATGGGAAATTGTTCAAAGATAAATTACTGGTTGATGAAAGTGATGGGAACGAAGTCCTTCGCTTCCCAGTTTCTTAATCCTCCTTCGACGGTAGGAAAGATCCAATCTTCAAAGTTGTCTTCTTCTTCATCATCTTCTAAGGCATTAATTCCATGGTGAGTTATTTTTACGGGTGGTCCTCTAGCCCTGGAGCGACGCACAACTTTCTGGCCAGCAGCAGTAAAACCTAGTCCGAACTTGTCCGTCTTATGAGGAAAATCAGGCAGTTGCCCCCACACTGTACTCCTTCCTTCTTTGATTACAGCCTCTGCATCCTTGAGGGATTCCATCCTAGACACAGGCTTGGAAACGATAGGCACATCTGTCATTATCTTTGCAACCGCAACTTCAGGAGAAACTTCTTCAAAATGTTGGAAAGGCGTTTCTATGAACTCGCCATCTAACTCCACATAGTGAAAGGAGTTGAGGTGACTTATCATGAACTCTTCCTCACCGTGAAACGTTATGATATTTCCCTGAACTGGATACTTTAGCATTTGGTGTAAAGAGGAAGTAACTGCTTCAGCATAGTGGATCCATGGCCTTCCCAACAAGCAAGAATATGAAGGACGGATGTCCATCACATAAAAGGTAGAGTTGAAGGTCTCGGTGCCCACTTTGATAGGGATGTCCACCTCTCTGTGAACCATCCTCTTAGAACCGTCGTAGGCTCTAACAACGATGTTACTAGGTTTCAAGGTTAATCCTTCACAGTCCAATCTATCCAACGCCTTTTTCGGGAGAACATTTAAAGATGAACCGGTGTCAACCAGAACATGAGCAAGTGTGGTTTCCCTGCATTCTACTGAGACATGCAGCGCGTCGTTGTGCTTCCTTCCCTTGGGGGTCAAATCAGCATCGGAAAAACCAAGACCATTATCAGCAGTAAGGCTAGCCACGCACTCTTGAAATTGGTCAGCCGAAGTTTCTTGAGGCACGTGTGCCGTCTTTAAAAATTTGATCAAGGCCTTAGCATGGGCCTCAGAGCAGAGTAGAAGAGCCAAGATGGAGATTTTGGAAGGGGTCTGCCCTAGCTGCTCCACGACATCGTAATCGCTCCTCTTGATTATCTTTAAGATTTCTTCCATCTCTTTCTGGGTGGTCTCGGGGATTACCATAATCTGAGCCTTCATCCTGACAGGCGCTTCTAGTATCCCCTTACCTTTGGTAGTAGCATCAGAGGGTCTAACTTCAGGTACATCAATTTCTTCAATTATCGGGCTTTGCACAGATGGCTTGACAGGCTCAGAAACTTTCGAGGGTCCGAAGACTGCTCGTGGAGGAGCAATCTCTGGAGAGAAGATCCTTCCGCTGCGAGTTATCTTGCTCGTTCCCGCAATATTCCATATATCAGGGATTTCATCATCAGAAATCTATTTGACTGATTCAATCTGTTTGATTCCATGATAGAATATTTCTCCTTCGTAGTTCCATGGTATCGTCTTGTTAGATTCATACAGGACAGGCCCCGACATGGTGATTTTCAACGGCACAAACTTAGGATTAGGCGTAATCTTGACAGGCCTTTTGCAAGCCTTGGGAAGATTGTCAGAGATGGTTATTATTGCAATGTCATTGGTTAAAGTAGAAAAAGTAGCAGGAGTAACAGGAATGAAGGTATCAACATGAGTCTTTTGAAAGAGTATCTCTTGGGTATCCATCAGGCGTTGGATGCCTGATTTCAACAGTGGGCAGTCAGCTCGTATATTTAAAAAAAAGTAACAATCTTTTCCACAGCCTGGGAATATCTCGGCTTTCATCAAATTCATTTTTATCACTGGTAACAGAGTCAAAAGGTCAGCAACATTGGTAACATGAAGATCTTCCATAACGGCATGAACATTATGAATGTGCTTGGGCATTAGGGCATAAATCACATTCGGCTTTTCGGGCGCATCGAATTCTACCTCCTTGGCGTCGATCAGGTCTTGGATTTTGTTCTTAAGAGCCCAACAGTTGTTGGTATCATGCCCTACACTGTCAGAGTGGTATGCACACTTTGCATTGGAGTGGTAATAAGGAGAAGAGGTATTAGGGTTCTTCGGCGCTTATTTCAAATTGGTGAGATTCAGCTTTAACAGATGAGGGAGTACTTGAGCTGGTGTCATGTTGATTCAGGTGAACTGTCGATGTGGCCTTTCTGCCCTTTGCTGATTAGATCTTGGCTGATTGCTGTGGGGTTGATCGGTTGAAGAGTTTTGGATCATCACAGCCCCCACCGTTGGTCGGCGCTCGGTTCTTCCTTGGCTTTTCTGAGAATAAACAGCAGAAGCTTCCTTCTTAGCTGGGAAGGTCTTCTTAATAGCAGTGGACACGGAGGAATCTTTCTGAATCTTACCGCTTTTAATGCCAGCCTCGACCCTTTCACCGGTCAGAATTAATTCGGTGAATCCTACAGAGGAACTCCCGATTAAATGATTGAAGAAAGGGCCAGACAGGGTCCCTAAAAACATGTCAACCAACTCTCTATCCGACAATGGTGGCTGCACCCTTCCCGCCAGATCATGCCACTTCTGGGCATACTCTTTAAATCCTTCATTAGAAGCCATACCCATACTCTGTAGTTGAGTACGAGTAGGTGCTAAATCAGCATTGTATTGGTATTGTCGGTAGAAAGCAACAGCTAAATCTTCCCAGTTATGAACCTCAGACCTCTCAAGTTGATAGAACCAGTCCAATTGTGTGCCTGACAAACTATCTTGGAAAAAATGGACCCAAAGATCCTTATCAGATGAGTGGGGTTGAATCTTTCTGACGTAGGATCTCAGATGCATCTTTGGACAGGACTAATCGTCATACTTAGCAAAAGTATGTACTTTGAACTTGGGAGGAATGACGATCCCAACGACCAAACCTAGTTCTTCGAAATCTAAACCAGGTACCCTTTGCAACTCCATGCTGCCAACCGATCCTCAAGATTTTTATATTTATCATCCGTCGGGGGATATTGCTGTTCGGAGTAATCTTCATCCTCTTCCTCTTCTTCTTCTTCAACTTCAGACTCAGAAGGCATCACAATTCCTTTTCCTTTACCAGCCCCTTCATCAGACATCGAGGGGAACTCAAGAACTTTTCTAGCATGGCTTTCAAACCTTCTTCCCATAGTGGCCACACCAGGCCTTTTCTTCTTTTTCTTTTTATCTTTCTCTAATAGTGCTTTAAGGTCCTCTTGCCCCTTTACTAAGGTCATGAGGAGTTATTGGAATTGAGAGTTCTGTGCTTGCAGATCCTTAACCTTCTGCTCCAAATCCATCTTGCTGAAATAAACAGCAGAAAGATAAGGAAACCTGGTGTGAAGACCTGTTTATGCATATGATGAATGATATGTTATTCCTATAATGCATTCAAGGATTTAGAAATTCAAATTTGTTGCAAACAAAAAGAACACACGTCATATTAAGAAGAAATTTGTTAGTACATAAATTCCCCATGGGCAAAATATTACAAAATTCTTAATGTAAAAAGACATTGCGCATCCTCTTTGGTGCGATGTAAGTGTTAAGAGTCTCCTCTTCATGAAGTCGGCGGGTAAGCTCCAAAACCTTCTTCTCACTGGCATAGAAGCTGGCTTCAAAAGTATTCTGTTCTTCTTTGAGTTGGATCCAACTTTTTTGTAATTCTTCCAATGATGTTGGCATGTCTGGATGTAGGAGGGTGCATGGAACCTCTCCTTCCACAACAGGCTCTTTGATCACAGGGAGAATGTGAGGGTATGACATCATAAGATTCTGGGTGCGGGTTCGTACCCACTTGAGGTAAGGCTCAAGGGGGGTGGAATTCTTGTGCCCTAGTGTCTTACTATCCACCTTGTTGGGCATCCTCCAAGCTATGATGAACCTTTGTCGAAGTCCTTGCGCATCGTTGTCGAAGTTAAAAACCAAGTCAGGAATCAACATGTCATGAGGGCCATCCCTCCGAGCATATCCAAACTTCCTTAGAGCTAAACAGGGATTGTAGGTAATGCCTCCCCTAATGCCAAGTAGTGGGACATTAGGGAATTCCCCACAACGATCAATGATGATGACATTTTCTCTGGACCGAGAACACCAATGAACATCAGAATGTGTGAGGGTCATCAACCGTTATGACCACCTTAAACCCTGCTCATTCTTCAAAACTGACTGGGGAAGGTGAGAAATAAGCCACCTTGCTAGAAGAGGAGTACATCACATGAGAACACCTCTTTTCCTCATTGTTCGTGTGTGAAATGAGTGGAGGATGTCCCCTAGCAATGTAGGCATAGGATTCCGAGATATGAAAATATTGACAGCATTCACATCTATAAGTTGATCAGGGTTTGGGAATAAGACCAACCCATAAATGAGAAGTGCTACAATCTCCTCAAAAGCTTGTAGATCTAGAGAGTTCCAGCAGTCTTGTGCCTTCTCAAACAGAAACTTTGCCAAGAAACCCTTGACACCACTTCTGGTTTCCCAATGTCCTTTGATGTCAGATGGTTGCAAGTGTAATGCTTGAGCAACATCTTCAGGCTTTGGTTCTTTTTCCGTACCGTTGTAGGGTAGTTGATGAAGAATAGGAATCCTCAGGAGTTGAGAAAATCCCTCCAAAGTAGGTATTAGTTGATAATCAGGGAATGTGAAACAGTGGTGTAGGGGGTCAAAGAACTGGAAGAGAACTTTCACCATGTCTTCTTCAATGTTGGAGTTGACCAAGTTGAGAAGTCTACCATGTCTTTCACTGAAGAGAGAATTCTCTGGAATCTTGGAAGTAAGCTCCTTGAGTTGAGGAGGGATTCTCACAAGGTTGACTTGAATTGTTTTCCTGCGAAGAGATTCCATGACCTACAAAACAAGAACAAAGATGAAGATCCAAACCCTTGAAATGGTTAGTGGATGCATATGATGCTTTATGATGTTCATGATGTATGCACAAACACATGTACAAGCAAATCACACAAGATCCTAGTTTCAGGCTTGTATGAGGTTTTATAGGTAAGTACCCTCTTGAGTTTAGTTGGCTCAAACCTGTCCTATAAATAGTAACCGGGTTCTAAGGAGCTCAATATCACTGGATTATTTTCTATGTTCATTGTTTTGGTTTAGCCACTTAACTGGCGACCAAAATATTCCAAGAAAACAACCCTAAATGAGTGTAGTATCGAGTATCTACCAACTTCGGACTGCACCAAAGCCGGTCATCTCACTACCCCTAAAAAAGGCCAAGATGGTCAAGTAAGGTTCTAAGAGTTCATTAGTGCTTCACGACATCACTCAGCGGCCCCGTATTCTCTTTGATTGACTCAAAGGCTACCAGTACTCACAAATATGTCGCACTAACATAGCTATTGCTTCAACCATGTCGGTATACCCTGCACAGTTTCCACAATGTATTGCTATTTACCTATGAATGTTTCCCAAATCCGGGTAGAGAATTCCAAGCCCAAACAAGAGAACCAAATGTAAAGCAATCAAAGCAATCAAGATAAGCATGCAAAAGGTGATCTAATCCCTAAGGTTACTTCACTTTTAAAGAATTCTCCAGCAGAGTCGCCAGTTCTGTGATACGGTGGGAGAACTGACTTGAGGTTTTACGTTTGTGTTCGCAAATGTTTCGGTTTAGCAAGAGTCGCCACCTACTTTTTATTGTATCCTAAGGAAAGGTCAAAAAGCACAGGAAAGACCTTTGAGATGTTTTCTTGGGTTCGGGGAGTAGATTATAGAAAGGGAAGGTATTAGCACCCTTTCTATCCATGGTTATCCATGGTCTCTTAGTTACTTGTTTAGATCACTTGCTTTGCTTTTCAATTGTTTGAAATGGTGCTCTTTAATTGTTTGAAATGGTGCTTTGTGTGTGGTTTTGAAAGATGTTTTGAAAGGAGGCCATCGTTGTGGCAACCTTCGTAATGATTCTTGTTTGAATGTATACAAAGGTGTTTTTGTCTTTTGAAAAGTTTTCAATGTTTTGAAAGTTGGATTTTGAAATTGTGTTGTGAAGTGTGTTTGAAAATAGTAAGGATGTTTTGCAAGCTTTTGATCAAGTAACTAGGAGCTATCTACACTATTTTACTCAAAGATCTTTCTTGTGTTTTTGACCCTTTTAACAGTGTTGTTTCACCATTTCATTTGGTGAACAACCTTGTGTTAGGATGTTAAACGTGACAGGCGCGAGTCATCGTATAGACCATGATAGCAATTGTGTCAATTATCTTTGGCAATTTTCTTGAGGGACTTGATCATTTTTGTTTAGGCAACCAAGATAGCGTCATCGAGGGACTATGATATTTTGTTTTGTCTTTGTTTTGCCAAAGTACTTAACATGCATACCATGACCCATTTTTGAAGGCAACAAGTGGATTGTAACCCTAGGGGTGCAAGTGTGCATTGTGTTTGTTTTTTCATGCATTTTTGTCTTTGATTAGGTCAAACTATTTGTTAATTTGATTTTGGCATACAAACTCTAATTCTCTAATCATGGCATAATTGAAAGCGTTTAAGTGCGAGAATTTAAATTCTAAGCTATTACAACATGATTATGGGGATGGGGGTACAATTTTGAATATGGGGTATTTGACAAGAAATATAAACCCTAGTTACTATTACATCCAAATTGAATTATAATGCAATAATATTTAAATGTACAATATTTAAATAAGCAAAATAAATAAATATTAAACAAAATGTATTATGCGAAAAAGGAGTTTTTATGTATGTAAAAATATTTAATGCAAAAATAAAGAAATAAATGAAAGGTCTATTTTATTCATTTTAAGGGTAAACCCTAATTTCTTTAAGAAAGTAAAAATTATATATTATTTATATACAAAAATATATTAATATGTACAAAAAATAAAATATATTGAGAAAAAAAGTGTTTTTTAGTATAATTAATAATTAAAAAAAAACGTAATATTTTTGTATTTTTATTCTAAGTTTTTTTAATAATATATATATATATATATATATATATATATATATATATATATATATATATATATATATATATATATATATATATATATATATATATATATATATATATATATATATATATATATATATATATATATATATATATATATATATATATATATATATATATATATATATATATATATATATATATATATATATATATATATATATATATATATATATATATATATATATATATATATATATATATATATATATATATATATATATATATATATATATATATATATATATATATATATATATATATATATATATATATATATATATATATATATATATATATATATATTAAATATGTATAAAATAAAATAAAATATTTACAAAAATAAAATATATTCAAGAAAATATTTTCAGTGTGAATAAAAATAAGAAATAAAAATAAAAGTATTATTTACATTATTGTTAAGTTTTAATAAATAATATAAAGTATTTAAATTGTTTTTATGTTAGAAAAATCAAAATAAAATACCTAATAAATGTAAAAAAAATGTGAAAATATTTTTAAGTATTTTTTATGTTTGAAAATAAAATAATAAATTCAGAAAAGAAAACAAAAATTCAAAAATGCAAATATATAAGAAATTGGGCCAGGGGGTGCAATAAGAAAAGAGGGGGGGTGTCAAAAGTGAGAACAAACAGACCCAACCCATTTCCACTTCATCTTCTTCCTTGTGACAAAAATGCGCGCTTGCCTTGTTCAAAAGCTACATCCTGTATACGTGATCTTTTGTCAAAACTCAAAACATGAAACTTGTAGAGCATCAAACCACGATTCTAACCATATAAAAAACTTGATCTAACTCTCAAAGACCAGAGAGAATTTCTCTGGCCCTAAAATCTAACCTAGTTTTTTCAGCATGTTCATGGATGAAATTCTCTTAGCACGCTTATTATAAATGAAAACTGAGCATATGTACAGCTTCAAGGCATTTAATACTACATTTTTCATTCACAAACCTAAGGCTAAATGTTCCTAAATAGAGAGATAGAAGTTTGAGAAATACCTGTTTCAGTCAAGCTCGAGTATGGCAATGCAACAACTTTCAGTGAGGCTTGAGGTTATTTTGAGCTTGCTTGATGTTCCCTGGACCTTTCCCACTGCTTAGTTTGCTTTGAAATGGTCTGAATATCTCTTTAGAACTCAACCTGCAAAGCTTCAAAACAGAAATGGTGAACACTGTAAATGGAGTTACAGTTGGCAATGAAGGTTTGGGATAGTTTGAGTGAGTTGAATGGAAGGTATTGGAACAAGTTTGAGGCCAAACGCACGAGTGGTTTGTGTGATGGAGGTGAATCTGCAGGAAGTGACCTATTTTGCAAGAAGAATGTAATTTGGTGTTTTGGAAGGCTTGAAGGCTCAACAATTCGTGTTTCTGGCTCAAGGCAATGCACAAAACTTGTTTGGAATGTTGGCAAGAGTTGAATATATCAGATGCTCAAGTTATGTCCTTTTGGCAAGTTGACTTGTTTTGAAAGAAAAGTGTGAAGTGATATGGGGTAGGCCTGTACAGGCTATCTCCAAGCATGCACAAGTTTCTTGTACCTTTTCCTGAGTTTGTGGAACTTGTTTGCTGCAAAGAAAGAGGTCCAAGGCTCAAGAGAAGCAATGTTGACATAAAGTTGCCTTTATGAAAATGGAAGTGCTACCTTTATGCCAAAAATGGATTTGTTCATTGTGCCAAGCTCTAATGATCAGAATAACACCAATGTCCAATGAGTTTGCATTCAATTTTTGAGTGTGAATTGGTTTAGAGACCTGTAAACAAGTACAAAGCTAGTTTGGACAGATTTTGCAACTTGTATGAACATGTATTGGCCATGGATACAAAGTGAGTTTTTGCCAACTTCAAGCATTTGATTCTCCCTAACCACAAATGTGTTTGAGGAGTTCTTGGACAATTTGGAAAGCTTGCAACAAGTAATATAATCCATATTTGAAATTCAACTTGAGACTCCAAGTGGAACTATGTGAAAAATTGCCAAGAATATGGGTCAAAATCCTGCCTAAACTAGGGCAAAATTTCTCTAAGTTAAAAGTTTTAGGGACCATTGTTCCAAAAATCATAACTTGAGATCCAAGCTTATTTTGAGAAAACTTTGTGAATAAAAGTTATAGACTTTGTGGAGGACTACAACTTTAATGTTGTAAGTTTTGTTTGAATCCATTTGCATCTTGGTGAAAATGTGGGGCAAAGTTAGGAAAAATTAAGAAAATTTCATAACTTAGAAAATTTCTAAGTTATGAAAATTTTCAATTTCAAACCCTAATTTGAAATTTTGGGTTTCTTGATGAACAAGTTTCATAATTTGACTTATCTTGATGAAAAATGACCCTTGGCACTTGATTTTGACCAAAAAGTCAAAGTTTGACTTTTCAGTGTACAGTCAAATTTTGATTAGTTGACTGAAAAATTCATCTGTCAATCCAATGCATTTGAGATCTTTTGAACTTGTTGAATAGGTCAAGATAATGTCATTGAGTCCTTGAGTCCATGGTTGAGCTTAATTTGCCACTGGCTAGGTCAAACAGTCAAAAATTGCCTTTGTTTAGTCAAAACCCTAAAAATGACCATTTTGCCCTTTTGGTGATCTAATCAAATTTCTTGTGGAATTGTGGTCCAAACTTGATCAAATGGTTAATATAAGTTTATAATGTTGATGTGGGTCAAAATTCATGAGGTTTGACTGTAAATTGGCCACAATTAACTTTTTCCCCAATACAGCTGATTTCTAGGTCAACTGTCCAATTGACTGGGCAAAAATTTGATTCAAGGCTTGAAACTTGGTATGGGAAAACTTATGAGTCCAACATGAAGTATGAAAGTCAATTTGGGCATTGAAGGTCCAAAAATCCCTGTGCAAACTCAAACCCTAATTTAGGTCAACAGTGCAAGAAGGTGTCTTGAGCAGAGCAAACCCTGGCTTGGTCTTGAGTTCCAAGAGCCTTGTGATGAGAAATGTTGATAAAATGAGAGGGCAAATTTTGGGGTACAAAAACGACCATTTCTCCATCCAGAGAAGATAACATAAGACCCAATCTTTCAACACAATCAGCAGCAATAAAACAATGCGTAGCACCAGTATCAATAATAGTGATTAAAGGAGTACTATTAATGAAACATGTACCCCTAATAAGTCCGTCTTCAGCAGCTGTTTGATCCTCAAACAAAGCAAACACTTTACCACTTGACTGAGCCCTCTTCGACTTCATACACTGGCTACCAATGTGCCCTTTTTCTTTACAGTTGAAACAAACCACATTCTTGTGCTCACACTCAGATACAACATGTTTGTTCTTACCACAACGGTAACATCTCTTCACTTCAGCAGTGCACACATTACTCTTGTGCCCAGGTTTCCCACACTTAAAACAAATCACACCAGCAGGAGCCTCTCCCCACTAGTCCTCTGACCATGAGAAACTCTCTTTTTACCCTTACCAGCTGGGGCATCATAAGGTTTACCATAATTCTGTGGGTGCTTACCCCTCTTCTCACTAATAATATTCTAATGTGCATTATTATCTTCCTCATAAATCCTACGACTATCAACCAAATCAGCAAAGACACGGATCTTCTGGTCTCCAACTGCTTTCTTAATCTCTGGGCGCAACCCATTCTCAAATTTAATACACTTCAAAAACTCTGCATTTTCCTCAGCGTAATGCGGATAAAACTTAGCCAACTCAGCAAACTTGGCGGCATACTTAGCAAAAGACAAATTTCCTAGCTTCAACTCAAGGAACTCAATCTCCTTCTTACCACATACATCTTCAGGAAAATACTTTCTAAAAAACTTCCTACAGAACATAGCCCAAGTGACATTCTCACCTGCAGCTTCTAACTTCTGGCAAGTCTCTAGCCACCAGTCATCAGCCTCGACTGCTAGAATATGAGTCCCATAACGAACCTTCTGCGCTGGAGTGCAGTCCATCACGCGAAAGATCCTCTCAATCTATTTCAACCATTCCAATGCTCCATCAGGATCATATTTTCCCTTGAACGTAGGTGGATTCTCTCTCTGGAAAGTCGCCAAGCTACGAGATCCAGCAATTCTGTCAACATTCGGCTGATTTTCCATCGCAAGAGCCATTGCTTCTAAAGCAGCAGCAAGAGCAACATCATTCCTTCCAGCCATCTCAACTTCTCACTACAACACAAACAACTGTTAGAACTCAAAATAACAATACTCGATTTTTAGACAACTAAGACTCAACGACAAGGTCGGACCAACCTTTTGCTCTGATACCAACTTTGTAACACCCCAATTTTACCCCAAGCAATTATGCAAAATAAATCAGAGTTATAAAATTTCAACCATACAAATGAATCGGGACGTCACAAATTCTTCAAACAAATTCATTGCATTCATCATGGATATATAACACTTTTAAAACATCGGATGAACCATCGTCATAACATCCTTAATAAAATAATTCAACAACTACACAGCAGAATTCTTCAATAACATCTCTAAATAAAACAACAACTTTGAAACATCTAGTAATTAATAATAATTCAATTTAAAAGTCAACAACTGAAACAACAATAAAAAATCAGCAAACGTTCATCCCCCCGAGTGTTACATATCAGAGCAATGACACCGACTCAAACTATTGAAGGTGTACAACCTTCACTCGCGATTACCTGCACGTTACCAACATAAGGGAAACATTCAAACAGAAGGGGTGAGATATCTAACAATATAATAAAGCGCATAATAATTAATATATTAAATCAGATCAATAATATCACCACTTCTCATCTCATAATCAACAACAATTACAGCACATATACACATTCATCAGCATCAAAATACACTTCATTGTTCAATCATATAATGTGACTCAATACAATGCAAATGCATGTGATACCATTGGAGCAGAACTCCCATCTAAAAATTTTGCCAATTAATAGAGGCATTAACAAGGCATAGCCTTCATCTCAAAATTTGCCAATCCAGGCCATCTCAACGAGCATAAGCTCCATCTCAAAAATGCAATGTATGCGACTCATCATGAATGTAATGTCAACACTCAATCAACCACATCTCAATTATCTCAAAACCATAACATCTCATAAACATCTCAGAACAACAATATCTCATAAACATCTCAGAACAATAACATCTCATAAACATCTCAAAACAATAACATCTCAATCATCTCAAAATAACAACATCTCATAAACATCTCAAAACACCTCAATTACATCATCTCATAAACATCTCAAAATAATTTATTAAACATCATTTATTTATCAAACGTTATTGGTTCATCATAATTATCAAACACTACTTTAATGACCACATCTCACTATTAACTCAGTTGTATATCAATACTACAGTAATCCATACTGTTATTCTGCAATTTTACAGTTTTCACTGCCACTAAAACCTACTGTCATAATTCTAACAGCAACCTCTAAACATCTACTATTCATCATTCTGTCCAAAAATCAACACAACGGTCATCTATGGGAATTAATTCTAAATCTTAAATTGGTTACTAGGATTACCTTTCTTAATCATCATCTAAATCATCTAGAGTAAAGTTCACCGCGTTAGTAAAACAACGCTTCAAATGACATATCAAACAGCATCCTAAAACTCAAGTTACAGCAATTAAAAGCCAATTCTGTCAAAAACCAGACACTATGTATCGACACAAACCTTATGGATCGACTCATCTTGCTCCATATGTACACTATTAGTCGACACATCCTCCTTATGGATCGACTCATCCTGCTTCAAATCACAGCATGTATCGACACATGCACTTTACCGATCGACTCATCCTGAGTCTTGCAACTAACATGTATCGATGCAAGCCCTGCATGCTTCGACTCATCCTGAGTCTAACCTCGCCCATGTATCGACTCATCCAGCTTGAGGTCGACACATACTGATACCTTCTGCATAAATTCTGCGAGTTTTCTCTATATTTTACTACGGGAATCATACTACAACCCTATAAACCTGATTATGATCATGATAATTCATCACTTAACATTATACTCTATTACTCCATCGATTAAACAACATAATAACATTATTATTCATCAAGAATTCATCAAATCTTCATCATACATCATCATACATATCCAATTCAAGAACAAAACAACAATCCTCTAACCCCACATATCAAACATCATGAACCCAATTATAAAGTCAGAACCCCACCCTTACCTTGGATTGAAGGTGGCTCTACAATTTCCGGGTTGAATCTTTGTTCTTGCCGTCTCCTTCTATTTCCAGCAGCTTCACGTTCTCCTCAAATCCTTATTTTCTTCTTACTTCTTCTCTTTTCTATTCTAACAACAAATAATACAATAACCTAATATTATATTATTCCTTAGTGGGCTCCAAACATACACCCCCTTATTACTTCCACTCACACAATATAGGCCCACATTAAATAATATTAGCTTCTAACATTATTTCACCACATAATATTATATCTCTAATATTATTATTTCTCCACTTAATAAAATAAATACAATTTAATTATAACACCACCTCACAAATATTCCAAAAATAATTTAATTAAATAATTAATTAAATTACGGGCGTTACAACTCTCCCCCACTTAGAATATTTTCGTCCTCGAAAATTTACCTCAATCAAACAATTCAGGATAGGAGTCTCGCATATTGCTCTCCAATTACCAAGTCATGCTTTCTCCTGCAGCTCCTAACCAAACCACTTTAACCAAGGCAATCTCTTTGCCACTCAGAGTCTTCATTTCACGATCCGCGATCTGTACAGGCATCGTCTCCACCGTAAGATTATCCCGTACTTGCACATCATCCATATGAATCACATGAGATGGATCTGAAATATACTTCCGAAGTTGCGACACAGGAAACACATCATGCAAATTCGAAAGATTAGGCGGTAAAGCCACTCTATAAGCAACATTTCCCACTCTCTCTGAAATCTGATACGGTCCAATAAAACGAGAAGTGCGCTTCTTAGACTACAATGCTCGCCCAACACCAGTCACAGGTGTAACTCTCAAAAACACATGATCACCGGCTTGAAATTATAAATCTTTCCTTCGCTTGTCATGATAACTCTTCTGTCTATTTTGTGAAGCTTTCATCTTTTCTCGAATAAACTTCACCTTCTCAGTAGTCTCACGAACAAGTTCAGGTCCAAGCACTACACTTTCACCAGATTTATGCCAACATAACGGAGTTCTACATCTTCGACCATACAACGCTTCAAAAGGTACCATCCCAATACTAGAATGAAAATTGTTGTTATATGTGAACTCTATCAACAGAAGATAAGTATCCCACGAAACTCCCTGCTTAAGAACACATGCCCTCAATAAGTCTTCCAACGATTGAATAGTCCGTTCAGTCTGACCATCTGTTTGAGGATGATACGCTGAACTCAACCTCAACTTAGAACCCAACGCTCCTTGCAAACTCTTCCAAAAATCAGAAGTAAATCTTGGATCTCTATCTGACACAATGCATAAAGGAACACCATGCAGTTTTACAATCACACTAACATAAATCTCAGCCAACTTCGACATTGGAAAACTGATGTTAATAGGAATAAAATGAGATGACTTCGTAAGCCTATCAACAATCACCCAAATCGAATCATGTCCTCTTATAGTACTAGGTAACCCCATCACAAAGTCCATTGAAATGCTATCCCATTTCCATTCTGGAACTTCTAACGGTTGCATCAATCCTGCAGGCTTATGATGTTCAACTTTCGACTTCTGACAAGTCAAACATGCATACACAAATCGAGCCACATCACTCTTCATCCCAGGCCACCAAAAGAAACCTTTCAAATCTTGATACATCTTTGTAGCTCCTGGATGAATACTCAAATTACTTCTATGACTCTCTTCAAGTATCACTTTCTTAATCTCAGCATCATTAGGAATACAAATCCGATTACAAAACCTCAACACACCTTTCTCATCTAGCTTAAAATCACAATTCTCAGCTTGATCAATCCTAACCATCAAATCTACTAGTTTCACATCCAACTTCTGAGCTTCTCTGATACTGTCTAAAAATTCATTATTAATCTTCAACATACCCAACATAACACTTTGCGGAGTAACCTCACAAACTAAGCTCATGTCTCTGAACTGCTCAATCAATTCCAACTCTTTAATCATCATTGCTGACATATGTAAAGTCTTTCGACTCAACGTATCAGCTACCATATTCGCCTTTCCTGGATGATAATTCAAACCGAAATCATAATCCTTTAACAATTCCAACCATCTTCGTTGCCTCATATTCAACTCTTTCTGGTCAAACAAATACTTCAAACTCTTATGGTCACTAAACACTTCAAATCTAGAACCATAAAGATAATGCCTCCAAATCTTAAACACAAAGACAACAACAACAAGCTCGAAATCATGCGTAGGATAGTTCTTCTCATGAGTCCTCAACTGCCTTGACACATAAGCAACTAACTTACCATTCTACATAAGCACACCTCCTAAACCCATCTTAGAAGCATCACAATACACCACAAAAGGCTCTCCTGGATTAGGCAACGTCAAAATTGGAGACGACGTCAACCTCTTCTTCAATTCCGTAAAACTTTCTTCGTACTAAACATCCCATACAAAAGCCCTACCTTTACAAGTCAACTTAGTCAATGGAAGCGACAACTTAGAAAACCCTTCAATAAACCTTCTATAATAACCAACTAATCCCAAGAAGCTTCTAATCTCAGTAGCTGACTTTGGAGTTTCCAATTGCAACACAACATCAACCTTCGATGGATCTACAGCAATGCCACTACCTGAAATCACATGACCAAGAAAACTAACCTCTTTTAACCAAAACTCACACTTGGATAGCCTTGCATACAACTTCTTCTCTTTCAAAATCTGCAATACTACTCTTAAATGTTCAACATGCTCTTCTTCCGACTTAGAGTAAATCAAAATATCATCAATGAACACCACTACAAACCGATCCAAATAAGTATGAAAGATACGATTATATATTCCATGAATACTCCCGGCGCATTAGTAACACCGAAAGGCATCACCGAATACTCGTAATGTCTATAACGCATCCTGAAAGTCGTCTTCTGAATATCTTCATCCTTCACTTTAATATGATGGTAACCCGACCTCAAATCAATCTTACTAAACACACGAGCATCCACTAATTGGTCCATCAAGTCATCTATTCTTGGAAGTGGATACTTGTTCTTAATCGTCACCTTATTCAACTGTCTATAATCAACATAAAGCCTCATACTCCCATCTTTCTTCTTCACTAACAACACTGGAGCTCCCCACGGCGATACACTTGGTCTTACAAACTTCTTCTCAAGTAACTCTTCCAATTGCTTCTTCAATTCTGACAACTCGGACGCAGACATCCTGTATGGTGCCATAGACACGGGTCTGGTACCAGGTACAAGATCAATTGCAAATTCAACTTCTCTCTCTGGCGGTACATCAGGAATCTCATCAGGGAAAACTTCAGGAAATTCACACACCACCTGCAATTCCCCAATTATAGCTTGAGTCTCTACAGATAGCGACGCCATCAATGAAAACATCTGTACTTCCTCTTGCATCAACTTTCTCAACTGTCTAGCAGACAACAAACCGTCTTCCTCTTCTTCAGGAGTAGAAAACTTCACCGACTTTTCATAACAATTAATATGAACACAATTATGATCTAACCAGTTCATACCCAAAATCAAATCCAAACCTCTTAACGGCAAACAAATCCAATCAACAAAAAAGTCTCCATCGAAGATTTACAAGAGACACTTCGCACACACAAAAGAAGTAGTCACCGATCCCTTGGCTGGAGTATCGACGACCATTTTTCCATCCAGAGAAGACAACACGAGACCCAATCTTTCAACACAATCAGCAGCAATAAAACAATGCGTAGCACCAGTATCAATAATAGTGATTAAAGGAGTACTATTAATGAAACATATACCTTTAATAAGTCCATCTTCAGTAGCTGTCTGATCCTCAACCAAAGCAAACACTTTACCACTTGACTGAGCCCTCTTCAGCTTCAGACACTGGCTACCAAGGTGCCCTTCTTCTTTATAGTTGAAACAAACCACATTCTTGTGCTCACACTCAGATACAACATGTCCGTTCTTACCATAATGATAACATCTCTTCACTTCAGCAGTGCACACATTACTCTTGTGCCCAGGTTTCCCACACTTAAAACAAATCACACCAGCAAGAGCATCTCCCCCACTAGTCCTCTGACTATGAGCAACTCTCTATTTACCCTTACCAGCTGGGGCATCATAAGGTTTACCACGATTATGTGGGTGCTTACCCCCATTCTCACTAATAATCTTGTAATGTGCATTATTATCTTCCTCATAAATCCTACAACTATCAACCAAATCAGCAAAGACACGGATCTTCTGGTATCTAACTGCTTTCTTAATATCTGGGCGCAACCCATTCTCAAATTTAATACACTTCGAAAACTCTGCATTTTCCTCAGTGTAATGCGGATAAAACTTAGCCAACTCAGCAAACTTGGCAGCATACTCAACAACATACAGATTTCCTTGCTTCAGCTTAAGGAACTCAATCTCCTTCTTACCACGGACATCTTCAGGAAAATAATTTCTCAAAAACTCCCTATGAAACACAACCCAAGTGACATTCTCACCTGCAGCTTCTAACTTCTGGCAAGTCTCTAGCCACCAGTCATCAGCCTCGACTGCTAGCATATGAGTCCCATAACGAACCTTCTGCGCTGGAGTGCAGTCCATCACGCGAAAGATCCTTTCAATCTCTTTCAACCATTCTAATGCTCCGTCAGGATCATATTTTCCTTTGAACGTAGGTGGATTCTCTCTCTGGAAAGTCGCCAAGCTACGAGATCCAGCATTCCTGTCAATATTCGGCTGATTTTCCATCGAATGAACCATTGCTTCTAAAGCAGCAACAAGAGCAGCATCATTCCTTCCAGCCATCTCAACTTCTCACTACAACACAAACAACTGTTAGAACTCAAAATAACAATACTCGATTGTTAGACAACTAAGACTCAACGACAAGGTCGGACCAACCTTTTGCTCTGATACCAACTTTGTAACACCCCAATTCTACCCCAAGCAATTATGAAAAATAAATCAGAGTTATAAAATTTCAACCATACAAATGAATCGAGACGTCACAAATTATTATAACAAATTCATTGCATTCATAATGGATATATAACACTTTTAAAACATAGGATGAACCATCGTCATAACATCCTTAATAAAATAATTCAACAACTACACAGCGGAATTCTTCAAAAACATCTCTAAATAAAACAACAACTTCGAAACATCTAGTAATTAATAATAATTCAATTTAAAAGTCAACAACTGAAAATCAACAATCAAAAATCAACAAACGTTCATCCCCCCTTGAGTGTTACATATCAGAGCAATGACACCGACTCGAACTATTGAAGGTGTACAACCTTCACTCGCGATTACCTGCACGTTACCAACATAAGGGCAACATTCAAACAGAAGGGGTGAGATATCTAACAATATAATAAAGCGCATAATAATTAATATATTAAATCAGATCAATAATATCACCACTTCTCATCTCATAATCAACAACAATTATAGCACATATACACATTCATCAGCATCAAAATACACTTCATTGTTCAATCATATAATGCGACTCAATACAATGCAAATGCATGTGGTACCATTGGAGCAGAACTCCCATCTAAAAAATTTGCTAATTAATAGAGGCATTAACAAGGCATAGCCTTCATCTCAAAATTTGCCAACCCAGGCCATCTCAACGAGCATAAGCTCCATCTCAAAAATGCAATGTATGCGACTAATCATGAATGTAATGTCACCACTCAATCAACCACATCTCAATTATCTCAAAACAATAACATCTCATAAACATCTCAGAACAACAACATCTCATAAACATATCTGAACAATAACATCTCATAAACATCTCAAAACAACATCTCAATCATCTCAAAATAACAACATCTCATAAACATCTCAAAACACCTCAATTACAGCATCTCATAAACATCTCAAAATAATTTATTAAACATCATTTATTTATCAAATGTCATTGGTTCATCATAATTATCAAACATAACTTTAATGACCACATCTCACTATTAACTCAGTTGTATATCAATACTACAGTAATCCATACTGTTATTCTGCAATTTTACAGTTTTTACTGCCACTAAAACCTACTGTCATAATTCTAACAGCAACCTCTAAACATCTACTATTCATCGTTCTGTCCAAAAATCAGCACAACGGTCATCTACGGGAAATAATTCTAAATCTTAAATTGGTTACTAGGATTACCCTTCTTAATCATCATCTAAATCATCTAGAGTAAGGTTCATCGCGTTAGTAAAATAATGCTTCGAACGACATATCAAACAGCATCCTAAAACTCAAGTTACAACAATTAAAAGCCAATTCTGTCAAAACCAGACACTATGTATCAACACAAAACCTTATGGATCGACTCATCCTGCTCCATCTGTACATTATGAGTCGACACATCCTCCTTATGGATCGACTCATTCTGCTTCAAATCACAACATGTATCGACACATGCACCTTACCGCTCGACTCATCCTGAGTCTTGCAACTAACATGTATTGACGCAAGCCCTGCATGCATCGACTCATCCTGAGTCTAACCTCGCCCATGTATCGACTCATCCAGCTTGAGGTCGACACATACTGATACCTTCTGCATAAATTCTGCAAGTTTTCTCTATATTTTACTACGGGAATCATACTACAACCCTATAAACCTTATTATGATCATAATAATTCATCACTTAACATTATACTCTATTACTCCATCTATTAAACAACATAATAACATCATTATTCATCAAGAATTCATCAAATCTTCATCATACATCATCATACATATCCAATTCAAGAACAAAACAGCAATCCTCTAACGCCACATATCAAACATCATGAACCCAATTATAAAGTCAGAACCCTACCCTTACCTTGGATTAAATGTCGCTCTACAATTTCCGGGTTGAATCTTTGTTCTTGCCGCCTCCTTCTATTTCCAGCAGCTTCACGTTCTCCTCAAATTCTTATTTTCTTCTTACTTCTTCTCTTTTCTATTCTAACAACAAATAATAAAATAACCTAATATTCTATTATTCCTTAGTGGGCTCCAAACTTACACCCCCTTATTACTTACACTCACACAATATAGGCCCACATTAAATAATATTAGCTTCTAACATTATTTCACCATATAATATTATATCTCTAATATTATTATATCTCCACTTAATAAAATAAATCCAATTTAATTATAACACCACCTCACAAATATTCCAAAAATAATTTAATTAAATAATTAATTAAATTACGGGCGTTACACCTACTTTGCTAGGGGACATTCTACATTATTTTCACACTCGCGCTATGAGGAAAAGTGGTGTCCTTATGTGTTGTAATCCTATCTTGGAAAGATGGTTTATTTCGCATCTTCCCCAATCTGTATTGAAGAACTAGCAAGGTTCAAGGTGGTCACAAAGGTTGATGATGCTCAAGCATTCAGACATTCATTGGTGTTCCAGATCCCTAGAGAATGTTACTATTGTCAATCGTTGTGGAGAATTACCTAATGTCCCTTTACTTGGCATTAGGGGAGGTATCACCTATAACCCTTGCTTAGCCTTAAGACAGTTTGGTTACGCCCGAAGGGGTGGCCCGCATGAGATGCTGATTCAAGGTTTGGTATTTGACTACGAGAGCGACGATCAAGGTCTTCGCCAGAGATTTATCCGAGCTTGGAGGATGTTAAACAAGGTAGATAGAAAGACATTGAGGCATAAGAATTCCATCCCCCTTGAGCCTTACCTCGAATGGGTACGAACTCGTGCTCAGAGTCTTATGATGCCTTATCCTTCCATTCTCTCGGTAATCATTGAGCCCGGTATAGAAGGAGATGTGCCATACATTATCCTACATCCTGACATGCCCATCTCTCTTGAAGACTTACAAAGAGATTGGATACAACTCAAGGGGGAGCGAGATACTTTTGAAGCCCAATTCTAAGCTAGCGAGAAGAAGGTTTTAGAACTCACTAAGCAACTTTATGAGGAGCGGACTCTGAATGGATATATTGCACCAAAGAGGATGCGTACAACCTTTTTATCTTAGCGTTTTTTGTATTATTTTGTCCAAAGAGGCATTGATGTACTCAAGCTTTAATTTATTAATATAACGTGTGTTTCCTTTTTGTCTAAAACAAATTTGAATATTTAAAATCCTTGAAATCATTGCATACACATTTACCATTCATCATAACATAAGCAGGTTTCTTGCAACAAGTCTCCTCATCTTTCTACTATTTATTTCAATAAGATGGATCTCGAGCAAACGGTGAAGGACCTCCAAGCTCAGAATGCACAATTTCAACAGTTTTTCTTAACTCTAGCCAAAGGACAAGAAGAGTTGAAGACCTTACTGGTTGAGGAGAAGAAAAAGAAGACGAAGAAAATGACCGGAGTTCTGAACATGGGAAGACGATTCCAAAGGTAGACAAGAAGGGCCTTAGACTTTACAACAACATCCATTGAGAAAGACAATCAAGATGGGAAAGGCAAAGAAACAGTTTTCCAGTCAGAGTCAGAAGAGGAAGAGGAAGAAGAAGATTATTCTGAAGAACAATACCCTCTAGATGATGACAAGTATAAGCATCTAGAAGAACGATTAAGTGCAATGGAAATCCAAAAAGTGCCTGGATTGGACTTTGAGGAGTTCGGATTAGTATCGGGGATTGTCATTCCTCCAAAATTAAAAGCACCTGTGTTAGCCAAATATGACAGAGTTTCATGCCCCAAAATGCATCTCTGGTCCTATGTGAGGAAAATCCATCCTCATACCGCTGACAAGGACTTATGGATACACTTCTTCCAAGACAGTCTGTCTGGAACTCAACTTGATTGGTTTTATCAGTTAGAAAGAGCCAATGTTCATAACTGGGAAGATCTGGCCGCTGCCTTTTACAAACAATACCAATACAATGCTGATCTTGTGCCCACCCATACTCAACTCCAGAGTATGGCCATGGTTTCAAGTGAAGGCTTCAAGGACTATGCGCAAAAATGGTGGGACTTAGCAGGAAGAGTCCAGCCTCCCTTATTTGAAAGAGAATTGGTAGACATGTTTTTGGGCACCTTGTCTGGTCCTTTCTTCAATCACTTAATTGGGAGTTCATCGGCAGGTTTTACTGAATTAATATTGACCAGAGAAAAGGTAGAAGTCGGGATAAAGAATGGTAAGATTCAAAAAGATGCATCCTCTGCTGCTGTAAGGAAACCATACATCGGAAAGAAAGAGGCGGTTGCTGTATATCCTCAGAGAAATCAAGATAGAGCTGAACGCTATCCTATGGTGGGGGCTATTATGACTCCTAAACCAGCGCCTGCTCAACAAAGAAGCAACCAACCAAGAATGGAAAGGCCAGTCAGAAGATTCACAAGAATTAACATGACTTTATCTCAAGTATTGCCACATTTGTTAAGATCCAACCTAGTGACTTTGAAAGAAGCTCCAAAGAACCCTAACACAACCTCTCCTCACTATCATCCTAATGCCCGATGTGCATACCACTCTGAGAGTCCCGGCTATGACACTAACAACTGTTGGGCTCTGAAGAACAAAGTACAAGACCTCCTTGAAGCCAAAGAGATTGAATTCGATGCGCCAGAAATTCCTGATGTCATTACTGCCCCTATGCCCAAACACGGCCATAATACCAATGCCATTGAGGAAGATATGTTTGTTACCTTAGTTGATGAAATTATGACCCCACTTCTGACTATCAAAAAGAACTTATTGAATGTTGGTGTATTCCCAGGATGTGATAAAAACTGTCATTTCTGTTTGTCCTTACCAACCAGTTGTCCTTTGTTGAAAGCAGACGTTGAGTGCGTGATAGATAACAAGGAGATTTTGTTCTAGAAGGCTTCAATTCCAACTGTTTCTTACAATGATGTTTCCATCGTGACCATTTTCGACAATTCTTCCAGGGTCTCCACCAAAAGACCCGTTAGAATTACATTAGTTCCAAAAGTAGCTCCTTTGATAATTACAATGCCTGGACCGATCCCATATTTGTCAGACAAAACCGTACCATGGAATTATGGAGGGGATGTTTACTACCATGGTATCAAGCAAGATTGGCCAGCTGCCGAAGATTCAAGTTCTGAGAAAGTTGATTCCAATATCAGTAATATCGCAGGGACTAGTAAGATTACCCAAAGCGGAAGGATATTCTCTCCATAAATTGCTCCCCCAAAAGCAGTTTCTGGGCCTGTAATCATTCTTGTTGTTGTTGCTCCTCCAAAGGTTATTCCCAGCCCTACAATCATCTATGCTAAAACTCCTGTTGACAAAGCTGTTGCAATCCCTGTTACGACCCCTATTAACACTCCTGCTGCCGAGTCAACCGAGGCTCGAGGTAAAGATATTCTGATTGAGGCTATCCGGACAAAGGCACAATCATTGGCTATCCCTGAAACCTCCCGGAAAGAGATGGAGGAAATCCTAAGGATCATAAAAAGAAGCGACTACAATGTAGTCGAGCAACTGGGGAAAACTCCATAATAAATCTCCATGCTGGCTTTATTACTATGTTCCGAGGCTCATGCAAAGGCCTTGGTAAAGTTCCTGAAAACTGCCCATGTACCCCAAGAAACATCCGCATATCAGATCCAAGACTGCGTAGCCAGCTTGACTGTAGATAATGGTCTAGGTTTTTCGTATGCTGATTTAAAGCCAAGAGGGAGGAAGCATAATGAGGCATTACATGTCTCAGTGGAATGTAGGGGCACAACCTTGGATCATGTTTTGGTGGACACCGGTTCGTCTCTGAATGTGCTGCCTAAAAAGGCTCTTGATAGGCTTGACTGTGAAGGATTGACATTGAAACCGAGCAACATAGTAGTAAGGGCCTTTAACGACTCAAAAAGGATGGTGCATGGGGAAGTGGATATCCCCATAAAGGTTGGAACCTGTGATACGGTGGGAGAACTGACTAGTGTTTTGCGTTCGTATTCGCACTTGTGCGGTTGAGCAAGAGTCGCCACCGACTTTTTATTTTATCCTAAGGAAAGGTTAAAAAGCACAGCAAAAAACCTTTTGAGATGTTTTCTTGGGTTCGGGGGGTAGATTATGAAAAGGGAAGGTATTAGCACCCTTTTCATCCATGGTTATCCATGGGCTCTTAGTTACTTGGTTTTTTAGATCACTTGCCTTGTTTTTCGATTGCTTTGAAGATGGTGTGTGTGTGTGGGTGCTTTTGAAAATGTTTTGGAAAAAGATGCCTTGTCTTAGGCAATTAATGTATTTGACTCGTGTTTGAGTGTTTTACAAAAGTGTGAATCTTTTCGAAAAGATGTTTTCAAATATTTTTGAGAGTTTGTTTTGAAAGTGTTATGGATTGTGGTTTTTGAAAAGAAGGCAAGTGTTTTTTGCAAGTTTGATCTCAAGTAACTAAGAGTTTTATCTACCCTATTGTACTCAAAGGTTTTTGTTATGTTTTAACCCCTTTTAACAATTTTGTTCCACCATTGAAATTGATGGACAATCTTGCGTTTAGGAAATTTATTCGGGACGGGCGCGGGTCATCGTATGGACCATGGATGCAATGGTGCCAAGTGTCTTCGGCAATTTGCTTTAAAGGGACTATGATCATTCCGTTTAGGCAACACTTTGAGACTTATGATCATTTGATTTTGTTTTGCCAAAGATACTCGACGTGCAAGCATGACCCATTTTGGAAGGCAACATGTGGGATTACCCTAGGGGGTGCAAGTGTGATTGTGTATTGATTACATGTATTTGTCTTGTATTAGGTTATCTAGCGTTTGATTTTATGTACATACAAACCCTAGGTCTAACCATGGTATAATTGGAAAACTGTAAATTGCAGAAATGTAAAATCTACGCTATTACAAAATAGTATCCGGGAGTGGGGGCACAAATGTACAAAAGGGGATGAGACTTATGGTACCCAATAAGTTACAACCAAATCGAATTCGCGATCAAAACATAAATATCAAATATACGAATATAAGATAAACAAATGTGTATAAGGCAATGTGAATGTATTTGTGTAAGTGTACATGTATATGAGTAGGTAATTATTTACAAGTGCGAAATGTGAAATTGAAGCGTATTAGGGTTTTTTACCTAGAGAAATGTTTTAAATGAATCTTTGATTTATATGTTTAATTATGTACAAAAGAAAAAAAATGTTTTAACTTAAATTTTCAAGCTTTAATTGAGAAATGTATCTTTATTTGTTATATACAAAAAGTATTTTAATCAAATGTTTGTGAATTTTAATATTTAGAGAAAAAAAATGTATTTAAATTATCATGTACAAATATGTATGTTAACTAAAAAGTTTTCAATTTTAATTATATGATAAAAAAGTATTTTGTTATTGTTATGTACAAAATTAATGTTTTCAAAATTTATATATAAATATGTATTTTAATGTGTTATGTGCAAATGTATTAAATTAAAAAAATATAAGGTGTTTATAAAAAGGTTAGTTGTTAATATTTTGTTAAAAAAAAGTATATGATTTATAAAAAGAAAAAGAATAGGTTAGTATCACTCAAATGTTTGTAAAGAAAATGTTAATGATTTTTTTGTTGGGCTTTAGAGGTGAATCAGAAACGGGTCAAGCCCACGCTGGAAACAAACTCTTTAGGGTTAGGCGTTTTGTCATTCAGAACGAAGGTTAGGGTTCGAGACGGCGCGTTCGTGCACTGAGGTTCATCGTTCTTCTTCATCCTTGTGAGCTTCCTCCACCCGGTCACCAACGTCACCTCCAGAAGCCTTTCTTCCCTCCATTGACATGAGCCCAGCGTCCTTGATTTAAGGTTTGATTACAACGCTTTCTGTTCTTTTGTGAATGATACGCGCTTTTTTTGATTTGAGTCTTAACTATTTCCTTTCATTATGAGATGAAGGAGAAGAGAAGTGGGAAAAGATTGGCTACCTTTATTTTTGGAGATGGAGGAGGGGCAGAAGAGTGACGCTTTAGGAGGCCGGGACGGCGTGAATGGTGATGCTTGCCCTTGGTGACCCTGGTATCTTCGTTCTCACCTCTTGATGTGTGAGGGTTTTATGATGATTTTAGATTTGCCTGAAAACCCTTCTTTCTAATTCACTTCTTTATCTCTCTTTTTCTACTATATGTTGCCTGCTTGTTGCTTATGTTGGATGCTATGATTTTAATGATGATGTTCTGAATGATTTTGAATGTTTTGGAACATTTGCTGCCTTGCCTATGATGAAGCTTGCTTCTGAGGCCCTTGATGTTTTTGAATTGTTGTTGCTGGATGTGCTATGGTTGAAACAACTGTATTGTTTTGATTAGCTTCTTTCTGGATTGCCTAAAACTTGCTTCGAATCGTTGCTTTGCCTATGATGTTGTTTGCTTCTGAGGCTCTTGAATTGCTTCTTTCTTCTTCTTCTCTCGAGTGGCTGTATGCTTGTTTGTGTTGCCCAGTGATGTTTTACTGAGGGCTTAGGCTTGAGATGCTATGGCTTTGAGTTTGATAGGCATGGTGCTGGTATGAAGTTTTTGGTTGGTTGTTTGGAACTTGAGCAGACTCAAAGGTTGAGGAATTGATTTTGTGAGGTTTGAAAGCTAGGCCATGTTTTGATGGTTAGGCTTTTGAGGTTAAGACAGGGTGTTGGTTTTATCAGTTTGGTAATTCAGTGTATGTGTTTGTTTGTTTTGTTTATGGGTTTGTGCTAGCAAATGGGTGTGTTGACAGGTTAATGGTTGTTTAGCAAGCTATGCTATGGTTAGGCTTGTATGCTCTTCAGCAGGTTTTGTTTCTTGGTTGATTGTTGTAGGTTCATGTGGTTATTTGGTTGTTATGCTTTTGAACTTGGTTTATCAGCTTGGATGGGTTTGAAGTTCTGTCTCTTTTCTTGACAGTAGGCAGGTTAAGGCATTTTCAGGTTATGTGTTTGTATGTTCAGTTTTGAGTTTTTGAAAGGTGTTTTGATGGCCTAGCAGGTTATCAGTTTGAAGCTTGAGGTTGGGTGCCTTCAAAGATGATGCCGGCTCTGAGTTTTGTATATTTTTCTCTTTTCTATCTTTGAACTGTCTCCTGAACTGTGTTCTCTTCTCTTTGTTATATCTCTTTGTTGTCTTCTGCCCACTGTCTATGCCTAAGACCTGAACTCTGCCTATGCTTCTTTCTCTCTTCTTCTGACTCTATAGTACAGTAAAGAATTTTATATGATTTTATTTCTTGTACTTTCTCTGAAGGGGCCCTACTGGTGGGAAATGATGATTTTGGATTTTAGCTTGCATAACACACTACTTGACTGCATCTTTATCCAGCTTTAACAGTTTATAGCGCTTTTTCTTTTCCTTGATATCTTGGGATTTGACTTTGTATTTTGATATCCTTTCCAAATCCTTCTTTGACAGTTTGGATAGGTTTTCTGTTTTGACAGTAAATTGCCTTTTTGCTTTTGGTGGAAAGTGGAATTGGATTTGAACTATACAGTTTGAACTTTGGAATTCATGCATTTGACATTTTTAAAAATTATGCATTTTGACATTTTCCATTTATGATAAAAATCTTCCCTCTTTGTGAACCGGGAGAAATCCCGTGATTTGCAGAGAGGGTCAACTGATCCCAGTCAGTGGCCTCTAATGATGAGCAAATTTTAACTGTCTTTGATTAACCGCTTTCTGACTTTTCTTCTTCTTTTTGCAGATAAAAAATGGAGCACCGGAGCGGAGTGAAGAATGAAGAATATTAGAAATAGGATAGAATTTTATTTTATTTAATATTTAAATTAATGTATATTATTGTTTGTAATTTAAATTATAAACAACAATTTGTACAAATAATTCAAATATCAATAAAATCTAAATTATCCAAATAGTTCTAATTTTCTTTATTGTTTATTTATTTATTTAAAATTCTTTGAATTAAAACAATTGAAAAATAAATTTCAATCATTCAATTTTTAGAATAATAAATAACTTAAATAAAATCAATATTGATCAATTAAACCTGTCTCTTCCAATATCCAAAATAAAGCAGTAGTTAACCCAAATAGACTGATCAAACGCATTCCTTCCTCACTGATTTGCCATAAACACTTGTGAATCCAATACTGCACATATCTTTTGACTGGTGAATTCAAACCAATTGCCTCCTTTTACTGATTAAATTATGAACAATGCAAATTCAACCCGAATCTCGGAATAAACCGCAAAGTACTGTGGAATTTCAACCTTTCTGAGAATATGCCCGTAAAACCCTAACTCTTGATTAAATGCCAGATAACGCTCGCCTGATCAAAAC
This sequence comes from Vicia faba, assembly GCA_948472305.1. Classification (NCBI taxonomy): domain Eukaryota; kingdom Viridiplantae; phylum Streptophyta; class Magnoliopsida; order Fabales; family Fabaceae; genus Vicia; species Vicia faba. The sequence continues at coordinate 444,383,196 of OX451740.1, forward strand.
TGAGCCAAAATCAACCAAAACCCTAAGCTAACTGTATGAAACAATCCAGAGTTCTGAAAATCAGTAAAAAACCCTAATTTTGCTTGACTGTCAAGAAAAGTCCATTTGTCCGATTCTTGAGCCAGTTTGAAAAGTCAGGAAATGTCTGAAGCTGAGATTTCTTGTGGAAAAGCGCGAGGGCAAATTTTGGGGTACAACAGTTGCCCCTGTTCAATCTTCTTGGACCTGAAGAGTTAGATTGGCAAGTTTGCCTTTCGCGACTTGAAGGTAAAAGGAGATTGGACACTAATGTGCCCAGAAAATTTGCGCTCGTCGATGTGATGGTAGATGTGAATGGGCTTAAAGATGCCATTTGGTGATGGGCTTAAAGATGCCACCTGGTGCGAGAGAATTTTGTCGGGGGATGGGCTTAGAGATGCCATCTAGGAATGGGCTTACAGATGCCATTCGGCGACTGCTGGTAGGAGGATGGGCTTATAGATGCCATCTGGACATGTTGAACTGTATGTCAATGGTGAGTGGACAAGTATCAGAAGGGCATCCCTGTTTTGGAACACCTCTGAATTAGGGGTCTGAACAAGCAACAGATTGACGTCCATGTCGGGAGAATCTGTGAACTATCCGAGATTGAATAAGCAATAGAGCAGTATCCGTTGTTGGGACATGTCCGTAAACTATTTTCAAAAATTGAGAAGAGTCTGAATAAGTCGGTAGATTGACATCCGTTGTAGGGAAGAATCCGTAAACTGTTTCAGAAGTTGAGAAGGGTTTGAATCAGTTGGTAGATTGACATCCGTTGTAGGGAAGAATCTGTAAACTATCTTCAAAAGTTGAGAAGAGTCTGAATCAGTTGGTAGATTGACATCCGTTATTGGGAAGAATCTGTAAACTATTTCAGAAGTCTTGAAGTTGAAGAGGAACCGGTGTAGGGTTTCTTGATGATGCGTCTGAATGAATCTGGAATAAGTATCAAAAAGTCACTGTGTCTGGGTCACATCTGAACTATTTCTGGACGAATCTTGGGAGATGATCTTTGTCTGTCGACTGATTTTACCTGAAATGGCAAAGGGTTAGTTGTATGCAATGTTATGATGCATGACGCAATGTACGTGACATCAATATTTATGAATGAATGTAATGAATGCGCATGTAAGCTGATGAGCTAATCTTGCCGAGGATACATGAATCCGAGATGGCTGAAGATAAAAGCCCCTTGGCTGCTGCCGGGGAAAATAAATCCTTGGCTGTTGCTGAGGAAGAGAATTCCTGATGACCTCTACTGGGGAGTTCCAAACTAGTAGGCTCATGCTGGGGAGGCCAGATTGAGAATCTTCGGCTTGATGGGCAGCAACTCTGGAGACTTCACTGGGGAACTTAAGATTTGCCCTTTCCAAAACTCTGTGGGGAAAAGGTTCAATGGTCTGGCTCCGCTGGGGATACTGAAGCTAAAACCCTGAGGGGAATCGAATTCCGGAGGACTCCCTGGCTGGGGATTTGCAAAGATAAGTTACTGTTGGGGTATTTTGATGAACTCCGCTGGGTATAGGGAGAATTTTGCCGAGGGCGATCTTCCGTGGTGGTTTAGCTTGAGAAGAATCTGAACAAGCGATAAGTTAACCTCCGTTTACTTGGAGGACCCGGGAACTGTTTTCAGAAATCTTGAAGTTGAATCAGCACTAGAGCCGCATCCGTTGTTGGGAAGCGTCCGTAAACTAATTTCAGAGGTTGCATCTGAACAAGCTGATAGATTAACATCCGTTACTCGGGAAGAATCTATGAACTGTTTTCAGAAGTCTTGAGAAGAATCTGAACAAGTGATAGGTTAACATCCGTTTACTTGGAGAACCCGTGAACTATTTTCAGAAATCTTGCAGTTGAATCAGCAATAGAGCCGCATCCGTTGTTGGGAAGCGTCCGTAAACTAATTTCAAAGGTTTGAGAAGAGTCTGAACAAGTCGGTAGATTAACATCCGTTGTTGGGAAGAATCCGTAAACTTGTTTCAGAAGTCTTGAAGAGGGACCGGTGTAGGGCTCCCTGAAGATGAGCTTGTGTAAAACTGCATCGGGTTTTGAACACTTTTGACATTCGAATGCCCCAAGTGGTGATGTAGATAAATCCTGGCTTATTACAGGTGTTGGTCTACAATCGGTCGTTCACAGATGTTTCCTGGGTTGTTGCAGGTGTTGATCTGGAATTCTTCAGACATGCCCTGGCTGGATACAGGAATCGAATCTGGAAAGGTGATAGTTGATAGATATGCCCTGGCTGGATACAGGAATCGAATCTTCAAACTCTTCAGACGTGCCCTGGCTAGATACAGGAATCGAGTCTGGAAATGTGGTCAACAGATATGCCCTGGCTGGATACAGGAATCGAATCTGGAAATAGTCGTCAACAGATATGCCCTGGCTGGATACAGGAATCGAATCCTCGAACTCTTCAGACGTGCCCTGGCTAGATACAGGAGTCGAGTCTGGAAATGTGGTCAACAGATATGCCCTGGCTGGATACAGGAATCGAATCTGGAGATGTTGTAGTTGATTTGTTGGACACTTTTGACATTCGAATGCCCCAAGTGGTGATGAAGGAATCTTGAATCGGATTACTCTGCATATTGAGAGATTTCTTGAAATCTTGACTGGACTGCCCCAGGTTAATTGAACTTTGAAAGATCTGTTGGACCTTGACTGGACTGCCCCAGGTTAATTGTACTTTGAAAGATCTGTTGGACCTTGACTGGACTGCCCCAGGTTAATTAGATTGTGACATGTCATGCCCCTTTGTTGATAAGGGATTTGATGGAAGTGTTATCCTCTTGAAGTGATTTTGACTTACTGAGAGAGTTTTCGTTCCTCCGAACATTCGCTGTATGAATTTCTCCGCTGTCAAATAAATAGGGTCAAATGCAGACAGTGATATTCGAATAATGCAAAGTTTATGTTTGTCTCGAAGTTTTGAAAAATGCGTTTTTAGCAGAAAACTTTTCATAAGACAAGTTAACACAAGATTTAGAGCAAAGCCCTACAGGAGTCAGGATACCTTTTGTAACAGTATGCTTTCGAACTAACCCATGCTTCAATCAGGACTTTTGAAGGGTTGTAACGTGGCCTAGTTCACGGTTTAAGAAACAAAGGATAAAGGCTCAAAGTATATTTGTACCCACCCGCTCTTCGTGATGTTCTTCGACCTAAGCTCAGTTAATTGCGTCATACTCTGTTTTGAGTTTGGAACGACTTTTGGGCGATGGTTCACCATTTTGAATTTTTGGGAGACAGTCATCATCTCCTTTTTCTTTTTCAACACTTTTCATGTTGTTGAGGGTTTTGTAATGACCTCACTATTTTGATTTTGATTTGTTATCCCTAACTTTTGCCTGACTGTCACCGTTTTCGGGATTACTGTCAGCGGGATGCCCCAGCTTTCTTAAGCCTCCTTTATAGGTTTTGGCTTGGTGGGCTTTTGTCTCTTGAGAGATTGACTGTCTATATGATAGGGAACCACCCTTGTCTTTTGATTCCAAAGGAATGCTTTCTCTTTTTGACGTCGTTCGTTGTGTTACGAACTGAGAGTTTGCGACTTCAATGCGCATTTTCTTTTGAATTAACTGAGATACTACCCCGCCCCAGGTTTATATCAAAGGTTTTGATTGTATCAGAACAGAGAACTCCTACTTCTTTGGCTCGAAGGGGTTGACTAGGGATTAACTTCCTTATAACTCCAGTGTTTGGGAATTGAAAGAAATGCCTGTACATCATCAGCAAGGTCTGTTCAAAAGCATACCGTATAAGATCACGGTATTGTTTCGTCATCCTCCCTCTAAAGGCCTACAGCTTTTTATCAAGAGTCAAATATCATAAAGAAAAGCATAAGAGTAGTGAAACGAATGGATGAATTCAAGACAAACATATGCAATGCATTAATGAAAACAGAGTTTAACATCAACAGATAATTGTTTGACAGCAAAAGAAATTACAACTTTGAAAATTCAAAAAGAAACAAAAGTCTTTCAGTTTGAGCTTCGTTACCTCAAGCGGAGAACCCTTTAACGGAAGATCTTCATCTCGCCGTCTGGCATGAATTCCAGCACCCCAATGTCGATCAGATCTTGAATCTTATTCTTCAAGGCCCAACAGTCGTTGGTGCTGTGTCCCGGGCTGTAGGAGTGGTAAACACAGAATGCGTCGGGGTTAAAGTGAGGAGAGGAGATATTGAGCTTCTGAGGAGGGTCCTTTACAGTAAGCAAATTGACCTCCAACAAGCGCTTTAGTATGAAGAATGATGGTATTTCAGTCTCCGTAAACTGTCTTCCCGACTTTTCTTGTTTACGCCGATTGTCCCGTTGACGCTGGCGAGGTTGTTGATGGGTTTGTGACCCTGAAGCTAGCAAAGGAGCTTTCCCCTTGTCTTCTTGAGTGGATGGAGGCTGAGCGGTGACTTGCTCTTCGACCTCAGATGTTTGCCCCAGTTGGTTGTTTGGAAGCAGTTGGCGGACAAGAACTCTGAGTTCCTCTTGTCTTTGAGATAGGTCTTGGATGAGAGCCATCTGGCCCACCAACTGTCCCATCATTTGAGTCCTCAGTGTTGTCAGATCAAACTGCAGCTCCGCAATCTGATCACTCCTGGCATTGTTGGAATTCCCCAAGCCCTTGGTGAGGAGAGCTTTCATCTCGTCTTGCCCCAGAGACAAGTCCAGGAACATCCCCTGCAACTGAGCAGTCTGGTCTTGGATGTCTTTGACAGACCTTTCTAGAGCCATCTCTTGCTGAAATAAACAGCAGGAGAGTAAGGAAACCTGAAAAAGGAAAGATTGTCAAAATGAAATGCATGATATGTGGATGCATGCTTTCAAGGGTCTCTTGGGGTAAACACAAGAAAATGTTAGAGGTTGAACTCTGCTCTTGGATTGGAGATCTCTGCACCAATGGACGTCTTTCCACGAGAATCAAGCTCACCATGTCGAGTGGGTCATAGCCACTGATTCAAGTTGTTGCACTTGAACTTTGATTGGAGAACTTTGTATCGGCGGATGTCTTTCCACTAGAATCAAGCTCACCATGTCGAGTGGGTCATAGCCACTGATTCAAGTTGTTGCACTTGAACTTTGACTGGATTGGCTAGAGGAGAAACCTCTTGCCCCTTGATAGACGTCTGGCTCAACGTAATCCTGCATCAACAGAACCCTCGAGATCCTTGAAATGGTTATTGAAAATGCTAGAATGCTATGGTATGATGTCATGATGTTATATACATGTATGCACAAGCAAGTGAGTGTATATACAGGCAAACAATATTCACACAAAGCAAACAAGTCCTTAGGTTTAGGCTTGCATGAGGTTCAGGTACTACCCTCTTTCAGTTTGTTGGTTAAAACCTGTCTTATCAAAAGTAACCGGGTTCTAGAGGATCTCATATCATTGGCTACCCTCAATCGGTCATAACTCCAGCATCGCAACCTTTTCTCGCGGCCGGAACCATCTCGAGAGTTTAGCCTCAATGAGTGTAGCATACTGCTACTGTTCTAATGGCCAAGTTGGTCAATTAGGGTTCTAAGGTCGGTTGGTGCTTAATGACTCCTTGGAAGACCCATATTCTCCCCGTCTGAACACGAGGGATATCGGTATGGACCAAGACGCCACACCAACGTAGCCACTGCTTCACCCATGTCGGTATACGCCGGACAGGTCCCTCACAGATTATGCTACCTAAAAGGGTATCCCCAGATCCGGGTTAGGATCTATGAAACTCCGATACAAAGCCCACAAATGTAAAGCAAACAAAGCAATCAATTGAAAGTAAAGGTGATCTAAACCCTAAGGTAACCCCACTTAAAAAAGTATCCCCAGCAGAGTCGCCAGTTCTGTGATACGGTGGGAGAACTGACTAGTGTTTTGCGTTCGTATTCGCACTTGTGCGGTTGAGCAAGAGTCACCACCGACTTTTTATTTTATCCTAAGGAAAGGTTAAAAAGCACAGCAAAAAACCTTTTGAGATGTTTTCTTGGGTTCGGGGGGTAGATTATGAAAAGGGAAGGTATTAGCACCCTTTTCATCCATGGTTATCCATGGGCTCTTAGTTACTTGGTTTTTTAGATCACTTGCCTTGTTTTTCGATTGCTTTGAAGATGGTGTGTGTGTGTGGGTGCTTTTGAAAATGTTTTGGAAAAAGATGCCTTGTCTTAGGCAATTAATGTATTTGACTCGTGTTTGAGTGTTTTACAAAAGTGTGAATCTTTTCGAAAAGATGTTTTCAAATATTTTTGAGAGTTTGTTTTGAAAGTGTTGTGGATTGTGGTTTTTGAAAAGAAGGCAAGTGTTTTTTGCAAGTTTGATCTCAAGTAACTAAGAGTTTTATCTACCCTATTGTACTCAAAGGTTTTTGTTATGTTTTAACCCCTTTTAACAATTTTGTTCCACCATTGAAATTGATGGACAATCTTGCGTTTAGGAAGTTTATTCGGGACGGGCGCGGGTCATCGTATGGACCATGGATGCAATGGTGCCAAATGTCTTCGGCAATTTGCTTTAAAGGGACTATGATCATTCCGTTTAGGCAACACTTTGAGACTTATGATCATTTGATTTTGTTTTGCCAAAGATACTCGACGTGCAAGCATGGCCCATTTTAGAAGGCAACATGTTGGATTACCCTAGGGGGTGCAAGTGTGATTGTGTATTGATTACATGTATTTGTCTTGTATTAGGTTATCTAGCGTTTGATTTTATGTACATACAAACCCTAGGTCTAACCATGGTATAATTGGAAAACTGTAAATTGCAGAAATGTAAAATCTACGCTATTACAAAATAGTATCCGGGAGTGGGGGCACAAATGTACAAAAGGGGATGAGACTTATGGTACCCAATAAGTTACAACCAAATCGAATTCGCGATCAAAACATAAATATCAAATATACGAATATAAGATAAACAAATGTGTATAAGGCAATGTGAATGTATTTGTGTAAGTGTACATGTATATGAGTAGGTAATTATTTACAAGTGCGAAATGTGAAATTGAAGCGTATTAGGGTTTTTTACCTAGAGAAATGTTTTAAATGAATCTTTGATTTATATGTTTAATTATGTACAAAAGAAAAAAAATGTTTTAACTTAAATTTTCAAGCTTTAATTGAGAAATGTATCTTTATTTGTTATATACAAAAAGTATTTTAATCAAATGTTTGTGAATTTTAATATTTAGAGAAAAAAAATGTATTTAAATTATCATGTACAAATATGTATGTTAACTAAAAAGTTTTCAATTTTAATTATATGATAAAAAAGTATTTTGTTATTGTTATGTACAAAATTAATGTTTTCAAAATTTATATATAAATATGTATTTTAATGTGTTATGTGCAAATGTATTAAATTAAAAAAATATAAGGTGTTTATAAAAAGGTTAGTTGTTAATATTTTGTTAAAAAAAAGTATATGATTTATAAAAAGAAAAAGAATAGGTTAGTATCACTCAAATGTTTGTAAAGAAAATGTTAATGATTTTTTTGTTGGGCTTTAGAGGTGAATCAGAAACGGGTCAAGCCCACGCTGGAAACAAACTCTTTAGGGTTAGGCGTTTTGTCATTCAGAACGAAGGTTAGGGTTCGAGACGGCGCGTTCGTGCACTGAGGTTCATCGTTATTCTTCATCCTTGTGAGCTTCCTCCACCCGGTCACCAACGTCACCTCCAGAAGCCTTTCTTCCCTCCATTGACATGAGCCCAGCGTCCTTGATTTAAGGTTTGATTACAACGCTTTCTGTTCTTTTGTGAATGATACGCGCTTTTTTTGATTTGAGTCTTAACTATTTCCTTTCATTATGAGATGAAGGAGAAGAGAAGTGGGAAAAGATTGGCTACCTTTATTTTTGGAGATGGAGGAGGGGCGGAAGAGTGACGCTTTAGGAGGCCGGGACGGCGTGAATGGTGATGCTTGCCCTTGGTGACCCTGGTATCTTCGTTCTCACCTCTTGCTGTGTGAGGGTTTTATGATGATTTTAGATTTGCCTGAAAACCCTTCTTTCTAATTCACTTCTTTATCTCTCTTTTTCTACTATATGTTGCCTGCTTGTTGCTTATGTTGGATGCTATGATTTTAATGATGATGTTCTGAATGATTTTGAATGTTTTGGAACATTTGCTGCCTTGCCTATGATGAAGCTTGCTTCTGAGGCCCTTGATGTTTTTGAATTGTTGTTGCTGGATGTGCTATGGTTGAAACAACTGTATTGTTTTGATTAGCTTCTTTCTGGATTGCCTAAAACTTGCTTCGAATCGTTGCTTTGCCTATGATGTTGTTTGCTTCTGAGGCCCTTGAATTGCTTCTTTCTTCTTCTTCTCTCGAGTGGCTGTATGCTTGTTTGTGTTGCCCAGTGATGTTTTACTGAGGGCTTAGGCTTGAGATGCTATGGCTTTGAGTTTGATAGGCATGGTGCTGGTATGAAGTTTTTGGTTGGTTGTTTGGAACTTGAGCAGACTCAAAGGTTGAGGAATTGATTTTGTGAGGTTTGAAAGCTAGTCCATGTTTTGATGGTTAGGCTTTTGAGGTTAAGACAGGGTGTTGGTTTTATCAGTTTGGTAATTCAGTGTATGTGTTTGTTTTTTTTGTTTATGGGTTTGTGCTAGCAAATGGGTGTGTTGACAGGTTAATGGTTGTTTAGCAAGCTATGCTGTGGTTAGGCTTGTATGCTCTTCAGCAGGTTTTGTTTCTTGGTTGATTGTTGTAGGTTCATGTGGTTATTTGGTTGTTATGCTTTTGAACTTGGTTTATCAGCTTGGATGGGTTTGAAGTTCTGTCTCTTTTCTTGACAGTAGGCAGGTTAAGGCATTTTCAGGTTATGTGTTTGTATGTTCAGTTTTGAGTTTTTGAAAGGTGTTTTGATGGCCTAGCAGGTTATCAGTTTGAAGCTTGAGGTTGGGTGCCTTCAAAGATGATGTCGGCTCTGAGTTTTGTATATTTTTCTCTTTTCTATCTTTGAACTGTCTCCTGAACTGTGTTCTCTTCTCTTTGTTATATCTCTTTGTTGTCTTCTGCCCACTGTCTATGCCTAAGACCTGAACTCTGCCTATGCTTCTTTCTCTCTTCTTCTGACTCTATAGTACAGTAAAGAATTTTATATGATTTTATTTCTTGTACTTTCTCTGAAGGGGCCCTACTGGTGGGAAATGATGATTTTGGATTTTAGCTTGCATAACACACTACTTGACTGCATCTTTATCCAGCTTTGACAGTTTATAGCGCTTTTTCTTTTCCTTGATATCTTGGGATTTGACTTTGTATTTTGATATCCTTTCCAAATCCTTCTTTGACAGTTTGGATAGGTTTTCTGTTTTGACAGTAAATTGCCTTTTTGCTTTTGGTGGAAAGTGGAATTGGATTTGAACTATACAGTTTGAACTTTGGAATTCATGCATTTGACATTTTTAAAAATTATGCATTTTGACATTTTCCATTTATGATAAAAATCTTCCCTCTTTGTGAACCGGGAGAAATCCCGTGATTTGCAGAGAGGGTCAACTGATCCCAGTCAGTGGCCTCTAATGATGAGCAAATTTTAACTGTCTTTGATTAACCGCTTTCTGACTTTTCTTCTTCTTTTTGCAGATAAAAAATGGAGCACCGGAGCGGAGTGAAGAATGAAGAATATTAGAAATAGGATAGAATTTTATTTTATTTAATATTTAAATTAATGTATATTATTGTTTGTAATTTAAATTATAAACAACAATTTGTACAAATAATTCAAATATCAATAAAATCTAAATTATCCAAATAGTTCTAATTTTCTTTATTGTTTATTTATTTATTTAAAATTCTTTGAATTAAAACAATTAAAAAATAAATTTCAATCATTCAATTTTTAGAATAATAAATAACTTAAATAAAATCAATATTGATCAATTAAACCTGTCTCTTCCAATATCCAAAATAAAGCAGTAGTTAACCCAAATAGACTGATCAAACGCATTCCTTCCTCACTGATTTGCCATAAACACTTGTGAATCCAATACTGCACATATCTTTTGACTGGTGAATTCAAACCAATTGCCTCCTTTTACTGATTAAATTATGAACAATGCAAATTCAACCCGAATCTCGGAATAAACCGCAAAGTACTGTGGAATTTCAACCTTTCTGAGAATATGCCCGTAAAACCCTAACTCTTGATTAAATGCCAGATAACGCTCGCCTGATCAAAACTGAGCCAAAATCAACCAAAACCCTAAGCTAACTGTATGAAACAATCCAGAGTTCTGAAAATCAGTAAAAAACCCTAATTTTGCTTGACTGTCAAGAAAAGTCCATTTGTCCGATTCTTGAGCCAGTTTGAAAAGTCAGGAAATGTCTGAAGCTGAGATTTCTTGTGGAAAAGCGCGAGGGCAAATTTTGGGGTACAACAGTTGCCCCTGTTCAATCTTCTTGGACCTGAAGAGTTAGATTGGCAAGTTTGCCTTTCGCGACTTGAAGGTAAAAGGAGATTGGACACTAATGTGCCCAGAAAATTTGCGCTCGTCGATGTGATGGTAGATGTGAATGGGCTTAAAGATGCCATTTGGTGATGGGCTTAAAGATGCCACCTGGTGCGAGAGAATTTTGTCGGGGGATGGGCTTAGAGATGCCATCTAGGAATGGGCTTACAGATGCCATTCAGCGACTGCTGGTAGGAGGATGGGCTTATAGATGCCATCTGGACATGTTGAACTGTATGTCAATGGTGAGTGGACAAGTATCAGAAGGGCATCCCTGTTTTGGAACACCTCTGAATTAGGGGTCTGAACAAGCAACAGATTGACGTCCATGTCGGGAGAATCTGTGAACTATCCGAGATTGAATAAGCAATAGAGCAGTATCCGTTGTTGGGACATGTCCGTAAACTATTTTCAAAAATTGAGAAGAGTCTGAATAAGTCGGTAGATTGACATCCGTTGTAGGGAAGAATCCGTAAACTGTTTCAGAAGTTGAGAAGGGTTTGAATCAGTTGGTAGATTGACATCCGTTGTAGGGAAGAATCTGTAAACTATCTTCAAAAGTTGAGAAGAGTCTGAATCAGTTGGTAGATTGACATCCGTTATTGGGAAGAATCTGTAAACTATTTCAGAAGTCTTGAAGTTGAAGAGGAACCGGTGTAGGGTTTCTTGATGATGCGTCTGAATGAATCTGGAATAAGTATCAAAAAGTCACTGTGTCTGGGTCACATCTGAACTATTTCTGGACGAATCTTGGGAGATGATCTTTGTCTGTCGACTGATCTTACCTGAAATGACAAAGGGTTAGTTGTATGCAATGTTATGATGCATGACGCAATGTACGTGACATCAATATTTATGAATGAATGTAATGAATGCGCATGTAAGCTGATGAGCTAATCTTGCCGAGGATACATGAATCCGAGATGGCTGAAGATAAAAGCCCCTTGGCTGCTGCCGGGGAAAATAAATCCTTGGCTGTTGCTGAGGAAGAGAATTCCTGATGACCTCTACTGGGGAGTTCCAAACTAGTAGGCTCATGCTGGGGAGGCCAGATTGAGAATCTTCGGCTTGATGGGCAGCAACTCTGGAGACTTCACTGGGGAACTTAAGATTTGCCCTTTCCAAAACTCTGTGGGGAAAAGGTTCAATGGTCTGGCTCTGCTGGGGATACTGAAGCTAAAACCCTGAGGGGAATCGAATTCCGGAGGACTCCCTGGCTGGGGATTTGCAAAGATAAGTTACTGTTGGGGTATTTTGATGAACTCCACTGGGTATAGGGAGAATTTTGCCGAGGGCGATCTTCCGTGGTGGTTTAGCTTGAGAAGAATATGAACAAGCGATAAGTTAACCTCCGTTTACTTGGAGGACCCGGGAACTGTTTTCAGAAATCTTGAAGTTGAATCAGCACTAGAGCCGCATCCGTTGTTGGGAAGCATCCGTAAACTAATTTCAGAGGTTGCATCTGAACAAGCTGATAGATTAACATCCGTTACTTGGGAAGAATCTATGAACTGTTTTCAGAAGTCTTGAGAAGAATCTGAACAAGTGATAGGTTAACATCCGTTTACTTGGAGAACCCGTGAACTATTTTCAGAAATCTTGCAGTTGAATCAGCAATAGAGCCGCATCCGTTGTTGGGAAGCATCCGTAAACTAATTTCAAAGGTTTGAGAAGAGTCTGAACAAGTCGGTAGATTAACATCCGTTGTTGGGAAGAATCCGTAAACTTGTTTCAGAAGTCTTGAAGAGGGACCGGTGTAGGGCTCCCTGAAGATGAGCTTGTGTAAAACTGCATCGGGTTTTGAACACTTTTGACATTCGAATGCCCCAAGTGGTGATGTAGATAAATCCTGGCTTATTACAGGTGTTGGTCTACAATCGGTCGTTCACAGATGTTTCCTGGGTTGTTGCAGGTGTTGATCTGGAATTCTTCAGACATGCCCTGGCTGGATACAGGAATCGAATCTGGAAAGGTGATAGTTGATAGATATGCCCTGGCTGGATACAGGAATCGAATCTTCAAACTCTTCAGACGTGCCCTGGCTAGATACAGGAATCGAGTCTGGAAATGTGGTCAACAGATATGCCCTGGCTGGATACAGGAATCGAATCTGGAAATAGTCGTCAACAGATATGCCCTGGCTGGATACAGGAATCGAATCCTCGAACTCTTCAGACGTGCCCTGGCTAGATACAGGAGTCGAGTCTGGAAATGTGGTCAACAGATATGCCCTGGCTGGATACAGGAATCGAATCTGGAGATGTTGTAGTTGATTTGTTGGACACTTTTGACATTCGAATGCCCCAAGTGGTGATGAAGGAATCTTGAATCGGATTACTCTGCATATTGAGAGATTTCTTGAAATCTTGACTGGACTGCCCCAGGTTAATTGTACTTTGAAAGATCTGTTGGACCTTGACTGGACTGCCCCAGGTTAATTAGATTATGACATGTCATGCCCCTTTGTTGATAAGGGATTTGATGGAAGTGTTATCCTCTTGAAGTTATTTTGACTTACTGAGAGAGTTTTCGTTCCTCCGAACATTCGCTGTATGAATTTCTTCGCTGTCAAATAAATAGGGTCAAGTTGTGTAGTATCACAGTTGTGATAAACAGTTTTTGTAGAAAACATTCACACACCTAGATTTCAATTCTTTGTAAGAAAGTATTTCCTTGAGAAACCGATTTGTGGTTTGACTCAAGAAGGCTTTATCAGTTGTTAAAGCAGATTGTAATATTCAGTTGAATATAGTGGATTAAGACCTCGTTGGAGAGAGGCGAAATCACCTTGACGGGTGGACTGGAGTAGTTTGAGATCAAACGAACCAGGATAAAAATATCGTGTTGATTGCAATTGATTTCCAGTTTTTACAATTCAACCCCCCTTCTTGTGTTTTTCACTTCTTCAATTGGCATCAGAGCGCCTGGTTATGAGCTAAAACACTTAACCGTGTCAATACAAGATCCAGCGTCAGAAAAACACAATGGCAGGAACTTATCAACACACCAGCAATGACAACAATGAAGACAGAGACAGATTCAGCGGCAAACCTCCAATCTTTGATGGAGAAAACTTTGATTATTGGAAAGACAGAATTGAAAGCTTCTTTCGGGCACATGATGCTGATCTGTGGGACATGGTGACAGATGGATACACGCACCCAGTGAATGCAAGCGGTCAGAAGATTGACAGGAAAGCAATGTCTGACCAACAAAAGCGTGACTTCAAAAATCACCACAAGGCCAGAACCATCCTTCTCAGCGCCATCTCTTACACTGAATATGAAAAGATCTCTAACAGAGACACAACAAAGAACATGTTTGACTCACTCAGAATGACGCATGAAGGCAACGTTCAGGTCAAAGAAACTAAAGCTCTTGCGCTCATTCAGAAGTATGAGGCTTTCAAAATGGAAGAAAGTGAATCCATTGAAACAATGTTCTCAAGATTCCAAATTCTGGTAGCTGGTCTCAAGGTTCTGGACAAAGGATACTCTACTGCTGATCACGTCAAGAAGATCATCAGAAGCTTACCAAAGCAATGGAGGCCAATGGTTACAGCTCTGAAGCTAGCAAAAGATATCAACAAAATTTCTCTGGAGGAACTTATCAGCTCCCTCAGAAGTCATGAGATAGAGCTAGAAGATGATGAACCTCAGACGCAAGGTAAGCCTTTAGCATTAAAATCTAACAAAAAATATGAGTCTAAAGTTTTGCAGGCAGTTGAGGAAACATCTGATGGATCCTCATCAGAAGAAGACGAACTTTCTTTCCTCTCCAGAAGAGTGAACCAACTGTGGAAGCAGAGGCAAAGGAAGTTCAGGAATTCCAGAAGATCTGATCAGAATGAGTCTTCTTCCAGATACAGAAGGACAGATTCTTCCTCTGGATACAGAAGATCTGAAGGCTCCTCAGGAAGCAGAAAACCAAACACCAAGGACATCATCTGCTATGAGTGCAATGAGCAAGGACACTACAAGAGTGACTGCCCAAAGCTTCAGAGGGAAAAGCCCAAAAAGAAGTTTGGAATAGAAAAGAAGAAAAGTCTCATGGCTATATAGGATGACTCTGACTTGTCTGAAGCTGACTCAGAATCAGATGATGAGAGAGAAAACATAGCTCTCATGGCCAACATTTCAGAAGACAGTGAAGCTTCTGAATCAGACTCAGAATCAGATACTGAAGAGGTATTTCCTGACTTTGCAATTAATTTTACTAAGGCTGAACTTGCTGAAAGCCTTAATGAAATTCTGGAAAGGTACCAACAGATTAGAGTTAAATTCAGAAACCTGAAAAGGAATCTTGAATCTGACTCTGATAAGACTGAGAGTCTTAAATTGGAAAATTTTGAGCTGAGAAATAAAATTTCAAAATTAGAAAATGTTTTAAAAAACTCTCAGAAGGAACCAATTTCTGAAACTCCCAGCAGCGCTGATGAGATCATCAAGGAGTATGATCACAGTTTCCAGAAGTTCCTTGCTAAAAGCATAGATAGAAGCAAAATGGCTTCAATGATCTATGGAGTTAGCAGAAACGGCAGAAAGGGAATAGGATACCAAGGTAAGGTTCCTACACCAAAGAATGTCATGGATTTAACCATTAAACACACTCCTCTGAACTCACATTTTGTGTATGGTCACACACATGATATTAAATACACTAGCAGTAAGTATTCTGTGAAACCAAAATTCAACCAGAGTTTTGGTAAATCTAACAAATCAGGACCCAAGAAAATATGGGTACCTAAGGATAAAATAATACATGTTGCAGATATCTTTAGCAGCAAATCAGAAACACCAGTCATGGTACCTGGACTCTGGCTACTCGCGACACATGACGGGAAGAAGGCATATGTTCCAAAGCCTGGAACTTAAGCCTGGAGGCCACGTTGGCTTTGGAGGCAATCAGAGGGGAAAGATAATTGGCTCTGGAACTGTAGGTAATGGAAATCTTCCCTCTATAAATAATGTTCTGCTAGTAGATGGATTAATGCATAATCTGTTATCAATAAGTCAATTAAGTGATAACGGTTATGATATAATCTTTAATCAAAAATCATGTAAAGCTGTTAGTCAGAAAGATGGGACTATCCTGTTTAATGGAAAGAGGAAAAACAACATCTATAAAATCAAACTTTTTGAACTGAAAAGTCAGAATGTAAAGTGTCTTCTGTTTGTTAACAACGAGCAATGGATCCGGCACAGAAGATTGGGGCATGTTAGTATGAGAAGAATATCTCAGATTAACAAACTCAATCTGGTCAAAGGACTTCCTAATCTGAAGTTCAATTCAGATGCTCTGTGTGAAGCATGTCAGAAAGGCAAGTTTGCAAAACCTTCTTTCAAATCTAAAAATGTTGTTTCTACCTCTAAGCCATTAGAACTTCTGCATATTGACTTATTTGGACCAGTTAAAACTACTTCAGTCAGTGGCAAGAAGTATGGGTTAGTAATCGTAGATGACTATAGCAGATGGACATGGGTAAAGTTCTTAAGACACAAGGACGAGTCACACTCTGTGTTTGTTACCTTCTGTAACCAAGTTCAGAATGAAAAGGATCTTAGAATCGTTAAAGTCAGAAGTAATCATGGTGGAGAGTTTGAAAACAAAGAATTTGAGTCATTCTTTAATGACAGAGGCATTCTACATAATTTCTCTTGTCCTAGAACTCCCCAACAAAATGGAGTTGTAGAACGAAAGAACAGAACATTGCAAGAAATGGCCAGAACCATGATCAATGAGACAAACGTTGCCAAGATCTTCTGGGCAGAGGCAATAAACACAGCGTGCTACATTCAGAATAGAATCTCAATAAGACTTATTCTGGAAAAGACTCCATATGAATTGTGGAAGAACAGAAAGCCCAACATTTCATATTTTCATCCATTTGGATGTACTTGCTTTATGTTAAATACAAAAAATTATTTGAACAAGTTTGACTCTAAATCACAGAAGTGTATTATGTTAGGATACTCTGAACGCTCAAGAGGGTACAGAGTATACAATACAGAAACGCAGATTGTGGAAGAATCAAGCAGTGTTCATTTTTATGATAAGCTTGACTCTGAAAAGTCAAAGCAGAATGAAGTTTTTGCAGGTATGGAAATTGAATTTACAGGTTCTGAAGACAAGTCATCAAAAGCTCTCAACACAGACACTCCTTCAACATCTGAAAGGAGCACTGCTAGCAATCCTACAACAGCTTCTGATCAACCTCAGAAGAGACTACCCAAAAGCAGCTTGGATCACCCAGAAGAAACTATCCTAGGAAGAAAGGAAGATCCAATCAGAACAAGAGCAAGCTTCAGAAACTCTGAAGAATCCCTCATGGGACTTGTGTCTCTGATTGAACCTTCTTCTATTGATGAAGCACTTCTGGTCAACGAATGGATTCTAGCAATGCAAGAAGAGCTGAATCAATTCACCAGAAATGACGTATGGGATCTTGTTCCTAGACCAAAAGGATTTAACGTCATTGGAACAAGATGGGTGTTCAGAAACAAGCTTAATGAACAAGGTGAAGTCATCAGAAACAAAGCACGACTGGTAGCACAAGGTTATAGTCAGCAAGAGGGGATAGACTATACAGAAACCTTTGCTCCAGTCTCCAGGTTAGAATCCATCAAACTTTTAATTTCATTTGCTGTTAATAGAGGCATCACTCTGTATCAGATGGATGTCAAGAGCGCATTCTTAAATGGTTATATAGAAGAAGAGGTGTATGTGCACCAACCCCCTGGTTTTGAAAATACAAAACATCCAGAACATGTTTTCAAACTAAAGAAGTCATTATATGGTCTGAAACAAGCTCCCAGAGCTTGGTATGAAAGACTAAGTAACTTTCTGTTAGAAAATGAATTCACCAGAGGGAAGGTGGACACTACCTTATTCTGTAAGTCAGTTAAGAATGACATCTTAGTCTGTCAAACTTATGTTGATGATATTATTTTTGGATCTACTAATCCTTCTCTTGGAAGAAAATTTGCTAAGTGTATGCAGGCATAATTTGAGATGAGCCTCATGGGGGAACTGGAATTCTTTCTAGGAATTCAGATGAATCAAACTCCAGAGGGAACTTACATTCATCAGAGCAAATATGTCAGAGATCTTCTGAAGAAATTTGACCTCTCAGAATGTAAGCCATCAAAGATTCCAATGCATCCCACGTGCATTCTGGAAAGAGAAGAGGTAAGCAAAAAGGTAGAACAGAAGGTCTACAGAGGTATGATTGGTTCTCTCCTTTATCTGACAGCTTCAAGGCCTGATATCTTATTCAGCGTATGTATTTGTGCTAGATTCCAATCAGATCCTAGAGAATCTCACTTAACAGTTGTTAAGCGAATTTTCAAGTATCTGAAAGGTACTACTAATCTGGGTTTATTTTATAGAAAATCTAGTGATTACAGCTTAGTAGGCTACTGCGATGCTGACTTTGCTGGAGACAGAGTAGAGTGTAAAAGTACTTCTGGAAGCTGCCAGTTTCTGGGAGAAAATCTGATCTCTTGGTCCAGCAAAAGGCAATCCACAATTGTGCTATCAACAGCAGAAGCTGAGTACATAGCAGCAGCAGGATGTAGCACACAAATGCTCTGGATGAAAAGTCAGCTTGAAGACTTCCAGATTTTTGAGAGTAACATCCCTATACTCTGTGACAATACTTCTGCCATTTGCTTAAGTAAGAATCCCATTTTACATTCTAGGGCTAAGCATATAGAAATAAAACATCACTTCATTAGGGACTATATTCAGAAAGGAATTTTGAACTTAAAATTTATTGATACAGACCATCAATGGGCTGATATCTTCACTAAACCTCTTTCTGAAGATAGATTCAATTTCATTCTGAAACATCTCAGCATGAAACTATGCCCAGAGTGAAAATGTTTTAATTCTATATATTAACCTTCAGAATGTATTTGTTTTACTGTGAACTTCTGATCAATCTCCTTTCAGAAAGATAGACACGCAGATTGTATCAGATTCTATTCTTAAAGATCTGAACGTTTCAGCTCAAGGATAGACGTGCTGCTCACTAAATCAAACAAGTGTCATCCAATCATCAGCAAATCTCTGAAGCAGAACGCGTGCACGCTTCTGAGAAGGCAAAACGCTGATTGGGTGCATTGAGACACATGTCTGGTAACCGTTTCAAGTATCTTTCTCAAATCCCCCAAAATCAGCAAGCATTAAATGCACGTAATCATGTTTTAAAATGTAATCATGAATTATTTCTCTTTCTTGAAACTGTTTATGTTTTCAAAAATCATTTTGAAATCTATTTAAGCAAATTAACATCATTCATTAATCTTTTACCGTTTCTTACAATCTTACAAATATTTTCTGCATTTTCCTCGTGTGTTCATCTTTCTCAAAAGAAACCCATTTTTCAAGTTTTCTCAGAAAACCCTAAGTGTGAACATGGCATCCTCCAGCAACGTTTCTGCAGGTTCTCAGAAGGAGACTTCATCTGAACAATACCAAGTTCCCTTCAGAACACTCCTTACACCAGTGAAGAATTTGGAAGTGCTGTCTGAACTAATTGTTGACTTCTCCAGTCTGAAAGAAAATGGATTCGATTTGACAGAAGAAGTTAGGGCACAGGGATGGGAGAGATATTTTTATAGGTTGGTGGGACCAACGTTCCCAGTCTTGGTCAAGGAGTTCTGGATTCATGCGTACTCATCAACACATCAAGTTACCTCCTACATAATGGGAAAGAAGATTGTGATCACTGAGGATCACATAGCAAGATTGATTGGATACAGTGGTGGTGGTATCCGCTGTATCGACATGGCTGAAAGATGCTCTGACGTTGCTGTCATTGCAAGGCAGATTTTCACCCATGGGGTTCCCAGCAGCAAGATCAGAGACTTAAAGGATCAGGACAGAATATGGGCGAAGATTATTCTGGGGTGCTTTAATCACAGGAAGCCCACAAGCTCTCCTGATTATATAAATATAGAATAGCAGTTTCTGATCTATTTTATTAATCAGAAGGTAAAGATTAACTTGGCTCATCTTCTGTTTAATCACCTCAGGACCAGCGTCAAGGAGACAAGGGAAGAAGAAAGGACAAAAAGGGATTGGATACCCTTTAGCAGGTTAATATCAGATATTCTGACTGAGAATAGGCTGATAGAATACCTTACAGAAGCGCAAGAATTAAGTTCTATTGAACCTACTGTTGGCAAGCCTCTGAACGCCAAGAATCTGAAGAAAATGAAACTGATAGAGAATATCAGAAAGGAGCCCAGCGTTACTCCTCTTGCTGACATCACCAGCAGAAGAGTCCCTCTGGACGACTTTCCACTGTTTTCTGAGAATGAATCAAAACCAGTAGTGGTTCTCAGATACTTGGACGCTTGTATGGCTGATGGTACAGATCCCAAACTGAATATTAAAGATCTGCACCAACAACATCCAGAAGTTACTGTGAAGAAGACGAAGAAAAAAAAGGCCACTTCAGAAGGACCATCCCAGCAGACCCCTAAGAAAAGAGGTAATTTATCTGCTACTAATGTTTTAAATTCTTCTGCTATTCCAACATCAATCCCAACCCCAGCTTCTCATGAACTTCCAATCCCCATACCAACTATTGATGAAACCGAACCAGAAGATGACCCTTCTGAGTCACTGACTCTCAGGAGACCCTGCACCAAATCCCAAACTCCAAAACCCACAACATCAACAGCATCAGAACTTGACAAAGTTCTGTCTGAAATTGATCAACGTGTTTCCGCTCACCTCTCAGAAAATCCAAACACTCAACCAGAGATTGTCCACTCTCCTCAACCAGAACATACTCTCTCACCCATACCAGAAGAACCACAAATTCCACAACAACCAGAAATTCCACCTCCTTCTCCACAACCAACAATTCCTCCTCCCTCTCCTCAACCAGAAATTCATCCACCATCACCTCAACCATCACCTCCATAACCTGAGTTTCATCATTCTGAAACTCCATCACCTGAACCTCATTCTCCTCAATCCTCTGAGCCACAACCTTTGGCAATTCAGCTGCCATGTGGTACAACTATAAACATACCCCAGCTGCCATCCTCGCCAGAAACTACCCCTCCAAACACTCCAAACAGTCCAATTATCATTTCTGATTCTCCCACTCCATCTCCCAAACAAACTACTGAAGACCACAGCAGGACCTTCATCGATTTAATAATCCTTGACCGTCTTGCTGACCTTAAAAACAAAATAGCCATTCCCAAACCAAAACAGCTAGATGTTGGCTCTGGCATTGTGAATTTTGAAACAGGCTTGCAGCATTGGATTGCTTCTCTAAAGCAGGTCTGTCCTAGAATGATTGACCCTGCTGCCTCAGACCAGCTCTGGACACGTTTCAGAATGTGGGTACGCGCTGAAGCCCTCAAATTGCAAGACATCAATTATGAGCAGGCACAACAGAACTTCAGCAAGCTGCTGAAGGAAGTTGGAAGTCAGCTCCTGAAGGAAGAAGTGCTCTTTCTGGATAATGAGCCATGGTCTGAGAAGCGTCCAGCTTCAAAAGTTCAGAAAGCAGAAGATCAGACAACTCAAGCTGAAGAGGTTAGTCAGGCTGAAGATGTTGCAGAGAGCTCTCAGAAGCTTCCTGCTTCTGATGTTTCTCAAGCTGCCTTGGACAGGCAGACTCTGGAAGAGCTGAAGCTGAATGATATTCGTCTGCAGCAAAGAATGGATGAAAATGATCAGAAGATGAAGGAAAGGATGGATGTGCAAGATGGTAAGATAGATACAGTAGTCAGCATGGTGCACAAGCAGAATGAAACTGCTGATCAAATTAAGTCAATGCTGGAGACTCTGTTCACACGCTTTCCACCCCAACCTTAGTTTTTCATTCATGATATTTTCAATGCTTTCTTTGCATATCTTCTGTACTGTTTTGTCTGGCTCTGAATTTAATATAACAAGTTTTTCTGCTCTGATCGTTTTAGCTTATATTACTTACACTTTTTGATTGCTGACAAAAAGGGGGAGAACAAGAATGATATTTTTTCAATAACGGATTACTGAGACAAAAAGTCTCAAACATTCTAACACTCTAATATACTTGAATGTTTTCTGTTTCTGCATAAGTCTACAGGTACAAGAAGTTAATCACCTCTGATACACTGAAGCTCGAAGCTCTGATATTCTGATCTGAAGCTCTGATATTCTGATGTTCAAAGAAAGTCAATAAAGATCTGATCTTGAAGAACTCTTGGAATTAAAAAGGGAAGTAATAAATTCAGGGGGAGTATCTCCGATCTAAACTCTGATATCTCTTTATCCCTTATCTTTGATAACTTCCTAATTAATTCTGATACAACTTATTATTTAGTTATCTCTGATACTTTTCACGCTAATTTTCAATTAAAAAATATCTAGTTTTTGTCATCATCAAAAAGGGGGAGATTGTTAGAACAAAGTTTGAATCTACTACCCTAAGTTTAAGTTTTGATGATAACAAAATGCTAAGATACATTAATTGTATGATTCATGTAAGACACATATGCTATCTAAAAATTACATTATGTGTTACAGAAACTCTGATGGGTATCAGCATGAGAACATCCTCATCAGCATCAGAATAATTGGATATCAACATCAGCATCAGAAGATGTTATATCAGATACCAGAATCATAAGACCAACTTGCACTTATGCTGAAGCTTGATGAACAGATCTACGCTTAATTATCTGAACTCTGATAAAGACAACAACAGTTCATCAGCACCTAAGCAGCGTCAGAATGAGCCAAAGCCAGAACACGCTCAAGTGGCAACGACACTGTGCATTCAAGATGATTTATTACCAACGGCATCATTCCAGACAAGATCTGCTTAATAAGGAAAGAATGTTATTGGCATTGAAACAGAATTATTGCTCCAACGTACACTATTTCCAATGCTATATAAACAAGTCAATGAAGATTGAATTGGCTAATGCTCTACAACAATCTACATGCCAAAAAGCTATTCATCATCTTCCTTACTCTCAGTTTGCTAGAAGCTCTCAATTCCTTACTCAATTATTTTAGCAATCTAGTTCTCATAAGCTTAAGTTGTGTAGTATCACAGTTGTGATAAACATTTTTTATAGAAAACATTCACACACCTAGATTTCAATTCTTTGTAAGAAAGTATTTCCTTGAGAAACCGGTTTGTGGTTTGACTCAAGAAGGCTTTAGCAGTTGTTAAAGCAGATTGTAATATTCAGTTGAATATAGTGGATTAAGACCTCGTTGGAGAGAGGCGAAATCACCTTGACGGGTGGACTGGAGTAGTTTGAGATCAAACGAACCAGGATAAAAATTTTGTGTTGATTGCAATTGATTTCCAGTTTTTACAATTCAACCCCCTTCTTGTGTTTTTCACTTCTTCACTATGTTGCACCAAATGCTAAAATATCCGATTCAAGGGAAGATTATCACTGTTCATGGAGAAGAAGAGTATATGGTCAGCCATCTAAATTCCTTCCGATATGTGGATCTAGATGGTGAATTTATTGAAACTCCATTCCATCACTTTGAAGAAGTCCCGCAAGATGTGGTAGTAACCAAGGTTGTGTCTCAAGTTCCCAAGATCACAAGGCCTCCACTCAAGATGTCATCTTTAAAGGATTCCAAGGCAATGATAGAAGAAGGTGGTGGGTGCACTATTTGGGGATAACTCCCAAACATCCCATACAAATCTGACAAATTTGGTATGGGTTTCACTTCAGGTGCCCAGAAGGCTGTACGCCACACTCGTGCCGGAGGACCACCCTTGAAGATTAGCAACCACCAAGTCAATGCTATGGAGGATGATGAAGACAACTACAACCTAGAGGATTGGATTTTCCCAAATGTCAGTGGAGGGCTCAGAAACTGGGAGGCAAGAGATTTTGTCCCAATCACTTTTATCCCACAGTAATTTGTCTTTACATTTTGTTGGATCTGTAATATTAAAACAATTCAGAATCTTAAAACCTTATGTCTTACCCGAGGCACAATGGTCCATTTGTAAGGGTTATTATCTCATTTCCATATGACATTTTGATACGGTGGCAGAACCAACTGTTTGAAATGCTGGTTTGTGTTTTTCGTTTTGTGTTCGCAAAATGTCGCTGTAAGCAAGAGTCGCCACCGAATTTTATTTCATCCAATTGGAAAGGAAAAAAAGTACAGAAAAATCCTTTTCAGAGATATTTTGAGTACGGGGGGTAGATTATAGAAAGGGAAGGTGTTAGCACCCTTTCTATCCACGGTTTTCCATGGGCTCTTAGATACTTGCTCATCTTTTTAAATTTCTTGTGTATGTGCTTTGTTTTTGAAAAGTTTTTGACTTCGTGATAACCCTTGTATCAGTCCTCAAAGGTGTGACGAAGTTGTTTTGAAAGTTGTTTTGAAATGTGTAAGTGTGAAAAGTGTTGATTTGAGCAATTACCTACTAGCATCTACCTACTTGAAAAAAGATTGTTTCTATTCTCGTTTCCTTTAGAAAGTGCTATCCTACTATTGAGAAATAGGTAGCACCGTCGTTGGAGTTGTAAGGGTCAATTTGAAAGGGACGTACGATCACTAAAGCAATGTTAGGATACCTTAGTAATAACCCTAGAGTCTTAAGATCATATTCGAGGCAACACTTCCGAGGCAACCTTTCCGAGGCAACATTCCGAGGCAACATTCGAACGGGACATTTGATCTTTTTTAGAAAGAAGGGTAACCACTAAGACACCCTATACTTAATGATCGTTTACCCAAGGCAACCGAAGTGAGAGTATACACTAAGAGTGATATGTGTGAGTGATTAATTTCAGTTATTTATCTTTGCACATTAGGGTTTTCTAACTAGATTAATTTGTCATGCATTCTTGTCATACAATCCTATTAGCATTCATCTAAACAGTTAAAGATTGTGGAAATTAAAAGCGGAAAATAAATCTACGCTATTACAAGGCTTCGGGGAAGGGGATTAATTACATAGCCAAAAACCCGGGAAAAAGCGATAAATAAAAGCCCTAGATTAAACTATTACAAACCATGAATAGTTACAACAATATTGACAAAAAATAAATAACACGTGTGTGATGAATCGAATACGAGACAATTAGGGTTTTGACCCTTGCCTAAACCTAATTGCGATTGATTAAAAAGAGTTTTTTGTCATTTTTTGTTATTTAAGAAAATAGAGAAATTATTAAATTAAAAAGAAAATCCTAATTCTAATTGATTTTTAAATTAAGAAAAATAAATTAATTTATTCTAAAACCTATTTTTGTATTTTTATTTATTTGATAAAAATAGGAAATACAATTAAATCAAAAGTTTAACCTAATTTCTATTTTGATTTTATTTATGAAAATAAATTGCAATTTTCCTAAGTTAAACTAAATTAAATTAATTTTGACAATAATAAAAAAAAGCTAATCCTAATTTTTATGAATAATTGATTTTATGACTTTTATGAAAAATAAATTAATTTGTGAAAAATAAATAAAGGAAATTTAAAGAATAATAAAAAAAATAAAGAAATATAAAAAAAAGGTTAGTAAATGGGCCTGGTGGTGTTTGCTAAAAAGGGGGGTGCGTTGTGGGATTCTGAGCCCAAAAGAATCCAGGCCCATTTGACTTTGCATGATCCAGTATTGCTGTTGACTTGAGGCACATTGTGGTCCTCCAATGCTGGTATGTTGATCTGAGGCATTAATGAATTGGATGGCCAAATCCTAATGGTGTATGGTGAACCTCCTGACTTGCTATGCACTAGATTACCTATTGAAGAAAAATGTGAAATAAAGGTTGGGACCTGAGAATCGAACCCAGGCCCTTTACACTTTTCCCATGCACGCTTGCCAACTGAGCTATTTGGTTTGTTTGAATATATAATGGAAATCAATTATAATATAATAAAAACAAAACGCTGAAATTCAAAATGCGCCAAATTCAAATCACCCAACCAGGGGATGACACGCATCATCGTCTTCCTCCCAAACCGTCGTTTTAGGTAGCCATTTTTTACCTACAGACACTTACTGTAGGTGTATCCCTGTGTATTTCAAAAAACTCTCCACAAGTAATATAAATGGCCATGGCTAGTACCAATCAACTCGTCTCATGGTACCAGAATCAATATCCAATTTCACCTATCATGCAAAGCCCTAATCAAGAACAGAAAACCCTAGCTATGGCAACATCCTGTACAGGCGTTAGAAATGCAATTAGATGGTACCAATCGTTTGCAAACTTAATGATAAACACGAATATGCAATCAAAATATGCATAGGATGAGTAAATCAATGAAACTGAATTTGAATTTGGAGGCAAGTCGTGATACCTATATCTTACAATTCCAGGCGTGAGAGAGCTTCCAAATGGTTGGAATTCCTTCTGGAGATGTCCAAGAACCTGTTGGTGTCGTGAGGATGGTACGAATTGGCCTATAATATGGAAATTGGATCACCACTTTTCTTGAAATTTTTTGAGTTTTGTTTCACCTCTGCACGACTACTTCCAACCTTTTTCTTTGCTTTGGAAATGTTCAATATATATTATAGAATGCATTAGGGTTGTAAAACTGATCACATCTTTGGAAGTTTTTCAAGATTTGTTTTTGTTTTTATGGCATATGTAAACCTTCCAAATTTGGCCTAATCACGCTCTTTTTGTTCCAATTACCATTGATTCCATCTGATTTTGCAAGCTCATCAAATCTTGGTTGCTAATCTGTCAAAAAACCAATCAAATTAAATCTTTGATAATTTTCATCATTTATTTGAATTAATCCAATTTTTAATTAATGAAAAATCAAAATTAATTGAAAAATGAAGCAAACAGATGATGGGTAAGCATTTGAGTCGTGTACCACATTATAATTGAGGTGCAAGCATAAAAAGTTGGGCCCATTTAGCAAAAAATGCAAATTTGAGCACATTTGACTTTTGGCAATTTTGCAAAAAAGGTCAACTTGGCCAATGCATAACTCTCTCAATTTTGACCCTAGAGAGGTGTTCTTTGATTTTTTTAGAAATCTTAGGATGTCCTCTAAGCAACCCTTTTGGTCTCATCTCAATTGAGTCTTCCATGCTCATGTATGAAGCTTTGACCCAAAAGGTGTTTTTGTTGACTTTTCAAAATGACCTATAATGTCCAAATTCATATCTTTTTGTGAGTGCATATTTAGAACTTAGGAGCTGAACATGAATTGTAGGGAATTGCATCGTCTTCAAAATGAGCTTTGGATGGGTCATTTTTGATAAAGTATGAGAAAGTTATGCTTGGTCAAAGTTGAGTTGACTTTTCCTAAAAAACCCTAATTTAACAACTTTTGGATTTTGATGAATTGTGAGCAATCCTGGATGAATCATGATCAACCCTTGATCAAATGATGAATGATACTTCAAAATTATAATGTTGACCAAAAATCTTGAAGTTTGACTGTATGTGGGCCACAATTAACTTTTGACCTAGCATGGTCGATTTTCAGGCCTTTGAGCAATTGACTGAGCAAACTTCCTATGCAAGGCTTGAAACATGACATGGATGATATTGAGAACATATTAGGACAATGGTGAGCATTTGGGGTCCTTTGGACTCAAACATCTTGATGCAAAATGAAACCCTAATTTGAGGTAGACGGCCTCAGGAGAGAGTTTGTCTAGTCAACCCTTGGACCTCCTTGAGCCATTTGAGGACCTCACTTGACATGTATTTGAGGAATATGAGAGGGAAAATTTTGGGGTACAACAACTGCCCCTGTTCAATATTCTTAAACTTGAAGATTTAGATTTGCTCGTCTGCCTTTCGTGATATGAAGGTGGAAGATGATTGGACACTAGAGTGCCCAGAAATTTGTACTCGTATGAAGTGATACTTGACTTATGCTTATCGGGAATGGGCTTATAGATGCCATTTGGTAGTTGCTAGAGAATTGTCAGAGATGGGCTTAAAGATGCCATCCGAAGAAGTGTCGATCGCATAAGAGATTCCTTTGCGAGAACCCGTATACCTGTTGTTAAGGAAGACTTCGCCGGGGAATGCTGGTCTCTGTCTTGAGAAAAATAGAGTTTTAGGAGCTTCATTTTTTTGTTACTCTACTGGGGAATAATTCCGGTTTGGGAAGTGGAAATAAACTACGTGTTTGGTCAGGGTACATGCTGCACCGCGACTTACTAGGGGAAATGTGAAATCAATTGTGTTTTATTGGGTCGCGGTATTACAGTGTTGTGGACTGTTGTATGGGGATAAGGGAGGCCGAACCCGTATAGTAAGGTTAGGAGAAGGAACCTGGATAGTAGGGTTACTTCGATATGAAATCCTGAGTAGCAGGGCTGTGAGAAGGAACATGGATAATAGGGTTACTTCGACATGAAAGCCTGGATAGTAGGGCTGTGAGAAGGAACCTGGATAGTAGGGTTACTTCGATATGAAAGCATGGATAGTAGGGCTGTGAGAAGGAACCTGGATAGTAGGGTTACTTCGATATGAAAGCCTGGATAGTAGGGCTATGAGAAGGAACCTGGATAGTAGGGTTACTTCGATATGAAAGCCTGAATAGTAAAGTTGTGAGAAGGAACCTGGATAGTAGGGTTTTTCCGATATGAAAGCCTGGGTAGTAGGGTTGTGAGAAGGAATCTGGATAGTAGGGTTACTTCGATATGAAAGCCTGGGTAGTAGGGCTGTGAGAAGGAACCTGGATAGGGTTGCATTTGTTGCCGATGATTACCCTGTTTAGCTTTAAGTGTTGATCATGTGATGCATGAGATGCATTGTATGCTAACATTCTCAAAATAAATGAGATTGTGTTATATGTGATGTATGCATATGTCATGATGTATGATCATGAAATGCTGACGTGATAATCTGAATCTCGAAAAATAAATTCCTAATTGCTATGAAAACCATAGTTCCTCCACTTCTGTTGGGGATGGTGAACAAAGATGACCGTGCTGGGGATTTGCCCCTTGGCTGGTAAATATTCTGCCGGACGAGACTCTGTCTGAGGATAACTCTGTGGGGAATAACTCTGTTAGAGAGGAGATACTCTGTTGATAGATCTGCCGACTTGGAGAAATAACTTAGTTGGGGATGAATTTCTGTTGTCGGAGGAATTAACTCTGCTTGGGGAAAATTTTGCCGACTCACTCGCGATTGTGAACCTCGGCTGGGGAGAGTTGTGTCCTGTTCGAGGAAGCTAACATCTTTGTCTTCGGATACTTTTTACTCTATGGGGAGTGCATGTATCACTACTCATTGTTCTCCAGCTGGCTCTGTCCCGATACCTGATGGGCAGAGTGACTGTAAGGTTTGGACATTTCTTATTTTTCCCTGTTCCTGGAATTACGAGTAATTGTCTTTTGCTTTTTATGTAAATATTTATGAGTAGAAATTATTCTCAAATGCATATATCAAAAATGAATCATTGTACGTTCTGGAAAAACAAAATAGAAAAAGAAAAACAAATCAAAATTTCTTGTGAAAATGAATTGTATTGATTTTGAAGTTGGCCCATAATAGGCGTTTTTGTACAAAGAGGATGACGTCCTAGTAAGAGAACACCGCCGAAAGACAAAAATTATGCAATTTGTGTAAAAGAAAGAAAAACAGCTATGTGAAACAATCCCATTGGGTTCTAACTCTGCTATTGCCTTTATATCTTCGAGCGTCTCATCACTTTGCTGCTTGGTCGAAGTTGGATCAGATTGATTGGTAGCATCTGAGCTTGATAGTAGATACCGAAGTTTGGCTGCAAGGTGATCCAATGAGACATAGTATTACGCTTTGATCCTTAATTTTTGTTTGGAACTCCCTTTCGGTTTTTTGACCCACCGGGATACCCTTTTTTGCCCAAGTCTCCCTTTCAGGTTTTCGACATGTCGGGTGTACAAATTTTTCATTTTCATCCCTTGCTTTTGCCCGAACCCTTTTGGTTCGCCGGGAAGCCCTTATTTTTGCATAGGCCAGTCAACCTAGAGGGTCTTTGATTATGCGTAGTATTTTTTCACTATGTCTGCATTGACAGGGTGAGGAAGATCATCACCATCCATGGGGGTTAGAATCATAGCTCCTCCCGAGAAAATGTTCTTAACCACAAACAGCCCTTCGTAAGTAGGGGTCAATTTTCCTCTGGGATCACCTTACGGCAGTATGATGCATTTGATCACTAGATCCCCAACTTGATATTCTTGATGCTTGACTTTCTTGTTAAAAGCCTTGATCATTCGCTTTTGACACGTCTGACCATGACAGATAATAGTAAGTATTTTTTCATCGATTAAATTTAGCTGATCAAGCCAGGTTTGGATCCAGTCGTCTTCGTTCAAACCTGCATCCTTCATAATCCTGAGAGAGGGTATTTGGACTTTGATGGGTAGGACCGCCTACATGCTGTACACGAAAGAGTAGGGGGTTTCCCCTGTCGACGTCCGCACTGAGGTACGGTACCCATGAAGAGCGAATGGTAGCATCTTGTGCCAGTCTTTGTATGTCACCGTCATCTTCTGCACAATCTTCTTGATGTTCTTGTTAGCTGCTTCAACAACCCCATTCATCTTCTGCCGGTAGGGAGAAGATTTGTGATGCTGTATCTTGAACTGTTTGCATAGCTCGGTGATCATTGTGTTATTGAGATTTGTACCATTGTCCGTAATGATCCTTTCTGGGACACCATATCGACAAATCAGATTATTTCGGATAAACCGCGCCACGATGTTCTTGGTTACTGTAGCAAAGGAAGCTGCCTCAACCCACTTTGTAAAATAATCAATGGCTACCAGAATGAAACGATGCCCGTTAGACGCAGTAGGTCTGATCTCACCAATCATGTCGATGCCCCACATTGCAAAGGGACAAGGAGCTTTCAAAACATTCAGGGGAACTGGAGGCACATGCACCATATCAGTACAGAATTGGCACTTATGACAAGTCCGAGAGTGTTGATAACAATCGGCTTTCATAGTGGACAAGTAATATCCTTCCCATAGGATTTTCTTCGTCATGGTATGTCCACTAGAATAAGTTCCGAAGGTACCTTCATGTAACTCTGCCATGATCCTTTCTGCCTCACTCTTGTCTACACACCGCAGTAAGGTTGAATCATGGTTACGCTTATAAAGGATTCTATTACTGATGAAAAACTTTGCAGCGAACCTCCTCAGAAACTTCTTATCATTAACAGATGCCCCCTCAGGGTATTCTTGAGCTTTAAGATACCTCTGTACCTCGTAAAACCAAGGTTTATCTGCTACCTCTTTAGTCTCAATGTCACAGCAGTGTGCGGGTTCGTCCAATCTCTCAATGGTAATCTGGGGAGCTTCGTTGTCCCACCTCACTTTGAACATAGAAGACATGGTAGCTAGCGCGTCCGCTAACTGATTTTCCTCTCTTGGGAAATGTCCAAATGTTACCTCCTCAAAGTGTGGGAGCAATGTCAGTACATACTCTTTGTAAGGAATAAGATTCGGGTGCTTCATATCCCACTCGCCTTTGATCTGACTTATCACCAAAGAGGAATCTCCAAATACACTATAGAACTTAATCCTTAGGTCAATAGCAGCTCGAAGACCCATGATACATGCTTCATACTCCGCCATATTGTTGGTGCAGTTAAAACATAATCAGGCGGTGAATGGAGTATGACATCCCTCAGGAGATATGATTACAGCACCAACGCCATTACCCAACGCGTTCGAGGCTCCATCAAAATACATAGACCATCGGGATCCTTCCTCAGGTCCTTCATCCGGTCCAGGTTCTTCGCAGTCGGTTACCAACATGATACTCTCATCCGGGAACTCGAAATTCATGGGCTGGTAGTCATTCACGGCCTGATGCGCCAAATGATCTGCCAACACACTCCCCTTGATTGCTTTTTGGGTTGTGTATTGGATGTCGTACTTGGTTAAGATCATCTGCCATCTTGCTATCCTTCCGGAGAGAGCAGGCTTCTCGAAAATATACTTGATCGGATCCATCTTTGATATCAACAATGTGGTGTAGGTCAGTATCTACTATCGTAGCCGGCGAGCAGCCCATGCCAAAGCACAGCAAGTTTTCTCGAGCAATGAGTATCGGGTCTCACAGTCGGTAAACTTTTTGCTAAGGTAATAAATGGCGTGCTTTTTTCGGCCAGACTCGTCATGCTGCCCCAGCACACACCTCATTGAACTGTCTAGCACTGTCAAGTATAAAATCAAAGGTCTTCCTTCAACTGGAGGCATCAAAATTGGTGGTTCTTGAAGGTATTCTTTGATTCTTTCGAAAGCAGTCTGACATTCATCATTCCACTTTACCACTTGATCTTTCTTCAGCAGCTTGAAGATTGGCTCACAAGTAGCAGTCAGATGTGAAATGAACCTGGCGATGTAATTTAGACGTCCCAAGAAACCTCTGACTTCCTTCTCTGTGCGGGGAACCGGCATCTCTTGTATGGCCTTTACCTATGCAGGGTCTACCTGGATACCTTTGTCACTGACAACAAAACCCAGAAGCTTACTAGACCTTACCCCGAAGGTACACTTGTTCGGGTTCAACCTCATCTTGTACGTCTTCAACCCGTCAAACAGTTTCTGGAGATGATCAAGGTGCTCTTCCTCAGTCTGGGACCTGGCTATCATGTCATCAACATAAACCTCGATCTCATGGTGAATCATATCGTGAATAAAGCAACCATGGCGCGCTGATAAGTTGCCCCAACATTCTTCAACCCGAAAGGCATTACTTTGTAACAGAAGGTGCCCCACTGTGTAACGAAGGTTGTTTTCTCCATGTCCTCAAGAGCCATCTTGATCTGGTTGTAGCCAGAAAAACCATCCATGAAAGAGAAGATCTTGTTCTGCGCGGTGTTGTCGACTAGAACATCAATGTGAGGTAATGGGAAGTCATCCTTGGGGCTTGCCCTGTTCAGATCTCTATAGTCCACACACATCTGTACCTTACCGTCCTTCTTAGGTACCGGAACAACATTGGCAACCCACTACGGATAAGAAGTGACAATTAAGAATCCTGCGTCGAACTGTTTCATGACTTCTGCCTTGATTTTCTCTGACATTTTAGGGCGCATACGACAGACCTTCTGCTTTACCGGAGGGCAGTCTTCCTTAGTCGGCAAGCGGTGTACCACGATATCAGTGTCCAAACCAGGCATGTCTTCATCGGACCAGGCGAAGATCTCGATGTAGTTGTGTAGCATCTGTATTAATCGTTGTTTAACACTAGGCTCCAGATTCACACCTATCTTGACCTCCTTCATGTCTTCCTCTGTACCCAAATTCACTGACTCAACTGGATCTTCATGAGGCTGTATGGCCCATTTTTCCTGCTGTAACAGTCTAGTAAGCTCTCTAGGCACCTCACAATCATCCCCACCTTTGTCCTCGACTTGGTTGATCAGACTTTCAAAGTTATAACTGGAAGTAGCAGAGTCGTTATCAATGGGATCCAGAGTGGATATGGATCTGCAGTATGATACGATAGTGTGTGTAAGAAAATAGCCGTTTTGATAAAGTGAGAGACAAAAAAGAAAAAACAAGGAGCATAAAATTTTTAATTCAAGAAACGTCTAATGTTTTATTAATGATATATGAAATGACAAATAATAAGCCCTCACAAGCAAAGCCAAGGTGCCTCGGGCAAGGCACCGGGCCGTAAAGTTTCAAACTGTTTATTACAAATGTTAAACAAAAGTCAATTACTGTGGAATAAAAGAAATAGGTATGAAGTCCTTCGCCGTCCAGTTATTCATTCTACCACTGGTTGTTGGGTAGATCCAGCTGTCGATGTCTAAATCTTCTTCATTGTCCTCAATTGCATTAACTCCTAGGTTGCTAATGTGTAGAGGAGGTCATCCAATCCGTGCGTGCCTAACAGCCCTTTGAGCCCCTGTAGTAAAGCCCAAACCAAATTTGTCAGTTTTGTGAGCGAAATCACGGAGCTGACCCCAATTGGTACATCCACCTTCTTTAATTACAGCCCTGGCGTCTTTGAGAGAAGCCATTTTCAATGGAGGTTTGCCGGTAGTAACTTCAGTTGATGCCGAGAACTGAGGGACCTCTTCGAAATTTTGACAAGGCGTTTCTATGAATTCCCCGTCCATCTCCACGTAGCGGAAGGAATTGAGATGACTC
Organism: Vicia faba; assembly: GCA_948472305.1. NCBI lineage: Eukaryota > Viridiplantae > Streptophyta > Magnoliopsida > Fabales > Fabaceae > Vicia > Vicia faba. Next base: position 444,416,760 of record OX451740.1, read on the forward strand.
ACCATATACTCCTCTTCACCTTGTACCGTGACAATCTTCCCCTTCACCGGATATTTCAGCATTTGATGGAGCGTGGAAGTCACTGCCCCAGCCTTATAAATCCAAGGACGACCCAACAAGAAAGAGTATGACGGCTTGATATCCATTACGTAAAAGGTGGACCCAAAAGTATGAGAGCCCACTTTGACATGGATGTCCACCTCCCCGTGCACCATTCTCTTTGATCCATCAAAAGCCCTTACCACAATGTTACTCGACTTTAGAATCAAACTTTCACAATCCAGACGGTCTAACCCTTTCTTCGACAGAACATTCAGTGAGGACCCGATATCTACTAGCACATGGGCCATAGTGGTGCCCCTGCACTCGATTGAGACATGCAGAACATCATTATGATTTCTCCCCTTAGCAGTCAGATCCGCATCTGAAAACCCTAACCCATTGTCAGCAGTCAGGCTAGCCACACAATCTTTGGACTGATCTGCAGAAGTTTCCTGTGGCACATGCGCAGTCTTGAGAAACGTAATCAAAGCCTTCGCATGGGCTTCAGAACATAACAACAAGGACAACATGGAGATCTTTGACGGGGTCTTCCCCAGCTGCTCGACTATGTTTTAGTCGCTCTTCTTGATAATTTTCAAAATTTCCTCTATTTTCTGTTTAGAGGTTTCTACGACGATTTTCTTAGGTGCCTCCGTCCAGGCAGGCTCACCTATGATTTCTTTGCCCCGAGTCTCAGATGGCTCAGCGATAGGGGTGATAACTGGAATATGAATTGGGACAGTAGTTGATGTACTAGCAGACGAAATGACAACAGGTTTGTGGACAGTTGGAGGGGAATTTTCGGGAGAAAAGAATCTTCCACTTCTGGTGACCTTTCTAGCCCCAATAATATTACTGATATTCGTATCGGCTTCTTCAGTCCTCAGATCTTGTTTAACACCATGGTAATATACATCAGCACCGTAATGCCATGGGATAGCCCTATCTGAGGTATATGGGATGGGACCCAAAGTGGTGATTATTAACGGAGCAAATCTTGGAACATGTGTAACCCTAACAGGTTTTCTCGAGGAAACCTTGGAAGGATTGGCGGAAATGGTTACGATGGCAACATCTTCAAACAGAATCATAGTCTTCTCAAACAAAATTTCTTTATTATCCATCAGGCGCTGAACCCCTGACTTCAATAAACAGAAACTGGAAGGAAAAATTGAACACATGTGGCAACCTTCACCACAGCCCGGAAATAAACCGGCCAACAACAAATTCTTCTTAACCGTCATCAAAGGAGTAGAAATTTCTTCCACAGAGGTCACAAACAAATTGGTTTCCACAACATTGACTCCACGACCATGTTTGGGCATAGGAGCAGTTATAATGTTTGGTTTTTCTGGAGCATCAAACTCAATCTCCTTAGCTTCCAGCAAAGCTTGCACTTTATTCTTCAGAGCCCAGCAATCGTTTGTATCATGGCCTGGGCTCTCCGAATGGTAGGCTCACTGCGCGTTGGGATTGTATCTGGGAGAAGCAGTGTTTGGATTCTTGGGAGCCTCTTTCAAGGTTTCCAAGTTGGATTTTAACATATGAGGCAGGACTTCAGCCAAAGTCATGTTGATGCGGGTAAACTGCCGTTGTGGTCTTTCCACCCTTTGGTGATTGTTGCGCTGTGGAGCAACCGCGGGTCTTGATATCACTACAACATTTACCATTTGACGGTGTTCAGGTCTGCTTTGGCCCCTCGGGCCATAGACTGCACTAGGTTCCTTCTTACCGGTGAAAGGTTTCTTTGCTGTACTTGACGAAACATCCTTCTGTATCTTACCACTTCGAATACCAACTTCTACTCTCTCTCCAGTCAGAATCAACTTAGTAAACCCAGATGACGAAATGCCGATCAAGTGATTGAAAAATGGACCAGATAGCGTCCCTAGAAACATGTCAACCAACTCCCTATCAGCCAAAGGGGGTTGCACTCTTCCAGCTAAGTCTCTCCACTTTTGGCATAATCCTTAAAACCTTCACCTGCACCCACGGACATACCGTGGAGCTGAGTACGAGTGGGAGCAAGGTCGGAGTTGTACTGATATTGCTTGTAAAAAGCAGCAGCAAGATCTTCCCAGTTTCGGACATTGGCTCCTTCCAACTGATAGAACCATTCAAGCTGAGTCCCTGACAGACTATCTTGAAAGAAATGCACCCACAAATTTCTATCAGCAGTTTGGGGTTGAATCTTTCGGACATACGAGCGGAGATAGAGTTTTGGGCAGGATACTCCATCATATTTAGCAAAAACTGGAGCTTTGAATTTATGAGGGATGACCACTCCTGATACCAGTCCCAGTTCTCCGAAGTCCAAACCCGGGATTTTCTGAATCTCCATAGCACTCAAACGGTCTTCTAGCTGCTTGTACCTATCCTCAGCAGGAGGATATTGCTCATCATCGTAATCCGTATCGTTATCAGAAAATGATGGACTAGGGTCCTTTACCCTCTCTTGGTTCTCCCTGTCCTTGGATGAGGAGGTCAGATCAGCTGGTTGTCTCAACCTTTCTTCGAATCTTCTACCCATGTTCAGAATCTCGACCTTCTTCTTCTTCTTCTTCTTCTCTTTTAGAATAAGGGTCTTCAAATCCTCTCGCCCTTTAGCCAGACTTATGAACATCTGTTAGAATTGGGCGTTCTGTGCCTGAAGATCTTTGATGGCTTGATCAGAAGACATCTCTGCTGAAATAAACAGCGAAGAAGATGAGAAACCTGTAAGGGTACATGTAATGATGTGTATGATAATGGGATGCGCATGTAATGATTTCAAATACTTTGGGAGATATAAATTTGCAAACCAAAAATAAAAAAACTTTATTAGATTAACTTTGAAATGTTCAACAATGCCCTTAAGGCGTTACAAAGAAGTAAATAAAAACAAATCTAAAACTAGAAAAGCAAAATCAAAAGTCCCATGGACACTTTCTCTTTGTGCTGATGTAGTCATTGAGCACTCTTTCCTCCTCGAGCTGCCTGGTGAGCTTCAAAACCTTCCTCTCTTGCTCGTGGTACTTTTCCCGGTAAATATCTCGCTTATTCCTCAGCTGAATCCAAGACCTCTGCAACTCCTCAAGATCGGTGGGCATGTAAGGATATAGAACCGTGTAAGGAATGCCTTCTTCATTAGTGGGCTCCACAATCACTGGTAACACGGCCTCATAGGGCATCCCAAGCTTCTGGGCATAAGCTCAGACCTATTGGAGGTAAGGCTACATAGGCAGGGAAGTCTTTGGTCCCAACTCTTGGGGGTCAGCTCTGTTCACCATGCCCCAAGGTCGTATAAACCTCCGGCAGCGCACCTTAACATCCTCCTTGTAGTCAAATACAATGTCCTCAAGAAGTAACTCATGGGGACCATCTCTCCGAGCACGACCAAATTGCCGCAAAGCTAGACAATGGCTGTAAGTTATACCCCCTCTGATTCCAAGCAACGTGACATTAGGGTATCCCCCACAATGGTCAATAACAACAGTGTCTTCCATAGCCCGGGAACACCAAAGAATATCTGTATGAGCAAGTGATATTATTCTGTAGGACCAACCCAAACCTTCTTCGTTCTTCAGCACAAACTTAGGGAGGTGAGAAATAAACCACCTCGACAGCAACGACATGCAACACATAAGAGTCCCTCTTCTCCTCACGGTACAAGTATAGAGGGCATGCAAGATATCTCCAAGCAAGGTAGGCACAGGGTTGCGAGAAAGGAAAATCTTGACAGCATTCACATCCGCCAAGGAATCCAGATTCGGGAAGAGAACCAAACCATAGATAAGGAGAGCCAATATATATTCAAAAGCCTGAAAATCCAAATTATCCTGGAATAGCTGAGCCTGATCTATCAAAAATTTGGCTAGAAAACCTTCGACCCTGCTTCGTGTTTCCCAATTGGATACTACATCAGCCCGTTTCAAATGTAGAGCTGAGGTAATGTCTTCTGGTTTAGGGACTTCTTCCATACTTGTGAAGGGTACCTGTTCAAGGATGGATATGCCTAATAGATGAGAGAACTCTTCCAAGGTGGGTACCAACTGGTAATCTGGAAAGGTGAAGCAATGATGCACGGGATCAAAGAACTGAAATAGTATGCTCATCATCTGCTCATCAAGATTTGAAGTAACCAAGCTGAGAAGTTGACCGTGTCTCTTAATGAACATAGAAGTCTTGCAAACTCTTAAGGCTAGCTCTTTAAGTTGGGTAGGTATTTGCACAAAGTTGACTCGGATGGTATTTCTGCGCACGGAAGCCATAATCTGCAAAACAGATCAAAGATAAATTCCCTTGGTCTTTGAAATGGTTAGTATAATGAAGTATGAATGCCATGTTATGATGCATGATGTCATGGTAAACCACAGGTATAGAAAACATAGATATTTCAAACACAGTGAAATCACACAAAGCCCTTAGGTTTAAGGCTTGCATGAGGTCAAAGGTAGTACCCTCTTGAAGTTAAGTTGGTTTCAACCTGTCCTAGAAAAAGTAACAGGGTTCTAGAGGATCTCAATATCACTGACCATCCTCCATCGGTCATGGTTTCAGCTCATGCAATCTTTTCTTGCGGCCAGAACTATCTCGAGAGTATGGTCTCAATGAGTGTAGCATCGAGTATCAACCAGTTCCCAGCTTTATATCGAGTCCGACTATCTCACTACTTTCTAATGGCCAAGTTGGTCGGTTAAAGGTTCTAAGGTCAGTTGATGCTTAACGACACCACGCAGCGGCCCCGTATTCTCCTCATTTCTCCACAAGGGATATCGGTACCAACCAATATGCCACATCAATGTAGCTACTGCTTCAACCGTATCGGTCTACGCTGTACAGTTACCTCACAGTCTATTGCTACTTACCTAAAAGGTGTCCCTAGATCCGGGTTAGGATCTATAATAACTCCCAAACGAAACCCTTAAAATTAAAGCAATCAAAGCAATCAAGAGAAGCAATTATGATGAACTAGATCCTAAGGTATACCCCACTTATGTATCCCCATCAGAGTCGCCAGTTCTGTGATACAGTGGAAGAACCGACTGTTTGAAATGTTGGTTTACATTTTGTGTTTGCAAAATGTCGCGTTAAGCAAGAGTCGCCACTGACTTTTATTTCATCCAATTGGAAAGGAAAAAAAGTATAGAAAAAAAATCCTTTTTCGAGATATTTTGAGTACGGGGGGTAGATTATAGAAAGGGAAGGTGTTAGAACCCTTTCTATCTATGGTTTTCCATTGGCTCTTAGGTACTTGCTCATCTTTTTAAATTTCTTGTGTATGTGATTTGTTTTTGAAGAGTTTTTGACTTCGTGATAACCCTTGTATCAGTCCTCAAAGGTGTGACGAAGTTGTTTTGAAATTTGTTTTGAAATGTGTAAGTGTGAAAAGTTTTGATTTGAGCAAGTACCTACTAGCATCTACCTACTCGAAAAAAGATTGTTTCTATTCCCGTTTCCTTTAGACAGCGTTATCCTACTATTGAGAAATAGGTAGCACTGTCGTTGGAGTTGTAAGGGTCAATTCGAAAGGGACATACGATCACTAAAGCAATGTTAGGATACCTTAGTAATAACCCTAGAGTCTTAAGATCATATTCGAGGCAACACTTCCAAGGCAACCTTTCCGAGGCAACATTCCGAGGCAACATTCGAACGGGACATTTGATCTTTTTTAGACAGAAGGGTAACCACTAAGACACGCTATACTTAATGATCGTTTACCGAAGGAAACCGAAGTGAGATTATACCCTAAGAGTGATATATGCGAGTGATTACTTTCAGTTATTTATCTTTGCATATTAGGGTTTTCTAACTGGATTAATTTGTCATGCATTCTTGTCATACAATCCTATTAGCATTCATCTAAACAGTTAAAGATTGCGGAAATTAAAAGCGGAAAATAAATCTACGCTATTACAAGGCTTCGGGGAAGGGGATTAATTACATAGCCAAAAACCCGGGAAAAAGCGATAAATAAAAGCCCTAGATTAAACTATTACAAACCATGAACAGTTACAATAATATTGACAAAAAATAAATAACACGCACGCGATGAATCGAATACGAGACAACTAGGGTTTTGACCCTTGCCTAAACCTAATTGCGATTGATTAAAAAGAGTTTTTTTTGTCATTTTTTGTTATTTAAGAAAATAAAGAAATTATTAAATTAAAAAGAAAATCCTAATTCTAATTGATTTTTAAATTAAGAAAAATAAATTAATTTATTCTAAAACCTATTTTTATATTTTTATTTATTTGAGAAAAAGAGGAAATAAAATTGAATCAAAAGTTTAACCTAATTTCTATTTTGATTTTATTTATGAAAATAAATTGCAATTTTCCTAAGTTAAACTAAATTAAATTAATTTTGACAATAATAAAAAAAAGCTAATCCTAATTTTTATGAATTATTGATTTTATTACTTTTATGAAAAATAAATTAATTTGTGAAAAATAAATAAAGGAAATTTAAAGAACAATAAAAAAAATAAAAAAATATAAAAAAAGGTTAGTAAATGGGCCTGGTGGTGTTTGCTGAAAAGGGGGGTGCGTTGTGGGATTCTGAGCCCAAAAGAATCCAGGCCCATTTGACTTTGCATGATCCAGTATTGCTGGTTACTTGAGGCACATGGTGGTCCTCCAATGGTGGTATGTTGATCTGAGGCGTTGATGAATTGGATGGCCAAATCCTGATGGTGTATGGTGAACCTCCTAACTTGCTATGTGTTGAATTACCTATTGAAGAAAAATGTGAAATAAAGGTTGGGACCTGGGAATCGAACCCAGGCCCTTTGCACTTTTCCCCTGCACGCTTGCCAGCTGAGCTATTTGGTTTGTTTGAATATATAATGGAAATCAATTATTATATAATAAAAATAAAATGCTGAAATTCAAAACGCGCCAAATTCAAATCACCCAACCAAGGGATGACACGCATCATCGTCTTCCTCCCAAACCGTCATTTTAGGTAGCCAACTTTTACATACAGACACTTATTGTAGGTGTATCCCTGTGTATTTTAAAAAACTCTCCACAAGCAATATAAATGGCCATGGCTGGTACCAATCAACTCATCTCATCCTCACGCGTCTCATGGTAACATAATCAATGTCCAATTTTACCTATCCTACAAAGCCCTAATCAAGAACACAAAACCCTAGCTATGGCAACATCCTGTACATGCGTTAGAAATGCAATTAGATGGTACCAATCGTTTGAAAACTTAATGATAAACACGAATATACAATCAAAATATGCATAGGATGAGTAAATCAATGAAACTGAATTTGAATTTGGAGGCAAGTCGTGATACCTATATCTTACAATTCCAGGCGTGAGAGAGCTTGCAAATGGTTGTAATTCCTTCTGGAGATGTCCAAGAACCTGTTGGTGTCGCGAGAATGGTACGAATTGGCCTCTAATATGGAAATTGGATCACCACTTTTCTTGGAATTTTTTGAGTTTTGTTTCACCTCTGGAAGACTGCTTCCAACCTTTTTCTTTGCTTTGGAAATGTTCAATATATATTATAGAATGCATTAGGGTTGTAAAACTGATCACATCTTTGGAAGTTTTTCAAGATTTGATTTTGTTTTCATGGCATATGTAAACCTTCCAAATTTGGCCTAATCATGCTCTTTTTTTTCCAATTACCATTGATTCGATCTGATTTTGCAAGCTCATCAAATCTTGGTTGCTAACCTGTCAAAAAAATTAATCAAATCAAATCTTTGATAATTTTCATCATTTATTTGAATTAATCCAATTTTTAATTAATGAAAAATCAAAATTAATTGAAAACTGAAGCAAACAAATGACGGGTCAGCATTTGAGTCGTGGACCACATTATAGTTGAGGTGCAAGCATAAAAAGTTGGGCCCATTTAGCAAAAAATGCAAATTTGAGCACATTTGACTTTTGGCAATTTTGCAAAAAAGGTCAACTTGGCCAATGCATAACTCTCTCAATTTTGACCCTAGAGAGGTGTTCTTAGACTTTTTAGAAATCTTAGGATGTTATATAAGCAACCCTTTTGATCTCATCTCAATTGAGTCTTCCATGCTCATGTATGAAGCTTTGACCCAAAAGGTGTTTTTGTTGACTTTTCAAAATGACCTATAATGTCCAAATTCATATCTTTTTGTGAGTGCATATTTAGAACTTTGGAGCTGAAGATGATTTGTAGGTAATTGAATCCTCTTCAAAATAAGCTTTGGATGGGTCATGTTTGATAAAGTATGAGAAAGTTATGCTTGGTCAAAGTTGAGTTGACTTTTCCTATAAAACCCTAATTTAGCAACTTTTGAGTTTTGATGAATCGTAAGCAATCCTGGATGAATCATGATTAACCCTTGATAAAATGATGAATGATACTTCAAAATGAGAATGTTGACCAAAAATATTGAAGTTTGATTGTATGTGGGCCACAATTGACTTTTGACCTAGCATAGTCGATTTTCAAGCCTTTGAGCAATTGACTGAGCAAATTTCCTCTGCAAGGCTTGAAACTTGACATGGATGATCTTGAGAAAATATTAGGACAATGGTGATGACTTGGGGTCCTTTGGACTCAAACATCTTGATGCAAAATGAAACCCTAATTTGAGGTAGACTTCCTCAGGAGAGAGTTTGTCTGGTCAACCATTGGACTTCCTTGAGCCATTTGAGGACCTCACGTGACATGTATTTGAGGAATATGAGAGGGAAAATTTTGGGGTACAATAGATATCAATGAATCATGGACATTTTTGAATACAAACTTTGTGCTCATTATTTTTCTTTTTACATTTTCATTTCTTTCAAAGATAGCTATACTCTTACACACACTCACACTCACAATGCAGGTCTACATCCATTCGGGATCCCATGGGTAACGGTTCTGCTATGGCCTTCTGTGACTCTGAAAATCTAATCTACCAAGCCGAAGACGAAGGTGAGGAAGATTGTGAAGTACCAGGGGAACTCTCCAGGTTACTACAACAAGAAGAGAGGACCATTCAGCCCCACGAGGAACCAGCGGACACAATCAACCTAGGTACCGAAGAAGATCAAAGAGAAGTCAAGGTGGGTGCCAATATGGAACCCAATGTCAAGGAGCGTCTGATTCAGTTGTTACATGATTATGTTGAAATCTTTGCTGGTCGTACGAATACATGCCAGGACTTAATGCAGATATCGTAGTACATCGTCTACCTACAAAAGAGGACTGTCCACCAGTAAAGCAAAAGGTCAGTCGTATGTGACCCGATATGTCAGAGAAGATTAAAGAAGAAGTCATGAAATAATTCAACGCCAGATTCTTGGCCGTTACCTCCTATCCTCAATGGGTTGCCAATTTTATTCCCGTGCCCAAAAAGGAAGGCAAGGTACGAATGTGCGTGGACTACATAGATTTGAATAGGGAAAGCCCTAAGGATGATTTACCACTTCCCTACATTGATATTCTAGTTGACAATACGGCACAACACCAAGTGTTTTTCTTCATGGACGGTTTCTCAGGCTACAACCAAATCAAAATGGTGCCTGAGGACATGGAGAAAACAACCTTTGTCACGCAATAGGGCACATTCTGCTACAAGGTTATGTCATTCGGACTGAAGAATGCTGGGGAAACCTATCAACGCGCCATGGTAGCTCTGTTTCACGATATGATACATCACTAAATAGAGGTCAATATGGACGACATGATAGCTAGATCTCAAACAAAAGAGGAGCATCTTGACCATTTACAGAAACTGTTTGAGAGACTAAAGAAATACAAGCTGAGGTTGAACCCAAATAAATGCACATTTGGGGTGAGGTCTGGTAAACTCCTAGGCTTTTTCGTCAGCAATAAAGGTATTGAAGTAGATCCTGCCAAAGTGAAAGCGATACAAGAGGTGCCTGCTCCTCGTACTGAAATGGAAGTCATAGGATTCTTGGGACGTTTAAACTACATTTCCAGATTCATTTCTCACCTGACAGCTACTTGTGAACTAATCTTTAAATTATTGAAGAAAGATCAAGTAGTCAAATGGAATGATGAGTGCCAAACTGTTTTCGACAAGATCAAAGAGTACCTGCAAGAGCCTCCTGTGTTGATTCCACCAGTCAAGGGAAGACCATTGATCATGTATCTGACTGTTTTGGAAAATTCAATGGGGTATGTGCTGGGGCAGCATGACGAGTCTTGCCGAAAAGAGCACGCTATTTACTACCCGAGCAAAAAGTTTACCGACTGTGAAACAAGATATTCACTGCTCGAGAAAACTTGCTGCACTCTGGCATGGGATGCTCGCCGGCTAAGACAGTATATGTTGACTCATACTACCTAGTTGATATCCAAGATGGATCCGATAAAATACATCTTCGAAAAACCTGCACTCTTTGGGAGAATAGCGAGATGGCAGATGATCCTGACAAAATATAACATATAGTATACTACCCAGAAAGCAATAAAGGGCAGTGTACTAGCTGATCACCTTGCTCACCAAGCTGTGGAAGATTACCAGTCCATGAAGTTTGAATTTCCGGATGAAGACATCATGATGATAAACAACTGTGACGAATTCAGACCATATGACAGACCTGAAAAAGGATCCCGATGGACCCTGGTTTTTGATGGGGCATCCAACGCACTCACCAATGGTATTGGTGCTGTACTCATATCTCCTGAAGGGTGTCATACTCCTTTTACTGCAAGACTCTGCTTCAATTGTACAAACAACATGCCAGAATACGAAGCATGCATTTTTGGTCTCAAAGCTGCCATAGACTTGGGGATCAAATCTTTAAATGTACTCGGAGATTCAGCTTTGGTCATCAGTCAGATCAAAGTGGAATGGGACACTAAACACCATAAACTTATCTCCTACAAAGAACATGTGTTGACATTGCTCCCACATTTTGAGAAGATTACCTTCGAGCATTTCCCGCGAGAAGAAAATTAGCTAGCAGACGCACTAGCCACAATGTTATCCATGTTTAAACTTAAATGGGATAACGAGGCTCCCCAGATCACCATTGAACGAATGGAGGAACCAACTCACTATCACGAGATTAATACTGAAGAAGTAGTGGACCAGCCTTGGTTTCACGAAGTCAAGAGGTATCTCGAGGCCCAAGAATATCCGAAAGGAGCTTCAGTAAATGATAAGAAGTTCTTAAGGAGATTCTCTGCTAAATTCTTCCTTAGTAATGACATTATTTACAAACGCAATCATGACTCTGTGTTACTTCGGTGTGTAGACAAGGTTGAAGCGGAAAAGATCATGGCTGAATTACATGAAGGCACTTTTGGTACCCATTCCAGTGGGCATACGATGGCAAAAAAAATCCTACGGGCAGGCTATTACTTGTCTACCATGGAAGCAAATTGCTATCAACACTCTCGAACTTGCCATAAGTGTCATATCTATGTTGACAAGGTGCATGTACCTCCTGTTCCTCTGAATGTCTTGACGGCTCCTTGGCCCTTTACTATGTGGGGCATCGATATGATTGGGGAAATCAAGCCAACAACCTCTAATTGACATATCTTCATCTTAGTGGCCATTGACTATTTAACAAAGTGGGTCGAGGCAGCCTCCTTCGCTTCTGTCACCAAGAATGTTGTCTCCCGGTTCATTAAGCAGAATCTCATCTGTCGGTACGGTATCCCGGAGAGGATCATCACAGACAATGGTACGAACGTGAACAACACTATGATCACCACCCTGTGCGAGATATTCAAGATTCAACATCACAATTCTTCCTCTTACCGGCCTAAGATGAATGGTTCTGTCGAAGCCACAAATAAGAACATTAAAAAGATCATATAGAAACTGACAGTCACATATAAATACTTGCATGAGATGCTACCATTCGCTCTCCACGGGTATCGTACCATATCACGCACATCAACCGGGGAAACACCCTACTCTCTAGTATACGGCATGGAGGCTGTCTTGCCTATTGAGGTTCAGATCCCCTCTCTAAGAATTATGAAGGATGCAGGGCTGAATGAAGACGATTGGATCCAGACTCGACTTGATCAACTGAATTTAATTGATGAGGAAAGGATTACTGCTGTCTGTCATGGTCAAATGTATCAAAAACGGATGATTAAGGCTTTCAAAAAAAAGGTTAGACGCCAAGTGTATCAAGTCGGAGATTTGGTGATCAAGCACATCATACTGCCGCAAGGTGATCCCATGGGAAATGGACTCCTACATACGAAGGACCATTTGTAATCAAAAACATATTCTCTGGTGGAGCAATGATCTTGACCACCATGGATGGCGACTTCCTGCCGCACCCTACGAATGCAGACATAGTCAAAAGATACTACGCATAAGAGACCCACTAGGTTGACACACCTAGGCAAAACAAGGGCATCCCGGCAAACCAAATAGGTTCGGGCAAAAATTAGGGATAAAATAAAAAAAATATGTACACCCGGCAAGTTGAAAACCTGAAAGGGCGACTTGGGAAAAAAAGGGTATCCCGGGGGACTAAAAACCCGAAAGGGCGGTCCAGGAAAAAGTTAGGGAATTAAAGCGTATGACTATGTCCCGTTGGATTACCTTACTTGCAACCTGCAAACTCGAAGATTCTGATTAATTCAATCAGCTTTAGACAAAGCAATGAATGGATAAGACGCTCGGAGACACGAAGGCTATAGTAGAATGGGAACCCCGTGGGATTATTACACATAGCTATCTTTTATTTGTATCAAATTCTCATTTTTTACGACGACATTCTCTTACTAGAATGTTTGTCTCATTGTATAAAAATACTTACTCAAAGTCAATACAAAGATATCCCTTTGGAAGTGCAAAACTATCTGTTTTTTCTTTACTCTTGTGTTTTGTTTACAAAAACGCCCAATGATTTTTTTTGAACATATGTATTTGAACATAATTACTGTTTACAAATAAACAAAATAGAAAGACAATCACTGATGGCTTTAAGAGATAGAGAAATATCTCTAAGTTATTTCCATAAAATCCCCCGCAGTGTGCAGTTTAATCCCCAGCGGAACAAACTTCCAGCTATCACTCCCCGATAGAAGTCACCAAATTTCTCAAGATTTCCTAAAAGGATTATACAAGCAGTACAAAGCATTTCCCTTACAATAGAGTTTATTTCTCTAAAAGGAAATCCATCAACACTTCAACTTTGCAACATGAAGACTTACACTCTATATCCTCAGCAGCAGTCAGGGATTTATTTTCCCCAATCCAACAAGCAGTGCAGCAGATTAGCTCACATACGCATACATCGTATCCATATATCATAAGCATCGATAACACGAATGCATATATCACAATCTTATTGTACCATGCATTTCATACAACATGACATTGCATACTAGCTAACATTTTACCCTTTTCAGGATAAGATTAATCAACAACTACCATTAAACAATGTTCAAAATTTTAAGATACAGTTCAGATACGCTCCAGACACGGACGTCATTCTGATACTCATTCAGATTCAATCATCAAAAATAGTTCTGATACGCTCCAGACACGGATGCCATTCTGATACTCATTTAGATTCAACCTTCAGATACAATTTAGATACGCTCCAAACACGGATGCCATCCTGAAACTCATTCAACTCTCAGATACAGTTCAGATACGCTCCAGACACAGATGCCATTCTGATACTCATTCAGATTCAATTTTCAGATACAATTCATATATGCTCTAGACACGGATGCCATTCTGATACTCATTCAGATTCAATTTTCAGACACAATTCAGATACGCTCCAGACACGGACGCCATTCTGATACTCATTCAGTTTAAGCTTACAAATATTGTTCAACAATCATTTTTGGATGGAATCTACAAGCCCATCTCCAACAAATTTCCATCATCCCTCTAAATGGCATCTTTAAGCCCATTCCCTCTACCATCACATCACCGAGTGCAAATTTTTAGGCACTCTAGTGTCCAATCATCTTCCACCTTCGAGTCACGAATGGCAAAACTCGCCAATCTAACTCTTCAGGCTTAAGAAGATTGAACAGGGGCAGATTTTGTACCCATAAATTTTCCCTCTCACTTATCAAGAATTTCCTCACCAGATCTCCTTAGCTCAAGACTGCACTAGGATTTGATCAGCTCAAGACACCTCCATAAGCACCGATGACCAAAATTAGGGTTTGAGTTTGCACAAGGATTTTTGAACTTCCAATACCCCATATGACTTTCAAGGATCATTATGGACCCCCAAGATTACTCATCTCAAGTTTCAAGCCTTGGATCACACTTTTGCTCTGTCAATTGAGCAGTTGATCTAAAAATCAGTTGTATTGGGGAAAAAGTCAACTATGGCCAATTTACAGTCAAACTTCATAATTTTTGATACCCATCAACATTTTAAACCCATATGTATCATTTGATCAAGTTTGGACCACAATTCCCCAAGAAATTTGATCAAATCTAAAAAAGGGCAAAATGGTCAAAACTAGGGTTTTTACTGGGAAAAGACAATTTCTGATTTTTTGACCTAGCAAATGATCAATTGGTTTAAGGCATGATCTTAATATTCCAATTGCATCATTTTTGACCTAATAACATGGCTCAAAACATTACTCAAATTCAAAGGATTAACAGATGAATTTTCAGTCAACTGATCAAAAGTCAATTATATATTGAAAAGTCAAACTTTGACTTTTTGGTCAAATTCAAATGCCAAAGATCACAATTCATCAAAACATGTCAAAATATGAAACTTATTCACCAAGAAGTCAAAAAGTCAAGATTTCATTTTGAAAATTCAAAATTTCTAAACTTAGAAATTTTTCTAAGTGTTGGAAATTTCTTATTTTTTCATAACTTTGAGCAAAATTTTCACCATGATGCATGATGATTCAAGAGAAACTTCCAACATTAAAGTTGTAGGTCTCTATTAAATCTACAACTTTTATTCACACAACTTCTTTCAAAAGTGCTTGGATCTCAAGTTATAATTTTAAGAACATGTGGTCAAGAAACAAAACACTTGGTGAAATTTTCCCCCTAATTTGGTCAGGATTTTGACCCAACTTCATGGAACTTTTTCATATCGTTCCAAGCGGAATCTTCAAAAGAAATTCAAATATGGGTTGTAGATCACATTTCAAGCTTTCCAAAATGTCCAAGAACTCTTTGAGATCATTCTTGAGTAGGGAGAATCGAAGAGATGAAGTTAGGGTTTTATCACTATTACATGTCATTTTGTGATGAACCAAATTTAAAATTCAAACTATGCTGCATAAACTCTACTTTGTAGGCCTCAAAATTGTTAGGTACTCCATAATTAATGGCTTTCACAGCTGTTAGAGGTCTCATTTCAAGCATTTAATGCATGGACATGCTTTATATCCATTTTTGGAAGAAATGTTACATTGCCATTTTGATAAAGTGCTTTTTTGCACAAAACTTGTTCTTGAGCCTTGCACTTGCTCTCTTCTGATAAAACAAGTCCTATAACTCAAGAGAAATGGTTTAGAAACTTATAATTAACCAACCCATGCTTGTACCTCACATTGAAACTTGGTTTCCCTCTTTTCTTCAAAATCAAGTAACCTTGCCAAAACGCTAAAAACTTATACGTATGACTTGCCAATGCACTCCAATCCTTTTGCTTATACATACAAAAACTATTGACATCAAATACATAAAATTCTCATGCCCTGAAAACAACTAGAACTCAGAATCATATTCCGTACCTCCATTTTCACATAAACTAACCAAAAACTTGAAACTCATAACTCCCTCGTGCGTTTTCAAGGCTTTTGGTTTCTAAAGCTTCTAAACATCATTTATAACTGATCTCACACCCTGTTACAGAACTGTAACACCATTAAAACCATCCTCAATTTTCAAAAATAGAGCTTTGCACTTGGACTTCTCCAAAACTTCTCAGGCCCTTTCAGCTTAAGCTAAGCATTCCATTAGCTTCCTGGAAACTTGAGGAAGCTAACCCAACCATTGGAACTCCTTGAAAGCTACTCAAACTTCAAATTGAATACCCTCTTGCAAGGTAAGTTTTCTATCTTTGGAACTTCTCATACATGCATCATCAATGATTTATTTGTGAATAAAACATGTAGATATCATTACCCTAAAGCTAACCATGTCCATAGTTTCCATTAATTTTGCTTGAGCTTAGAGAATTTTAAGATTGAAGTTTCTGAAATTTTTAGGGTTCAGTTTAGGGCCAATGAAATTCATTCTTATCTTTGATCTATAGTTTTAATGCTTTACATTTCTGTAACCGTGAGGAAATTTGCTACAAGTTTCATGTTTACAGTTTTCATTTTTGATGAAAAATGAACAAGTTACAGTTGGTCTAGTTGGAGGTTGAAGATGAAGTAATCAGGGCGCATTTTGTATCATATATTTATTGATTTGCTTATGTTAACGGATGTATAGCCACCCCAGTGGTAGAAGCGCGCACCTGTAACCTTTAGGACCTGGGTTCGAGCCCCAGTGGTACCCTTTTGTGTTTTTTCATATTTTTTTAATTGTTTCTGACCTTTTTTGCAAGCGCTGGGCTCCATCTTTGGGCCTCTATTTTTGTTTTTGTTTTCTAACCCCCCTGTAGACTATTTGCGCCCCTGGCCCAAGTTTTATTTGATTTTCTTATTTTTATTTTATTCATTTTTTAAATATATTTCCTAATACTAAAAAATCAGAAAAAATATAAAAATATTAGATTTTTATTTTGACATAGTTTATTTTATTTTTCTTACAAAAAATATTTTATTTAACTATACTTTATTTATTTTTACTAACTAGTCTTGTGAATTTAATTTAAAACTAGGTTATTATTTATTTTCTTTTACACCAATTAAAATATATTTATTTTAATGTAAAAAAGGCCAAAAGTATTTTATAACACCATATATTATTTTCAAGACAAAAATACCAAAAAATACTTTTCTTGAAAATTAGTTTCTTTTTAATCAATTAATAGAATTAGGGTTTTATTTAAAATCTTTTCTTAATAAATTTAAGTTTAATTAATTATTTTCCTTAATTAATTAGGTTAAAACAAATTCCATTTTCTCATGAAAACCAAACAAATATCCATTTTCCTTATATTTTCATTCTTATTCATTTACTCATTTTGTACATTATATTCACTTATATTCTTGTACATTTATACCAATTCAATATGGTTGTAATAGACTAATTAGGTTTAAATTCTTGTAATCCCCATTCATGAATTTGTATACCCCCCTCCCACAAGTATTGTAATAGCGTAGTAACCTTAAAATTCCGCAATTTATCGCTTTATATATAACAGGCTAGTAATTAGGGTTTGTATGAAAAAACTAAAAGCAATACTTAGAAAACCCTAATCCAATACAAAATCAAGCATGAAAATAATACACTTGCACACAAACACCCCTAGGGTAAATCCACTTGGTTTCCTTTACAAAATGGCCATATTATGCATGTGAGGTACCTTAGCAAAAACAAGCAAATACAAGATCATAGTCCCTCGATGACGCTATCCATGTTGCCTTTCATATGATCTTAGTCCCTAAATGAAAATGCTAAGATACCTTGCAACATTGCTAATCATGGTTATACGATGACCCACGCCCGTCCCGTTTACATCCAAAGATAAGGTTACTTACCAAATTAATGGTAAGATAACAATGTCAAAGGAAAAGAAAATGAACAAGAAAGACTTTTGAGTAGGTTGAATGCTCCTAATTACTTGCTCAATTTAAAAACATCCTTGATATTTTCAAAACAAACACCTCACTTTCAAAACTTTTACAAATTTGAAAACATTTTCAAAAGATCAAACATCTTTGTATACATTCTTACGAACAAGAATCATTACAAAGATTGCCTAAACAATGGCCTCTTTACAAAATACTTTAAAAAAACCACACAAAGCACAATTTCAAACAAAAGCAAGTGATCTAGCAAGTAACTAAGTGCCCATGGAAAACCATGGATGAAAAGGATGCTAATACCTTGCCTTTTCATAATCTACCCCCCGAACTCAAGAAATAATATCAAAGGTATTTCTCGTGCTTTTTCACCTTTCCTTTTGGATAAAAGAAAAGTCGGTGGTGACTCTTGCTAACCGCAACATTTTGCGATAAAACGCAAAACCCTCAAGTCAGTTCTCCCACCGTATCACAACACCCATGGACATACTCTGGAGTTGAGTACGAGTAGGGGAAAGGTCGGTGTTGTATTGATACTGATTATAAAAAGCAGCAGCCAAATCCTCCTAGTTTTAGACATTGGTTCCCTCCAGTTGGTAGAACCATTCAAGCTGAGTCCCTGACAGACTATCTTGAAAGAAGTGAACCCAAAAGTTCCTATCAGCAGTGTGGGGCTGGATCTTCCTTACATAATAATGGAGGTGGAGCTTTGGGCAAGACACTCCATCATACTTTGCAAAAACCGGAGCCTTAAATTTTTGCGGGATGACCACTCCCGACACCAATCCCAGTTCTTCAAAGTCCAACCCAGGTATTCTCTGGACTTCAATAGCACTCAACCGATCCTCTTACTACTTGTATCTATCCTCAGTGGGAGGATACTGCTCATCATTGTAATCTGTATCATTGTCAGAAACTTCAGGGCTAGGATCCTTCTCCCTTGTCTCCCTCTCTTGATTCTACCCTTCTTTGGAGGAGGAGGTCAGATCTTCTGGTTGCTTTAACGCCCCCCTGAACCTTCTGCCCAGATTCAGAACACCAGAGACCTTCTTATTCTTCTTCTTCTTCTTTTCCTTCAGGATGAGGGCCTTCAGATCTTCCTGCCCTTTTGCCAAAGTTATGAACATCTATTGAAATTGGGCATTTTGTGCCTGAAGATCTTTGATGCTTTGTTCGGAATACATTTTTGCTGAAATAAATAGCAAAGAAGATGAGAAACCTGTGATGGTACCTTTTTATGCAATGTCATGGATGATATGCGTATGCAATGATTTCAAGGACTTGTAAAGGTTCAAATTTGTTTAACCAAAAGAAACACACGTTAATTGTATTAATAAGTTCGAATTATTACAAAGAATTCCCTTTAGGCTTACTATCAAACAAGCAAAACTTAAAACAAAAAGGAAACTAGGTCTCCCAAGAGCGCATCCTCTTTGGTGCAATGTATGCGTTTATGTTCCTCTCTTCGTGAAGTAGCCTAGTGAGTTCCAGGACCTTCTTCTCGCTGGCATAGAATTGAGCTTCAAACGTATCCCGCTCCTCTTTAAGTTGAACGGAGGATTTCTATAACTCCTCATGACCAGTTGGCATGTCAGGATGATGAACAAGATAAGGAGTGTCTCCTTTAGCAACCAGTTCCACAATTATTGGTAGGACAACATGGTAAGGCATCATAAGGCTTTGGGCGTGGGCTCGTACCCATCAAAGATAAGGCTCAAGAGGGATAGAATTCTTGTGCCCCAATGTCTTGCTTTCAATTTTATGTACCATGACCCAAGCTCTTATGAACCTTTTGCGGTAACCCTGAGCATCATTCTCATAATTGAAGGCGATTCTTTGGATAAGTGTATCATGAGGACCATCCCTTCTCGCATAACCAAACTGCCGCAGTGCCAAACAAGGGTTATAAGTGATTCCTCCCCTAATTCCTAAGAGAGGGACATTAGGGAATTCACCATAGCAATCGATGATGGTAACATCTTCTGAGGACCGTGAACATCAATGAATGTCTGAATGTGTAAGGGACATCTGCCTATGAGATCATTTCATACCTTGCTCATTCTTCAAAATAGACCTGGGTAGGTGCGAAATAAACCATCTAGCCAATAGAGGAGTGCAACACAGGAGGGTCCCCCTTCTCTTTAGAGTACGATCATACAGAGAGTGTAAAACATCCTCAAGTAATGTAGGCACCAAATTATGAGACATAAAAAACTTAATAATATTCACACCTACGAGTTGGTCCGCATTAGGGAAAAGTACCATTCCGTAGATGAGGAATGCCAATACTTCTTCAAAAGCTTGTAAATCTAGATTATCCCAAAAATAGTAAGCCTTCTCGAATAGAAATTTAACCGGGATTCTTTAGAAACTTCCCCTAGTTTCCCAATTTGTCACTATATCAGACCGTTGTAAGGACAGAGCTTGAGTAATCTCTTCAGGCTTTGGATGTTCTTCCGTACCGTTGAAAGGTAACCGATCAAGAATAGGTACCCCCAACAACTGAGAAAATTCCTCCATAGTAGACACTAGCTGGTAATCCGGGAAGGTGAAGCAATGGTGCAAAGGATCGAAGAACTGAAATAGCACTTTTAACAATTCTTCATCAGGTTTTGAAGTGACCAAGTTGAGCAACCGACCATGTTTTTTCAGTGAAGGGAGAGCTTTCAGGAATCCTTAATGCCAAGTCCTTTAGTTGGAGAGGCACTTTCACAAGGTTAATCTGAATAGTGTTCCTACGGGCGGATGCCATGTCCTACAAAACAAAGCAAAGATGAGCCCTAGAAAAATCCTTGAAATGGTTAGTATGATATGCCGTGCTTATGATGTCATGATTATGCTAAAAAATCACATGTATAGCAAGCAACCAATAAGTCACACCAAGTCCTTAGGTTTAAGGTCTGCATGAGTTTTAAGGTCATACCCTCTTGAAGATGGATTGGTTCAACCTATCCTATAAATAGTAACCGGGTTCTAAGGGATCTCAATATCACTGATCTTTCCCCCAAGCTTCGTTCAATAGGCGATTGACTCACAACCAAACAAAACTCAAGAGTCAAACCTTAATGAGTGTAGCATCGAGTATCTGTCGACCATGGGAATACACCAAAGTCGGCCATCTCGCTACGTCCTATTGGCCAAGTTGTGCAATTAAAGGTTCTAAGGTCAGTTGATGCTTTATGACACCATGCGATGGCCCCGTACTCGGTACCAACCAAAGTTCCACATCAACGTAGCTACTGCTTCAACCGTGTCGGTATACCCCGCACAGTTCCCTCACAATTTATTGCTACTTACCTAAAAGGTGTCCCCAGATCGGGGTGTAGGATCTACATAACCCCAAAAAAACCCTTGAATATAAAGCAGGCAAAGTAAAACAAGAAAGCAATTTTTAGAAATGACCTAAATCCTAAGGTATACCCCACTTATTAAATCTCCAGCAGAGTCGCCAGTTCTGTGATACGGTGGCAGAAATGACTGTTTAATACTGGTTTTGCATTTTTTGTTCGCAAATGTACGGTAAGCAAGAGTCGCCACCGACTTTCATTTCATCCAACAAAGGAAAGGAAAAAGAATAGAAAAAACATTTTTTCGAGAGTTTTTGAGTACGGGGGGTAGATTATAGAAAGGGAAGGTGTTAGCACCCTTTCTATCCATGGTTTTCCACGGGATCTTAGGTACTTGCTCATTTTGAAATTGCTTGTGTGTGTTTGTTTTGAAAAGTTTTGTTTACTTCGTGATAACCCTTGCATCTGTCCTCAAGAGTGTGACGAAGTTGTTTTGAAAAACTGTTTTGAAAAGTGTTTGTGTGAAAGAGTTTTTGTTTTGTGCAAGTACTTAAGAGTTTTCTACCTACTCGAAAAAAGATTGTTCGTTCCCGTTTCCTTTAGACAATGCTATCCTACTATTAAGGAGTACGTAGCCCTATCGTTGGAGTTTTAAGGGACATTCGAAGGGACGAAATGGTCACTGAAGGAAACAAGTAAGGATACCTTAGCATTTCTAAGGGACTATCATCATAAGATCATTTCTCATAGGCAACTCGAGGGACAATGAACGACTATGATATTTATGACGACTTTGAACTGCGGGTCATTGTTAAGATATCCCTACGTTCGAGGGACATGACCATTATTTCTGAGGAAACCAAGTGAGGCAAAACCCTAGGAGTAAGCATGTGCAAGTGTTTGATTTCAGTTTCATTTATCTTGCGCATTTAGGGTTATCTACCATTTTAAATTTTTATCTTGCCATTGAATCCTATTATCCATAAATCTAGGCAGTTTATAATGGCGGAAAGTAAGGTGAGAGAAATTAAAACCCTAGCTATTACAAGGCTTTGGGGAGGGGGATACATAATCACAAAACCGGGGAAAATAGTAAACCTAATTAACTATTACAAACTCAGAGCAGTTATAGTAATTAATCAAATAATAGGAAAAAAGATGCGCACGAGAGTAAATTAAACAGGGAATTAAATTCAGAAACCATTAATTGGTGAATAAAGAAAAGATATTTTTTTGGATTTTTGTGAAAAATAATAATTAACTTTGCAAATTAACCTAATTTCTATTTAATTTTAATTATGGAAAAAAAGAATTTAAGTTAACCTAGTTAAACTAATTAATTAATGCAATTAAATATTTTATGAAAAAAAACTAAACCTAATATTTTGTGTAATTTTCTGATTTTATGGTTTAATTAAAAAAACAATGATTTTTTTTGTAAAATAATTAAAATAATGATTTTGTAAAATATTTAAAACAAATAAAGAAATTAAAGAAATTAAAAGAGAATTAAAAATAGGGCATGATGCTGGAAGGAATTGAGGGGGTGCAACACTGAAATTGGTGTTAGGCCCAAAGCTGATGGCCCAGAGGATCGTGCCTGATTCAGTGAGACCATCTTTTGAGGGTCTATCATATGGCTGCAATCTTGGAGCATTGGATCTGGCTGGAGATAGATCTGATGGTTTTACACATGGGGCGTATGATGGACACTGGATAGTGAGGCGTGCTGGATCTGAAATAAGAAACTCAGAAAATATAAAAGGTCTGGACCTAGGATCGAACCCAGGTCCTCCCTTTCACACGTCCACTTCCCTTGCAAACTGCGCTGGATGTTAACTCATGAACATAATCATACAAAAATATTATATATTAAACAAACCAATAAATCCCAATCAGCAAAAAATAAACATGTCAGCATTTCAAGAGCCAATCATGTTATAAGAAATTGCCACGCCAGCAGTCAAACTGCCCTCAACCTTTGACTCGCCGGAGAAGCGCCGAAGCCCTAGCTCTGGTCGTCTTCTCCGACCATCTCCTTCGTCCAACTCACACAAACCTGCAAAAACAACAATTAATTGGACCCTACCCCGTAATTCGAGGCATGCGGATCCAATGGTGACCTCCTCTTGCCCTGAAATGGCTTGCAAACATCACTATGAGAAAAATCGTGAAACCACGGTCATTAATGGCAAAGGGTGATTCCGGGTGTTAGCTTCACATGTTATACGTTTAAACACTCCCAATCATTAATAGAGACATATGTATGCAGTCAACACGAATTTAAATTAGGCGTTGTGCAAGTTTAAAATCAAAGAAATCTTACCCAAAAGTGAGGTACGGACTGGCTGATTTTTGATGCTATAGGACTGCTCACGAGTTAGGTTGAGTCCCATGATGCTGCAGGAGTACGATTAGAGGCTTAGAATCAATGGAGAATGGCTGGATTGTGAGATCTCAAGCTGCACTATGCTTTAATATTTTTGAAACTTTTTTCTTGGTTTTGAGGCAGCCTTCTCGTGTCCTTTTGGTCTGGGATTGTTGTGGTTATGTATTGTAGCACATTAGGTCAACATAAGTGGAAAAAATCCAATGCTTTGATGAGAAAATATTCTTCCTTCAATTATTTTATTTTT
Organism: Vicia faba; assembly: GCA_948472305.1. NCBI lineage: Eukaryota > Viridiplantae > Streptophyta > Magnoliopsida > Fabales > Fabaceae > Vicia > Vicia faba. Next base: position 444,440,356 of record OX451740.1, read on the forward strand.
GTTTATTTTTGGAACAAATCCAATCTTACTCTCTCTCCACGAATTTGCCTTGATTTTCCAGCTTTTGTTGATTGCTATTTGATGAGAAAAAGATTTGCAATAAACTCTTTTATTATTTTGATTATTTATTTGACTTAATTTGATTTTTAAGTGATTAGAATCAAAATAAATTAAATAAATAAAGTCAATAATACATGGGAAAGGTGTTTGGGTCATGGACCATGCTAGAAGTAAGATGCAAGCATAAAAAGTTAGGCCCATTTGACAAAAAAAATGCAATTTTGGGCATTGTTGACTTTTGACAATTTTCTAAAAATGGCCAACTTTGACAATGCATATCTCCTTCAATTTTGGCCCAAATGGGGTGTTATTGTACTTTTTAGAAAGCTTAGGATGTCCCCTAAACAACCATTTTGGTTTCATCTCAATTGGATCCTCCATGTTCATGTAAGAAGCTTTGACCCAAAAGGTATTTTTGTTGACTTTTGAAAAAGACCTATAATGTATAAATGTATATCTTTTCATGACTTCATTTCTTGGACTTGAGGGATGAAGATGAGTTGTAGGGAATTGAATTATATCCAAAATGAGGCTTGGATGGGAAATTTCTGATAAAGTATGAGAAAGTTATGCTTAGTCAAAGTTTGGTTAACTTTTCCTAAGAAACCTTAATTTAGCAACTTTTGAGTTTTGATGAATTAGGATTATTTCTTTGGGAATCATGATCAACCCTTGATCAAATAATGGGTGTTAATTCAAAATTTTGATGTTGACCAAAAATCTTGAAGTTTGACTGTATGTGGGTCACAATTGACTTTTGACCTAGTACAGTTGATTTTCAGGCATTTGAGCAATTGACTGGGAAAACTTCTTGTGCAAGGCGTGAAACTTGGCATGGATGATCTTTAGAACATATTAGGACCATGGAAGAGGTTTTAGGCCTTTGGATCTCACCCATATTGATAAAAATGGAAACCCTAGTTTGAGGTTCATTGTCTTAGGAGAGCATTTGCCTGATCAATCCTTGGGCATCCTTGGGAAAGTTGAGGATTTCAATGAACATATGTTGAGTAAAATGAGAGAGCAAATTTTGGGGTACAATAGTGAGCAAGGTTGATAGCAAGAATTTTGGGCATAAGAATTCCATCCCTCTTGAACCTTATCTCAAATGGGTACGAGCTCGTGCTCAAAATCTCATGATGCCATATCCAGCCATCCTACCTGTGATGATGGAACCAATAGCCAAATGGGATGTTCCCTATACCATTCTCCATCCTGACATGCCTACCAACTTCGAAGAATTGCAAAGATTATGGATTCAACTCAAGGGGGGGATAGACACCCTTGAAGCTTGATTCTACGAAAGTGAGAAGAAAGTGTTAGAGCTCACAAGGAAACTTCACGAGGAGCAAAGCCTAAATGCCTACATTACACCAAAGAGGATGCGTTCGTAAGAGACCTGAGTCTTTTGTTTTAGGATTTCATTTTGTTGTCTATTTGAGACCTTTGGCTTTTTCATTGTAAGCCCAAAAGGCAATTTGTAATCTTTGAACTTATTAATACAATTGTTGTTTTGTTTCCTTTTTGGTTAAGAAAATTTAAATCTCTTAAAAGTCCTTGAAAACATTGCATTCACATAACATGCATCATATCATAAGAAGGTTTTCTGACATAGGTTTCCTTATCTTTCTACTGTTTATTTCAGTATAAGTTGGATCTCGAGAAAACCTTCAAGGACTTGCAGATTCAACACTCTCAATTCCAAGAGACTCTTCTCAACCTGAAAAAAGGCCAGCAAGAAATGATGGCGCTTCTCGTCACGGAGAAGAATACCAAGAAGAAAGTTGTTATCAATATGGGGAAGAGGTTCAAAGGCCCTGGCCGAAAAGTTCAAATTGAAGAGGACCCCTCCGAAGAGGATGATAATCAAAATGAAGATGCTAGAAGCACCCGTGCTAGGGGTGGAAACAATCAAATTTCCAAGGAAGAGGATTATTCCGATGAGCAATACCCGCCTGTCAACAACAAATACAAGCAGCTAGAAGACATACTAAAGGCTGTAGAGATCCAAGTTGTGTCTGGCTTGGACTTTGGAGACTTGGGTTTGGTACTTGGGGTAGTCATCCCCCACAAATTCAAAATCCCTATCTTCGCCAATTACGACAGTGTCTCATGTCCAAAGCTTCATCTAAGATCATACGTCCACAAGATCTAACCGCATACCGCCGAGAGAAAACTATGGGTGCACTTTTTTCAAGAGAGTCTATTTGGAACACATTTGGAGTGGTTTTACCAATTGGAGGGGACAAACATCCATACATGGGATGATCTGGCTGCTGCCTTTTACCGTCAATACCAATATAATGCTAATTTGGCACCGACCCGAGTGCAATTACAAGGCATGACTATGGGTTCAAATGAGGGCTTGAAGGAGTACACCCAAAAGTGGAGATACCTGGCTGAAAGGGTGTAACAAACTCTAACTGATAGAGAATTGGTAGACATGTTTATGGAAACATTGACTGGTCCATTTTTCAACTTGCTGTTTGTGAGTTCATCATCCAGATTTACTGAATTGATCTTAACTGGCGAGAGGGTTGAAAGTGGGATTAGAAGCGGGAAGATACCCATGGCATCCACCTTTAATGTTGTGAAAAAAACATTTATTGGTAAAAAAGAAACTAATGCCATGTATGGATCAAGAATCCGTGCTAAGAATGACCGCCATTATTCAGTGGGGGCAGTATTGATTTCCAATCCAACTCCAACTTAACGGTTGCATCAACAAAGCAATGAACAAAGGTCGGATGATCAGAAGAGACAATTTACTAGAATAAATATGCAACTATCTCAAGCTCAGTAACACCTATTGAAAGCTGATTTGGTAACTCTACAAGATCCGCCTTCTAATCCTAACACAGCTTCTCCGAAATATAATCCCAATGCAAAATATGCTTTCCATTCAAATAGTCCCGGACATGGTACCAATGATTGTTGGGTATTAAAAAACATAATCCAAGACCTGATTGATAACAAGACTATTAAATTCAATCCTCCACCAACTCCCAATGTGATCACCGCACCCATGCCTAATCATGGTGAGGGTGTTAATGCTATTGAAGATGCCTCTTTTGTTTCCTCCATCAAAGATTTGGCCACTTTTGGACATGATACCAATGACTGTTGGGTATTAAAAACATAATCCAAGACCTGATTAATAACAAGACTATTAAATTCAATCCTCCACCAACTCGCAATGTGATCACCGCACCCATGCCTAATCATGGTAAGGGTGTCAATGCTATTGAAGATGCCTCTTTTGTTTCCTCCATCAAAGATTTAGCCACTCCTTTGAAGACTGTTAAAAATGATTTGCTGAAAGCCGGTGTATTTCCATGTTGTTTTGAAGACTTATACCATTGTGCTGTACAAATTAATGGTTGTGAATGGATAAAGAAAGGTATCTAACACCTGATGGATAGCCATGAGATTCTATTTGAAAAAACTCCATCTATGAAAAGATTGACCCAAAGTTTATTACAAGAGTTTGAAGACGTGTCCATCATTACTATCTCAAACATTCCTATTAGGATCACCTCCAAAGGCCCTATTAGGATTCCTGATGAACCAAAAATAGCTCCATTAATTATCACCACACAGGGGCCAGTCCCATACTCTTATGATAAGGTTGTGCCTTGGAATTATGGGGCGGAAGTGTATTACCATGGTATTAAACAAGATTCATGGATTTGCAAAGATGAAACTGCTGACATTACAAAAATTGCTGGATCAGGTAAATTTACTAGGACGAGGAGGATCTTCTCTCTAGAGACTTCACCTCCGACAACCACTACTACACCCATTTGTATTACCGCTATTAAACCTGTTGCTGATACTCGAGGAAAGGAAAAAATGACTGGCCTGCCAGGACGGAGGCGCCCACAAAAGATATTACCATTGAGGATCCATCTACCCAAGAGATTGAGGAGATTCTAAATATTATCCAAAAAAGTGATTACAAGATAGTGGAACAATTGGGGCAAACACCCTCAAAGATTTCCATGCTATCTTTGTTGCTATGCTCCGAGGCACATGCCCAAGCGCTGTTAAAATTATTGAAAAATGCACATGTCCCACAAGAAACTACGGACGACCAATTTGAAAACTGTGTAGCAAGCCTGATTGTTGACAACAGTTTAGGATTTTCCGATGCAGATTTGACCCCGACTGGGAAGAATCACAACAAAGCTCTGCATGTTTCTATCGAGTGTAAAGGCACCACTTTAGCACATGTGTTAGTGGATACTGGGTCCTCCCTGAATATCTTGCCAAAAGGTGCTCTGGATAGGTTAAGTACTAAAACCTAGTGACATTGTGGTGAGGGCTTTTGACGGATCAAAGAGAATAATCCATGGAGAGGTTGATCTCTCTATCAAGGTTGGGTATCAGGTCTTCAACTCAATATTCTATGTGATGGATATCCACCCGACTTATTCTTTCCTGCTTGGACGCCCATGGATACATGGGGCAGGTGCTGTTACCTCCGCATTACACCAAAAGATGAAGTACCCTGTCAAAGGGAAAATTGTCACCGTCTATGGGGAAGAAGAGTTTATGATCAGTCATCTGAACTCATTCAAGTACGTTGAAATGGATGGCGAGTTCATCGAGACCCCTTGTCAAGCATTCAAAGTGGTCTCTCTAATGGTTGTTGTTTCCAAAGCCACTCATAACACTCCAAAAGCTGCTAAAGATACACCAAGGATGGCTTCTCTCAAAGATGCTCGTGCTGTTGTTGAAGACGGAGGTTGCACCATTTAGGGGCAACTTACTGATATCCCATACAAGTCAGACAAATTTGGGTTGGGCTTCACTTCCAAAGATCAAAAAGAGGTTCGACGTGCTCGTGCAGGGAAACCACCTCTCCGCATTAGTAACTTTAAAGTTAATGCTCTTGAAGACTCTGACAGTGATGGTGACTGGGATAACTGGATCTACCCAACTGCTGATGGAGGACTCAATAATTAGCAGACCAAGGACTTCATCCCAATCTCCTTCAGTCAGGAGTAAATTTCATTTCCTGTTTTTATTATTTTGAGAAATTTGTATGTAATTTCCATTAAAACAATGACTTTAAACCATGTGCCTTACCCGGGGGACAATGGTCAATTTGTTAAGGGTTTGTCACTTTCATATATCATATGCTCATTTTAATGAAAACATTGGACTATTTTTCATTCAAAATTTTGCACTCCCTGTCTTTCTTTTATTTTACTACATTTTCAAATAGCCATGTGACCTTACATACACACACACACACATTTGAAGATCCACATCCACTTCGGATCTCATTGACAACGATTATGTCATTGCCATCTATGACTTCAAAAATCCAATCTATCAAGCCAAAGACGAAGGTGAAGAATATTATGAAATACCTAGGGAACTCACCAGAGTCCTGATACAAGAGGAAAAGGCCATTTAACCACACGAAGAACCAGTTGAAGTTGTAAACTTGGGTACTGAGGAAGATAAGAAAGAAGTCAAGATTTGCGCTAACCTGGAAGACGGTGTCAAGAGAAGATTGGTCCAGATGTTTCACAACTATGTTGAGGTGTTCACTTGGTTTGAAAAATGCACGCGTAAGCTATCAACGAGTTATGGTGGCTCTATTTCATGATATGATTCATAATGAGATAGAAGTTTATGTTTATGACATGATTGCAAGATCAAAAACTGAGGAAGAACACCTTGATCATTTGCACAAGCTATTTGAAAGGATGAAAAAATATAAGATAAGGCTGAATCCCAACAAATGCATCTTTGGGGTGAGGTCTGAAAAATTCCTAGGATTCATCGTCAATGGAAAAGGTATTGAGATCGATCCAACAAAAGTCAAAGCCATACAAGAAATGCCAGCTCCCTGTACTGAGAAGGAGGTAAGAGGTTTATTAGGTCGACTCAACTACATTGCTCGATTCATCTATCACTTAACTACTACTTGTGAGCCAATCTTCAAACTGCTGAAGAAACATAAAGTAGTCAGATAGAATGACGACTGCCAAACAACTTTTGACAAGATCAAGGAATACTTGTAAGAACCTATAATCCTAATGCCTCCAGTTGAAGGAAGACCTATAATTATGTACTTGACCGTATTAGAGAATTCAATGGGGGTGTGTGTTGGGCCAACATGACGAGTCTAGTCAAAAAGAGCATGCAATATACTACCTTAGCAAAAAGTTTACCGATTGTGATATCCAGTACACTACATAAAAAGCAATCAAATGAAGCATATTGGCAGATCATTTGGCCCATAAAGCTATGGATAACTACCAATCCATGAACTTTGAATTCCCGGACGAGAATAGAATGCTGATAACTGACGGTGCAAAGCCTGGACCGTATGAAGGACCTGAACAAGGATCCCAATGGACTATGGTTTTTGATGGAGCTTCCAATGCATTAGGTAATGAAATTAGTGATGTGATCATTTCTCCTGAAGGTTTCCATACACCTTTCACTGCTAGCCTCTGCTTCAACTGTACCAACAACATGGTTGAATATGAAGCATGCATCTTAGGTCTTAAGGCTGCTATTGACCTAAGAATCAAATTCTTAAGTGTGTATGGAGACTCAGCTCTGGTAATCAGTCAAGTTAAAGGAGATTGGGATACCAAACATCCAAATTTGATCCCTTACAAAGAACTTGTGCTCATCTTGATCCCTTACTTTGAGGAGGTCAACTTTGAACATATTTCAAGGGAGGAAAATCAATTGGAATATGCCTTAGAAACTATGTCATCTATGTTCATGGACAATTGGGACAACGAAGCTCCCAAAATTACTATCAAAAGATTTGACGAACCGGCGCACTATTTTGAGATTGACGTTGATGAGGAGAAGCCTTGGTTCTATGAGGTGAAAAACTATCTTGAAGCACAAGAATACCCTGAGGGGGCATCAATCAATGACAAGAAATTCCTGCGAAGGTTCTCAACCAAGTTCTTCCTAAGCAATGGGATTTTGTACAAGCACAACCATGATTCAACTCTGCTCCGCTGTATGGACAAGAAGGAAGCAGAGAAACTTATGAAAGACATACATGAAGTTATCTTTGAAACTCATTCCAGTGGACACACTATGGCCAAGAAGATTCTGTGGGCTGGTTACTATTGGTCGACTATGGAAACTGATTGTCACCACCACTCGAGGACTTGCCATAAGTTCCAGATTTATGCTGACAAGATTCACGTGCATCCAATGCCTTTAAATGTCATGGATGCTCCTTGTCCATTTTCAATGTGAGGAATTGACATGACCGGAGAAATAAATCCCACTGCATCTAATGGAAATCATTTTATTCTCATTGCCATTGACTACTTCACCAAATGGGTCGAAGCGACTTCATTTGCCTCAGTTACCAAGAATATTGTGGCCCGGTTCATCAAATATAACCTCATTTGTCGGTACAGTATCCCTGAAAGGATTATCACCAACAACGGTACCAACCTCAACAATGCTATGATTACTGAACTCTGCATGCTATTTAAGATCAAGCATCATAACTCTTCTCCATACAGACCTAAGATGAATGGCACAGTGGAAGCTGCCAACAAGAACATAAAGGAGATTGTGCAAAAGATGGTGGTGACCTATAAAGAATGGAATGTGATGCTACCATTTTCTCTTCATGTCTATCGTACTTCGACGCCAACATTAATTGGAGAAACCATATTCTCTTTAGTCTACAACATGGAAGTTGCCCTGCCTATCGAAGTGCAAATCCCTTCTCTAAGGATAATGAAAGAATCATACTTAGGAGAAGATGAATGGGTTCAAACTAGATTGGATAAGTTGAATTTGATTGTTGAAAAGAGACTGACTACTGTCTGTCATGGTCAAATGTATCAAAAGCGTATGATCAAGGCATTTAACAAGAAGATCAAACATCGAGTATACCAGGCTGGCGACTTAGTAATAAAACACATCATTCTACCACAAGGAAATCTCAGGGGAAAATGGACTCCCACCTACGAAGGGCCATTTGTTGTCAAAAAAAATTTCTCTGGAGGTGCTATGATGTTAACCACTATGGACGGTGAAGATTTCCCACACCCTGTGAATGCGGACATGATAAAAAAATACAACGCATAAGAACGACCCACTAGGTTGACATACCTGGGAAAAAATAAGGGAATCCCAGTGAACCAAAAGGTTCGGGAAAAAATTAGGGATATATACAAAAGATTTTAAACCCGACAATTCGAAAACCTGCAAGGGAAGCTTGGGCAAAAAAAGGGTATCTTGGTGGACTGAAAACCCGAAAGGGAAGTCCAGGAAAAAGTTAGGGATTAAAGCGTACGACTATGTCCCATTGGATCACTATAGCCAGCTTTATTACCAAGGTTAAAAGTTCAAGTGGTACAAGATCAGTTCAATCAACTTCTTCCGACGACAAGGGATGATGTTCAAAGTCATAAGGGCAATAGCAGAGTTGGAACCCAATGAGATCACTTCCCCATGCCCATTTATATTTGTTTTCACTTTGTATTCTTTTCATTTCATGACGACTTCCTCTTACTAGGATTTCCGTCTCTTTGTACAAAAATGCCTGTTTATAGGAAAGTCATCAATACAAATATAATTTGAAGTGCAAACTTTTTATTTTTTTTTCCGTTTTGATTGCAAAAATGTCCAATGACTAAAATTGAATGAACATATGCATATGAACATGATTAACTGTTAACAAATATACGCCTAAGAACAAGAATAAGTATTTACTCAAAGAGCCCTGATGATACTTATGATGTCCATAAATCCCACAAAATCCCTTTCATAAGGGGATCCCCAGCAAAGTCGCCAGAGCCACCTTTATAAGATTATCCCCCATAGAGTAAATTCTCCATAATTTCCTTTCGGAGTTCCAATCAGCATATCTCCCGAAAATTCTCTTCCCCGATCGAGTTTGGTCTTCCAAAACTGAAAGAGAAACCTTGCAAAGCTCCTCCCCAGAAGAATTTTTTTCACCAGTGAAATCTCCAGAATATCTTCATCAACAAGGTTTATTTCTCCAACAGAATACAATCTCCCTAGCTTGAGTCTATTACTCAGACTACTACACACCATTGACAAGAACTCCTCTTCTCCAATAGAGTTGATATTATCCCCAAAGAGTTACTATAAAACCTGGAATTCGACTAGAATACTAGTTAACTTTAATCTCCCCAGAAAAATCAGATGTTTAATCATCTCTTTTATCCCCAGACAGGATATATAAGAATTAAACTCCCCAATATAGCAATGAACGACTAAGGTTCCTGAGCTCTACTCCCCAAGAAGAAATCAACATCCCCTGCAGAGTTTCCTCAAACAACAAACAGGAATCCCCAGCGGAAGTATTCTAGACAAAATTGAAGATACACATACTCTTCATCCACATAAATAGTAAGGGATTTATTTTCTTAGACAAAGATACATTTAAACAACATTCATACATCATGACATATGCATATAAAACATATAACATGATCTCATTTATTTTTGAGAATATCATTAAGCAATGCATTTCATACATCATGACATTGCATACAAATATCTCTTTACCCTTTCATAGGAAAGATTAATCAACAGACAAATATCATCAACAATTTTCAACAGTTCCAGATCAATTCCCAAAATAGGACGAGCGACTATCTTTAATACCAATTGTGTGAACTCCTGAAATAGGACGGGTTTACCAACAAGCTGATTATAGATCAATTCTCAAAACTGGATGGAGAGACTATCTGCATGACAAACACTTCCTTCACAGACCTCTACTGGTTCAGTTTAAATTGACCAATGATTTATCCTGATTTGTTTCCAGTAGAAACTTTTTCTGGTTCAGATAAATCGACCCTAAGGTTTATTCTGATTCGTATCCAGTTAAAGACAATTTCAAGACCTCTAATGGTTCAGTTTAAATCGACCAATGATTTATCCTAATTTGTTTCCAGTAGACCCTTTTTCTAGTTCAGTTAAATCGATCCTAAGATTTATGCTGATTCAATATTCAATTAAAGACCATTTTAGACCTCTGCTGGTTCAGTTTAAATTAACCAATGATTTATCCTGATTTGTTTCCGATAGACACTTTCTCTGGTTCAATTAAATCGATCCTAAGATTTATGCTGATTCGATATCCAGTTAAAGACCATTTTAGACCTCTGTTGGTTCAGTTTAAATCGACCATTGATTTATCCTGATTTGTTTCCGGTAGACACTTTCTCTGGTTCAGTTAAATCGACCCTAAGATTTTTTTTATTCTTATCCAGCCAAAGACGAATACAAACATCTTCTATTTCAGTATAAATCGAACAAATATTTATGCTGATACTTCTTCCAATCTCTATCAACAATTACTTTGGATGGAATCTATAAGCCCATCTCCTATAACTCTTTATCATATCTCCAAATGGCATCTTTAAGCCCATTCCCGATATAATAAACCTACAACATTACCTCGTACACTAGCGAGTGCAAATTTCTGGGCACTTTAGTGTTCAATCATCTTTCACCTTCAAGTTACGAATGACGAACATACCAATCTAACTCTTTAGGTCTAAGAAGATTGAACATGGGAAGTTGTTGTACCCTAAAATTTTCCCTCTCCTTTCTCAAGATATTTCTCACCAAAGATTTCAAATGCTCAAGGGTTCTCAAGGGTTTTATCAGACAAGTTCACCTCTAAAGCACTGAGCCTCAAAATTAGGGTTTTTACTGAGAATGATCGATCATTGGCTTGTGACGTAATACATGACCTTATGGGTTGAAGCATAATCTTAAGGACTTAAACACAACATTTTGACCTAACTTTGTGGCTCAAATCACTTCTCAGGATCAAAGGTTTGATAGTTGAAATCTGGATCAACTGACGAAAAGTCAACCGATACACAAAAAGTCAAACTTTGACTTTTTGGTCAACATTGAATTTTAAGGATCAAAATTCATCAAGACATTCAAAAATATCAAGCTTGTTCAACAAGAATCAAGAAAGTCAAGAAAGTCAACAAAAAGTCAAGATTCTCAATACTTAGAAATTTTCTAAGTGTTTTTACACTTAGTAATTTCATTACTTCATGACATTTCTTCACCAAGATAAAAGATGATTCAAAGATAACTTTCAACATAAAAGTTGTAGATCTTAATGAATTCTACAACTTTGTATTAGAGGGTTGATGTCCAAAAAATGCTTAGATTTGAAGATATAAGCCCATGAAGTCATGACATTTTTATCTAACACTTAGAGAAATTTTTAACAGGTTTTGGTCAGGTTTTTGTCCCAACTTCTTGGCCAATTTTCATCAAGTTCCAATTTTATTTAGCCAAAGTGGTCAACACGAAAGTTGAATACAATGTTTCAGGCTTTCCAAAATATCTAGGAGCGTGAATTTATCATACTTGAGCTAGGATATTTAAAGGAACGAAGTTGGGCATACATTCTTGAATTACAAATCATTTTGATGAAGAACACATAATCCAAGCTACATGCTATGCTGCATAATCTTGTATTGCAGACCCTTTAACTTGAAAATTTCACCATAATTTAATGTTTACACAAACTTTTGAGCTATGGTATTTTTGATTTAAGCATTATCCAAGTGATCTTTCCATTTTTGGCACAAAGTTAACACTTCCATTCTTACAAAGTAGCTTTAATCACAAAGTCAACTCTTCTTGAGCCTCTAACTTGTTCCTTCTACACACACTCAACACACAAAATTAGACAAGCATGCTTAAAGTGTCAAACAAATCTATGAAGCAAAGTACAAAGCATTGGAACTATGATCTTCAAGCTTGCTTCATATACAACCTAACCTAGCCACAACATGTGATCTTGCAAAATCTGATCAACCCTTGTCTTAAAACCTCTTGCCTATAAATAGAGAGATCATTTGTAAGATAAAAGAGATAAACAAGCCTTCAAAACTGATATACTCTTGAAAAATAGAGTTGTCTATAAAACCTCCACTTTTGAGCTTTGAAGTCCAAATCTTTGAATCTCTCACACCTTGCAAGTTTTGCCCAAAAAAACCATCCAAATACTTCACATACATCATATAGAAGTTATTCAAACACAAGAACAACTTCTGCAACACCATTATCACCATATTCCAAACACAAAAAAGCAATACTTTGCAACTTGACTTGGTTGGAGTGATTCAATAAATTTCATCATAAAGTGAGGATTGGAACAACTTCAAGAAGGTCCAAAGGAGCTCGATAAATCACCACTTCGCACCCGAAAACATCCGTACATGTTATAAAGTCTTCGCTTCAAGGGGTAAATTTTCTAAAATTGTAATATCTTTATCCATACATCATTTACTTTTTCTTTCAAAAGGATACAACAGGACATATCAGAGAGAAAACTTAGCAAAAAGCCAGGCCAGGGGATGACACGGGTGCCCGTGTCACACGATAAAACCCATGTCAATTCAGCTGGGTTAGAAAACTTAACAAAAATGCAGGGCAAGGACTGACACGGGGGCCCATGTCACACGACACAACCCATGTCAGTTAGAAACATGTAGAGTAGGCAGGGCAGGGATTGACATGGGTGCCCGTGTCACACGACACGGACCGTGTCATTTTATCTGGACAGAAAAAACATGCATCAAGCCAGGGACAGGTCCTGACACGGGTGCCCATGTCCACTGACACGGCCCATGTCAGCTCAGGCACCAAATTTCCTAATTTTTATTTTTTTTAGTTTATTTTTGGACATATTGCCTTGCTTGGAGATGACATAACACCATAAAACCATTTTTTTCTTCTAAAATGAGACATCAAAAACATTTTCCTAAACAATTAGTTTTCTTTTTTAAGCTAACTTAGACATAGGTTTATTCTTCAATTAAATGAACTACAAAAACCTTTTCTATCAAAAAAACCCTAAAGAAGAATTTCTATTCCCTTTTACATTCCTTTGTACATTTTATTATTTCGCATTATAAATTATGTAATTGTCAAAGCCTTGTAATAGTAATTAGGGTTTATTTTTACTTGTCATTCCCCATTTGTAAATTTGTATCCCCCATCCCCTAAAGTGATGTAATAGCGTAGGACTTTTAAATTCCGCAATTTATCGCTTTCCTTATTATTGCTAGTAATTAGGATTTGTATGGCAAGATCTTAAAATCAATACTAGACAACCCTAATTCAAGACAAAATGCAAGAAAAGAAAAACATTTTGCACACTTGCACCTCTAGGGTAATCCACACTTGTTGCCTAGGATATAAACAATCATGTACCTCGAACGTGGGATATTTTAGCAAAGACCCTCGATTATGAGATCATAGTCCCTCGACGACCCTTCAATTTTGCCTTTGGTAAATGATCTTAGACCCTTGCGAAAAATTGCTAAGGTATCCTATAATGTTGCCTCCTATGACTGTACGATGACCCATACATGTCTCTTCATATCCAATGATAAGGCTCTCTACCAATCAATGGTAGAGAAGCACTATCTAAAGGAGGAGGAGAAGAACAAAGACTTTCTTTTGAGTAGGTAGAATCCTCATAGTTGCTTTCTCACAAACATTTCAAAACAAAACATCTTTCAAATACACCAACACTTTCATGAAATATTTTCAAAAGTCAACACTTTGTATACATTCTTATAGAGACGAGAATCTTTACAAAGTTTTCCTAAACGAAGGCACTTTTCAAAAATACTTTCAAAACAAATCACAAGCACATTTATAAAGCATTTCAAAGTGAGCTAGCAACTAAGAGTCTGTAGATAACTACGGATGAAAAGGATGCTAATACCATACCTTTTCATAACCTACCCACCGAACTCAAGGAAAAAATTCTCAAAAGGTCTTTCCTGTTCTTTTCACCTATTCCTTTATTGGATAAAAGAAAAGTCAGTGGCGACTCTTCTATCCGCAACAATTGCTATAAAACACAAAACACCCAAGTCAGTTCTCCCACCGTATTACATGGGTAAATCACATAACAACAACATCACTTGATCTTTATCATCGATCTTCACATCAATATTTTCAAGATCAAGAATAGCTTGTTGAACATATCCAAATGCTCAGCCAACACTTTGTCTTCAATCATCTTGAATGAATACAAAGCTTGCTTCAGGTAGAGTCGACTTACCAACGATTGATCATGTACAAACTTTCAAGTTTCACCCATAACCCTGATGTCGTCATCCCCTTTGATACCTTTCGAAGAATCTTATCACCATGGCTCAACAATATTGCGTTGTGGCTCTTCTCTATCATGGTCGTATTTTCCTTTTCTATTAATGCAACATCCATGGACGCCACCCCCTTCAATGCTTCCAAACATCCCTGCTGAACCAGTAGGACTCTCATCTTCAAGCACCACAGACTGAAATCGTTCACTTAGGTGAACTTTTCAATCTCATACTTTGTTGAAGACATCTTCTCCATGCCCACCACACCAATTTGTTGTGAAAACAATGTCAACAACAAAGTATAATAGGTTTCTTTGAGGCAAGAAACCCACAAGGCATGAATTAGGAAAGCAAGAAGAATACAAGAAATTAGTTATTAACTGTTATTATTTACTTTCTCTTTAACCAAGATTACAAGTACACAAGACTAACAAATAACCCTCTCACCCTAAATTATAATTTGTTGTCTGCAATGATGAGAGACTAGTATGCTATTTATAATAAACTTAACATACTAAACTAATGAGATTTTTCATAAATATCCATTACAAGCTAACTTATGGTACAAGCTAACTTAAATAATTGAACATAACAAACATGGCCAATTCGAAATACTAACCACGCTAGTATTTCAACACCCATATACTAGAACACACTTCGACTACAGTATGTTGGTTTTTGACACTTGCATGTGAACATACTTCGATGGCATATATAAATCTTGGCGAACCAAAAGCTACTATTTAATCCAATATCTCACAAAAAAAAATTTTCCTCTCAAAAGAATTTTTTTTTTAAACTTGAAGGAGAAATTTTAAAATATAAAGTGATTTAGAATCTTGAAAATATGATCATACATATCTTGTTAATGATCAAATATGTAATTCTCAATTTAGTTGAAAAGGTTGATGCACTAGAGTGTGATTCATGTCCTAGTTTATAGCTAAAAAAATTAAAATTTAAAAGTACAACTAACACAACATTACACATTACCTAGTATTGGTGCTATGAGTCAAGTTACAAAAGGAAATATTTTAAAAAGAGTGCCTATATCACTAGGAAGAATGGAAAAAAATCATTTTACTAAGGTTGTGTATCGTTATTATTATGTAAAAGATCATATAAGACCCCAATATCAATTAGGAACATAAAAGTTCCAAGTGATATCATGAGTTAGGTACCTAAAGATTTGTGTAGTAATCCTCAAGGACTCAAATCCAAGTGGATACATGTGTTACTTCATTGATATCTACTGCATAAATGTTTGAGAGTTTTAAAACATGACACTTGTTTTTTGTGGATGGATCCTAAAGTCAAGTGAAGGAATATATGTTCAATCATAGTTAATCGTATTGTTCTTTTTCTATAAATTTTTTATTATTTACTAACTTTTCTTATGCCTCATGTTAAGTTCTCATCATAATTAATATGATAGTTCTAATTCATTATTCTCTTAATTATCAGTGTTGTTTGACATGTTAATTTCCAAGTGCAATCATTTGTTTTTCATATGTGATAATTTGATTGTATTTTTGGGCATAGAATATCTCATTGCATAATGATCATTCATAAAATATTTTTTATATGAATTAAATTTTTATTTGCATCATTTTCATTAAATTTTTATTTGCATCATTTTTTCATTTTTGCACTATTTTTTTAACATTTAAGTTTTAACTAAAATGATTAGTTTTTCAAAATTTTGAAGATGGGTGATTTGAGTCAGAGAAAGGCATGAATAGAATTAGAAAAGAATATTAAATATGAGATTCGAGTAACAGGGAAGTTTGAATCGAGTCAAAAATTTTCATTTCTAAAATATTTCATCTCTGAGTATATAACTCAAGCCACTTAATATCCTGACTCGAATCAAATTTAGTCATTGCAGATTTTAATAACTCTTAATTTGAATCAAAGTGAAGCTTCATTCGAATCAAACATAGTTTTCTCTTTGATTCAAATCACATAAGATGTTGACCTGAATCAAGTTTCAGATCTCAACCGTCAAAACTTTTGAACTTCCAATATCAACCATCAATCTTTGCATATTTAATATGCATTTTCATCACATTTTCATATCATTCTCACTAATTCTATCTCTTTACATTAAATCTCTCAATCATTCATCCAAGTTCATCACTCATTCATCAAAATTCGTTATTCAAATGTGATCTTATATCATGGAAAATTGAAAGTTATAAATCTGAGAAAGGAAAGCGTCCTTGTTCTGACTACTCTCCTCCAAAAATGGAAAAGAAGAGATAGGTGAACACTAAGAAAAAGGAAATAGGAAATTAATCAAGGCCTAAGGTAAGAGTGGTTCTTCCTAATCCTCAATATGATCCTCAATCTTTTCCTACATTTGCCTCCCCTGCTTCATCCCAAAATCTCTTTGTGGTCATGCATAAAGTAAAAACATTTAATTTTTGAAGATGAATACAAAAGGTATCATGATTTGTTTCTCAACAAGGACACTTCTCAAGAATATTTTGTGACTAAGATAACTTAGGTCTCTCTATTTATGAACTTTATGCGAGTGTTTGAAAATCATAAGCTTCAAACATAGATGGGTTTAAATAAAAAATATAATTAAATCACTTCAAAGTTATTTACTATAGTGTGATGAAAGACAACACTTGAAATAAGTTTCAATGTTAGTTTAGAGGGAAATTTGTGACCTTCACCTATGCATACTTTCAAGAAGTACTTGGTTTGTAAAACAAATATGAAGTAATCGATCCACATAATCAGGCACAAGAGTATTGCAAAGTTTCATTTGTTGAATCCATTTTGAAGACTTTGTTTAGAGGTCACCTGAATGTAGGGAATTTTCACTTAAGTCAAATGTAGTGTGAAATGTGATCATACATTGGCTTACAATGAACATTCTTTACACAAAAAACTGGTAACTAGGAAAGAAACAATGAAACATAATTATTATTGATGTGGATTTTAATCACCAATGACAATGTCAACTAGGTAAAAATAAATCATTGATCATATTATAATTTTCAAGGGTAGTGTAAATCGACCTTTATTTTGCACTTCTCTCATTCAGATTATCCCCAAGTACTAGAATCATATAAGTAGTTTTCCACCTATTTTGTGTCATATATCTAACACATATAAATAAATAAAAATCTCTGTCTAAATAAGAATCACATCAAATCACTTTTAAAAAAAATCATTCATCTTTGAAAATGAATTTTTTGTATTCTCTCACAATCTTTGAATAACCAGAAAAAGTTTTGTCAATTACACAAACTTTCTTCCAAATCAACCTTGAAGAAATACTTTTTTAGTGAGTTTATGTCATGAGTGTAAACAAGTTGTGTGTGTGAGATTCTTCAAGAAAGCTTCATCTTAAATCTTTAGTCAAAATCCCATTGTTGTGGCTGCTCATCTCTAACTGTGAGAGTATGAGTCATAGCGCTAAGGTACATTAGATGATTCTGATGTTTTTTTGAAGTTTGTTTGTACTTTCAGATTGAAGAATAAGATTGTGTTAGTGAATTATTGAGATCTATAACTAGTGAAGAAAAACAAGACTTTCTTCTTCAAAGAAATTTCTATAGATTGAGTGAAGATCTGAAAGGATTAACAACCTAGTGTTTTACATACAAAAAAAGGAAAATTAAGATTCATATGTGTTGTTTAACAATTGGATTTAGTGTTTCATTTTGTCTAATATTATATGATAATCAAAATACACTTGTAATAATTTTAAATTACTAGAAGACCAACAGATTTTCAATGGTTCACCATTGGAGTCTGAATCAGGTACACTGGAGGAAGACTCACCAAACCAGTATAACTATTGATGTACAATTCTCTCCATCCGTCTCTACTAATTTATGTGTTGTTTGCATGTTCTTAGGTTGTTAATCTCATTAGTATTGTATAATTATAAGGCTTTATCACTTTCTAGAACTGTATGTTGTTTGGTTTATGGTTCATAGTGTTATAATATTTAAGCTCAGGTATGTACTAGTTCTTGTCTACTAAATATCTTATATGGTGATTATATTTTTACAAACTTGTAATATTGGATTCTTAATTTGATTAATAAAATTTTATTCAGACTCTCGTTGTGAAGTTGATTTAATCAATTGGCCCATTTTTCGTTAGTAATTTCATTAGTCTAATTTTCATGGTATTTTCTATTCATTGAGTAAATCATGCAATCGTTTTATAATACATATTTTTAAAACTTTCGCTCCTACACAACCTTCAAACTCTGATTTTGGAAAACCTTTTGAAATAATTTTCCTAGTTTCAAAGGTGTATTCTAATAACAAATAATTATAAGTTACTCCTATAATTTAAGTATAACTAACCATTCCTATTAGTATGCATATGACTTGATTATAAGTTACTCCTATAATTTAGATGTAACCAACCATTTCTATTAGTGTGCATATGACATGTTATAGTTTGAATTGTTCATGCCTTGATGTTAGGAATCGGCATAAGAGCTCCCTTAAGTTTAGGAATTAGTTATACAATTATGTATCTTTTGTATCTATAAATAGTCAGCATTTATGACTAGAATAATATGTTGGAATATCATTCTCTTCATAGTATTCAGAGCGTAAAAGCTTAAAAGAAAATTTTTGTCCTCTCAATTTTTCTCTCTCTCACGATCCTTATTATGGCTTCACCTTCTGACACTAAAATGACGTCCAATGTGTCATCGCCAGTAGACAAACTGATTATTTTGAATGCTGGTTCTCAACTCTCCATCAAACTCGATGGAGTCAATTACCCTACCTGGAGAATCCAGTTCATGGCTCTTTTAACAGGCTATGATCTCCTAGGCTATATTGATGGAGCAAAGCCCTGTCCATAAAAACAACTCGAGACCAACACCACGACTGTCAATCCAGCCTTTAATAATTGGGTCCGACAAGATCAACTGATTCTATATGGAATAATATCATCTATGGCTGCAACAGTAGTCACTCACCTAGGAACTGTCAAAAGTTCCAATCAAGCATGGGAGATCCTAAAAACCATGTATGCTGGCCGCTCAAGAGTACGTATCATCACACTCAAACAATGGATTTCCAATTTCAAAAAAGGAAACCAATCGATGGCTACACATCTTCAAGGAATAAAGGAAATTTTGGATGAACTCTCAATCATTGATCACCCTCTTGATGAAACTGACCTTGTTATTCATACTCTCAATGGTTTGTGTGTTGAGTATTATGAAATTTCTGCTGCACTTAGAAGCAGAGAAAGTTCAGTTGCCTTTGTTGAACTTCATGAGAAAATGATCGACTTTGAAATAATTCATCACCAAGCTGATCCACTTACAATTAATAATGTGATTGCAACTGCCAATATAGTCACAAGAAATAACAACTATCACAACAAAAACTACAACAACTGTAACTATTCTCCAATTTTGAGGAATGGCGAAAATAAGGTGGTCTGTTAGTTTTGTGACAAGGTTGGTCACACTGCTAAAACCTGCTACAAAATTAAGGGATTTCCGAAACGGAATATCCCTAAACCAACAACGAACCTTGCACAGAATCATGCTGCAACACAACATCGTAACTGGATCATGGACACTGGAGCATCTCATCATATTGTTCAAGACCTGTAACAACTCACGTTAACAAATCCCTATCCTTGAGCAGATCAGGTGATTGTTGGTGATGGAACAGGTTTGAACATTACTCACATTGGTAACTCTGTTATTAATACTTCTGTCAAACCTCTTCAGCTTAAACAATTCTAATGTGTGCCTAAAATTCAATTTAACCTTTTGTCTGTTTCTAAGTTATGTCAATCTAATGGTTGTTCTATTGAATTTTTTCCAAATCATTTTGTTGTCAAGGACTTGAACTCGGGTTAACCCCTGCTTCAAGGACCCCGTAAAAAAGATCTTTATCATCTATCCCATGCATTTAGTCCATCCAGTCCACCACAAGCATTTCATTTAAGCATCCACTCTACATCTACATGGCATCATAAATTAGGACATCCTTATTTCAAAATAATAAAGCAAATGACGCATAATCATCATCTACCAATAAAGCTTTCAGCCTCACATGAGTGTAGTTCTTGTCACTGTGCAAAAAGCCACAAGCTTCCTTTTTCAAATCACCATCTCACAAGCAGCAAACCTTTGGAACTTTTGTACTATGATGTTTGGGGCCCAGCTCATGTTAGATCCTTAGACGGTTATTTATACTATTTAATCATCGTTGATCATTTTTCCAAATATGTATGGCTGTATCCAATGAAACATAAGTCAGATGTCTTCTCTCTTTTTGTTCAATTCAAGTCCATTGTTGAAAAATACTTTAATTTGTCGATAGTTTCTCTTTTCACTGATAATGGAGGCGAATTTATCAAATTAAAATCGTTTCTTGCCAATAATGGTATTTCTCATTTAACCACACCACCACACACACCTGAGGTAAATGGCACATCAGAGAGGCGACACCGACATGTTGTTGAAACTGGTCGTGCTCTTTTGCATCATGCAAATTTACCCTCTCAACTATGGTCATTTGCTTTCACCACTGCTATGTACCTTATTAATAGGATGCTTAAACCAAACATTAATATGGTCTCACCATTTGAAGTATTGTTCAAAAGCACACCAAATTATAATAAATTTCATTCCTTTGGATGCTTGTGTTTTCCCTGGCTAAAACCATATATGAAAAATAAGCTCCAAACCAATTCTAAACCTTGCATATTCCTAGGATATTCCATGTCACAACATGCATACTATTGTCTTGAACCATTGTCAAATAGGATATATGTATCTAGACATGTCAATTTTGTGGAAAATTCATTCCCATATCAATCCATAATTAACTCGTCGTCTACTTGTCCTCTAATTTCATCACCAGACTCTGTTGTACATAGTATTATTCATGTTAACCAAGATCAAAGTTCAGCTCCAATACTAAACCAGTCCCTAGCGCATGAGTCATATATGTCTGTGCCACCCGTTCTCCCGTTAACAGTATCCAGTCCTGCACCAGCCATTATACCGAACCAAACATGAGTACCCATGTCATTTGTACCTAGATGCACACCTACATCTGAGTCATCAGTTTCGGTATCGAGTCCTATACTAGTTCCTGCCTCGATCCTACACCAGTCCCTAAGTCAATTCTTCCTATTGAGTCAACTGTAGTAACAAAGATACCAGTGACTAGTGATAATTTAACAAGTTCTACCACCAATAATGCACACGATCAGGTCCAACCTTCACAAACAAATAATCCAGTTCAACGTGATCCTATTGTAACAAGGTCCCAAAATAATATATTCAAATCCAAGAATTTATTTACTACCACTAAACATGAGTTACAGGAAAATCTTGAGCCATCTACCATTACTCAAGCATTTAAAATACCACACTGGAGAGATGCTTGTTCTACTAAATTTAATGCACTCATGAACAATGGTACTTGGACCTTGGTTCCACGTAAAGCTCACACTAATTTAGTTGGCTGTAAATGGTTGTTTCACATCAAAAGAAATCCTGATGGAAGTGTGGCACACTATAAAGCATGATTGGTTGCAAAAGGGTTCACTCAAACACCTGGTCTTGATTTTAAGGAAACATTTGCACCGGTTGTGAAACCTCAAACCATTAAAGTGTATCTCACTTTAGCACTTGCTCAAGGGTGGTCTTTACACCAAATGGATGTTAATAATGCCTTTTTGCAGGGAAAATTGACTGAAGATGTCTACATGCAATAACCACCCGGATTCCTTCATTCTGAATTTCCTTAACATGTATGAAAACTCAAGAAGGTTGTCTATGGCTTACGACACGCACCTTGAGCATCGCATGATTCTCTAAAGGCTTTTTTTCTTTATGTTGGGTTTCAAACAAGCCTAAGTGATTCCTCCTTGTTTATTTACAATAAACATGGTGTACAAGCTTTCTTATTAGAATATGTTGATGACTTACTTTTGACGGGCAGTGATACTACCTTTTTAAATCATTTCATGACAAAACTTTCCAATAAGTTTTCTCTCAAACAACTTGGTTTCCCTCATTATTTTCTTGGAATTGAAATGATTCCAACCAAGGAGGGTATGTTATTATCTCAACATGGTTATATTAGAAAACTCTTGGATACGTCCAATATGGCTGGTGCAAAGACCGTCAACACACCATTATGTATGACTACTCCTCTCAAACTACATGATGGATCTGCCGTTGCCAACTCAAAGCAATTTCGCAGTATCATTGGTGCATTGCAATATGTCACTTTGACAAGGCCAGATCTGTCCTTTGCAATTAATAAATTGTCACAATTCATGCATCAACCAACTCAAGTGCACCTCCAGCAACTTAAGAGATTATTAAGGTATCTCAAACATACTATTAATCCTGCTCTGAGGCTAGAAAAACCACTTCATCTCAAATTACAAGCCTTTACTGATGCTGATTGGGGAGGTAATTTTGATGACAAAACATCTACTTCAGCTTACATAATTTACTTTGGTGGAAATCCTGTCTCATGGCAATCAAAAAGGCAAAAAACAGTTGCAAGATCATCCACAGAAGCAGAATACTGATCTGCTGCCAATACTACAACAAAGATTATGTGGTTTCTCAATCTATTGAGTGAACTTGGAGTGCCATCTCACATACCTACTCTCTTTTGTGACAATATTGGCACAACTTACTTATGCTCCAATCCAATATTTCACTCTCGAATGAAACACATTGCTCTAGATTATCATTTTGTGCGACAGATGGTTCAACTTGGAAAAATACGAGTCTCTCATATTTCTACAAAAGACCAGCCGACATATATTCTAACAAAGCCTATACATCGAACCAGACTTTCATTTCTCAGAGACAAAATTTGTGTCATTGATGGTGACCCAATTTTGAGGGGGCATAATAACAGATAATTATAAGTTACTCCTATAATTTAGGTGTAACCAACCATTCCTATTAATATGCATATGACTTGATTATAAGTTACTCCTATAATTTAGGTGTAACCAACCATTCCTATTAGTGTGCATATGACTTGTTATAGTTTGAATCCTTCATGCCTTGATGTTAGGAATCAGCATAAGAGCTTCCTTAAGATTAGGAATTAGTTATACAATCATGTATCTTTTGTATCCATAAATAGTCAACATTTATGATTAGAATAATATATTGGAATATCATTCTCTTCAATTCAATCCCCATTAATATAGACCATTATATGCCCAAACTAAACCCAACAAAAATGATATAAAGTTTTATTAATGATGCAAGCTACAATGTTGATATTGAATTGAAGGAAAGAATGCTCAACTTCTGTTAGATAAGGCATTGCATATGTAGGACCAATTTTTGAGGAACATGGTAAAGAGTATGTTTTTTAAGGACAAAAATAGGAATACAAAATTTTCCACAACACAATAAAATTGAGATATGTATGTAAGAAAATCATTAGACTGAAGCATGTCAAAATTTTTTGGTGAAGACATTGAATTAGATAATCATGTTATTACCTTCTACAAAACTTTATTTGATTCTAAAAATAATTGAAGTTATATTGACTTGTTGGAGAATTATCTCACAATTTAGAACTCACGCGTATACTGAATATCTCACTAGAATGCATCAGCCTATAAAAATTAAGAATGTAGTGCATAATATGGATGGTAATTCTGCTCCATACCCTGATGGTAGAGGATGTTTTTTCAAAACCTATTGGGATATAGTGGAGATATATATGATCAATTCAGTGAATCAATTCTTTAAACAAGGTTAGATCTTTCCTAATCTCATTTCAGTTAATGTGATTTTGTACTCTAACAACATGGAGAAAATTCTATTTATCACTATAGACCTTTTTGCACTTGCTAAATTTCAATTCAAAATCAATACTGAGGTCATTATAGACAAGGTCATTATATATATATATATATATATATATATATATATATATATATATATATATATATATATATATATATATATATATATATATATATATATATATATATATATATATATATATATATATATATATATCAGTGTATTGATATTACTTTGGAAGCCATTAATTTATTAGACAAGAAACTTTTAAGAGGTAGTACGAATTTGAAGATAGATATCAGAAAGCCTTTAATACTTTAGATTAGCATTATTTTATTAATATTATAATTTAATTTGGCTTTGATAAAAAAATTTGTGATTGGATTTTTAAAATTCTCTGCTCAACCAAACTGCCAATCATGATAAGTGAGAAAGGTGGAGGATTTTTTTCTTGCTCTAAAAGAGTGAGGCAAGGAGATCTTTTGTCTCCATTTCTTTTATGCACTGGTAAAGAGACACTTAGTAGGTTGTTATCTATGTTGATGGATCAGGTTAAGAGGACATACATATTAGTTGGTAAGACAACCATTCATATACACACTTTTAATAGAGGATTTTATGATATTATGCAAATTTACTAGGAAAAATGAGCAAGTTATTAATAATCTCCCCCAAGAATAAGGTTAGAATTTCAACGACTACATCATTCCACCTAAGTGTAAGCATTATGGTAGAGGTAGTTCTGGATCTAGATTGAGGCTCATTGCAGATACAATTGGATTCACTATGGAACAAATACCATTTAACTATCTTGGAGTTCTTATATTCAAAGGTAGGCCTAGAACTCATCATCTCGAGATCTTAACAGATAAATTATTAGCCAAGCTAGTTACTTTTAAGGGAAACATTCTTTCTATGATAAGTAGGGTTCAATTGGTCTACTCCGTCATACAAGGCATGCTTTTGTGTAGTCTTAGGATTTATGAATGTCTAATCAATCTTCTTAACAAACCAGATTCTTTCATTAGAAATTTTGTATGGACAAGTATCATATATAGTAGAAAGGTGATTCTACATATTGGAAGGTTATTTGTTCACATTTTTCTAAAGGAGATCTTGGTCTGAGATATGTTAAAATAATAAACAAAGTTGGTTTTCTATCTCTTTGTTGGAAGTTGTTGACTACCAATACTCGATGATATTATATTATTATTAGTAGATACTTTAGGCACAAAAAACAATCATGCATCATATTTCTTCTTTAATAACGACCAAACATTAAGCTTTCTTTTTCCTTTCTTGAGGAATATGGTAAATGACACGTTGGTAATGGGAAGAACATTGATTTATAGATCGATAATTGATTGTGGTACAAAATTAAAGATTTACACCTAATATTGCCAATGGATATTCAATTTATGCAAACTTCTAAGATCAATTCAATTATCCTGGACACCAATTGAGACATTTTTCAAGGCTTATCCAGTTTGGCTCCTCAAATGGATGAAAATATTTTGAAGATAAACTTGTAATTTGATAATACTATTGTTGATGAACTCATTCAGACATGACTGATAAATGGTTGTTTATCTTTAAAAGATTCCTACAAGTATATCAGGAGGGATCAAATTGAGCTTTATTTGACAAAATTTAATTGGAATCCCTACATACCTCCTAGTAAGTCAACAAAAGACAACGTGATTCGAAGAGGAATGCATATGGTTTCGAGGAGATCTATATGCAATCATGATGTGAAAACTAGAAACCCTTTATTTCTTAGATACATGTGCACCTCATTACTTTTCTAGAAATGGAAGAAGCGATTGTTTGACATAAACATTAATAGAACTCGTTACAAAAACTTATTCAAATTTGCAGGTAGAAGTTAGAATTCTCTAATTCAAAATTTGATCATGACTTTCATCATAATAATTATTTGGAAAATTTGGTAGACAAGAAATGATAATAGGTTTCAAAATGGTAAAATTGACCTTGATATAAACATTCTCCATGGTAAAATTTTTTTTACATTGTATCTACTTCTTTCAAGCGGAAAATTTATTCTTCAAATGGTTTGATATCAAATGTTAGTTTTTTCCCGCACCTTGAATCATACGAGTTAATTGGTGTTTTCCTAGTCAAAATTTGATTAAATGTAACACGAATGAAGCTTCAAGAGGAAATTGTAGAATATCAACTTGTGGTGACATATTCAGGTATAGTTTAGGAACATTGTTGGGAGATTTCTCAACTAACATTAGAGACTGCACCTCTTTTCAAATTGCATGAGGAATTAGAGAAATATTTGACTTGAAACTGACTTAATATTGGTTATTCATGAGTTTCCTATTGTGAATATTGTTTCTTAACATCTTTTAATTAAATGAAAGAATACTTTACACACTATATGTTCCTTTATATTCAAGATATCTCATTTAGGTTAGGCAATGTTTTTTTGTTGATTATGATATATGGTGTGATTCACTTCCTATTTGTGCTTTTGAATATACTTTGAGGGATGAGTTGAACATGTTTAACTATCATTTTTACTAGCTATTTGATGGGTTAGGTTTTATGCCTCCTATCCTTTTTATTTTTACATTTTTATTCAATAATTAACCTTTATTAAAAATATATTTGACCCAAATTAGTATATTATAGTTATTATTTAAATTTTATTTATAAAACATAATGAATTAATTGATTAGCGATAAATATTTGTTCAATATTGAAATAACCAGCTGAACTGTCAACTGATAATGAAATCAATGAAGTCGCCATCAAACATTGTTTATCCTACAAGAAGGGAAAGGAAAACACCGAGTAAACCTGAGAAGGGAGAAATCACGGTCAAACGACCGAGAGATACGAGTAAGGGAGTCTGTTACGCGAGGGGAATGTATTAGCACCCCACACATCCATAGTACTCTACGGTATCCACTCTTGTTATTCTAATCTAATGGGTGTGGTCAAAGTCTATGTCTAAGGTTTAAAGTAAAAATAAGGGGGAAATGCCTGCAAAACAAAAGGAAAAGAAAGTGTGGGGAAAAGAAAGAGATTTTTACAAAGATATGCTTAATTAGACCCCACAAAAAGCCTCCGCTTACATATCCTTTTTAAGGAATCAGAGCAGCCGTAGTTCGGCTCATTTGTTTTGGTGGGTTTGTGTTTTTTAGTTAAACAATGTTAAATTTAATCATTCCACCACTTCTCGGCCTTTGAAGACTTACGACCTGTAGTGGAAAGGAACTAACATGCTCTTAGAAGAGAAAAGTCGATTAGAAAAAAGAAAGGAGTTGGTTAGTGTTTTTCACCTTAAGAAAGGGTTTAAGTTGTTAGAGAGTATTTTTATTAGTTTAAGGAAAAATAAGGTTTTAGTTTTAAATGCAAGGATGCAAAAAGAAAGAAAACATCTAAGGGAGATTATATAAAATCTAATCCCTAATGTTATCATACAATGATGGCCCTATGTCGAGGATAAAGGGGAAATATCTATCTATGTTAGCATGCATGTATTACTATCTTAAGGTCTAGCTCGAATCGGGAAAGAAACAAGCACTTCTTAAGGGAGCATAGTATATACAAAGCAGGCAAGCAAAGAAAGCACATACATGGAGAGAGTAGTGTATACCAAACAAGAAAAGGAGAGCATATGCATGGCGAGAGTAATGTGTCTCAAGGTAGCAAGCTGGAACAAAGGGAGCGCATACATGGCTAGAGTAGTGCACACTAGCTCAAGAAAAATAGCCTAACCAAGATATTGCGAGTCGAGGTAGGTAAAGGAAAAATCAAGAGAAATTCTTTAGCTAATGGGATTGAATCACTCAAAGCATACAAGTGGGATTGGTATAAAATAAAAAGAATAAAAATGCTTTAGCTAAGGGGAGAGGATCACCCGAAGCAAACAAGCAGAAGAGAGATGAAATAAGAAAAGAAGAGAAATGATTTAGCTAAGGGGAGCGGATCACCCGAAGCAAACAAGCGGGTAACGTAATTTTAGAATTGGCCATTGCGAACTCCTGACAAAATACGGGGGTCGAGACATAACGTTTTTTCACATGATCGACTCAACACAAAAGATCAGCACACCAAAGAATCAGCATACAACGTGAGCTAAGGATGACACATAATAGAATGCACTGGGTTGGCTACTAACCCTTCCCGTTCGCCTTCATTTGAGGACTTGTCATTTGTAGTATATGCAAGCACAAAATTTAAACGCACTTGCAAAATACCTACTTCAAAGGTAGGGTTTTAAACAAGCACAAGTAGCACACAAAATGCACATAATGCAGAATTTCCCTAAACGGGTCTTTAAATAAACCAGAGGGATTCCTGACATGATCAGCAACAGAGATCCCTGTCATGAATCTTTATTCCCACTTCTCATGGTAAGGAAAGCGGTAAATCCCATACTTGACATGATCTCTAGAAAGCAATAAGATGCAGAAAGAAAATAGAAGGGAAATGTACCAAACAGATAACAATCAGTAGATGCTAAGAAATAACAAAGAAACCCAGAAAACTCCACAAGCGGCTATCATCAACAAAGAAAATACTATTAGCATAAGCATTAAAGAATCAATAAATCAAGATCGAAATGCATAGGGACACATCCGAATATCAAAATACACCTGCACGAAACACAATTTATACAGTATATGCAAAGAACAATCACACGGTGGAATCTGTCGCAGACACATCCATGTGATGCCATTTGTTGTACCCCAAAATTTTCCCTCCCATTTTTATTTAAGACATGCTCCTAGGGTTCTCAGTTGCTAAAGGTTGCTCAAGGTTTGATCATACAAATTCTCCTCCTAAGCAATGGACCTACAACTAGGTGTAGCGGTAGAAATGTGTAAGACTAAGCCATTGGATTGACTAGACTTTATATAAATCAAAATAAAAATCGCCACCGCGCTTTATTGTTTCCAAAGGAATGGGATAAGAGCGAATAACCCAAAAAAAGGGGGAAAGATTCAAGGTAAGGGGGTTGGTTATGCAAAGGGAAGGTATTATCACCCTAAAAATCTACGGTACTCCGCAGGAGCCTCTTTGTAAAATCTGTATATTTTGGATATAAAATGTGTTGTATATAAAATAGATGGTGGAGGTGAGAAAATAAATATATTTTTATGATTTTTGCACCCGTCGCGGTTGCGAACCTTTAGTGCCTACGTACCACCTTTCATGCAATAGGGGATCATGGTACACGTAGTTCCTCTTTTAAAAGATTTGAAACATAAGTGTGTTGGTTAATTTTAAGAGATAAGGCATCATTGTTATTGTCCGTGTGGAAAACATACTTACTACCCACAATCATGAGAAAGGAGAATTTGTATCATCTCAAAGTGGAGGATATGGCTTGGATTTTAAAATCAACAATGCCTCACTCAACACCCAAGTGGAAAATGTCTCTCTTTACTGCATATTGTAGAAGTATAGTTTTTTGAATCACTACAAGGATTGACAAGAGTCTATTCTTTTAAGTAAAAGTTTAAGGGTAAAAGCCAAAGTGGAAAAAATGGTTTGAAATGAGATTGATTGACTTTTAGTCTTCTCATCATAAAAATGTCAAAGTATTATTAAATTGATTGAGGTTTATTTATGAAAATGTTTTGAAAATGCATGGACCCAAGTCCAAGTTTATTATGAAAGTGATTAAGTTTCAAAACAAGAAGAGTTTTCAAAAGGAGGGAGACGTTTTTTGAAATTAAAGAAGATGGGAGGAGAAGAAGAGACTATCCTAAAGCATAAGGTAAAAGCTAAGGATAAGAACCATCTAACCAACAAGAAGCCAAAAACTTGACATTATGAGTCAAGATAGAATTCCCATTCTTTGGATTGAAACCAAGCAAGCAAAGATGCTAGACCTCTTCAAATGTATTAAGTCTTCATAAAAATTGGGCAGAGTAACGGCTGTATACAGGTGAATTCCAGATTACAAATCAAGGATGCAATCACAAAAATCTGCACACAAAAACAAACAAGAAACCCAATGTCTTGAGATAAACCTCAAGAGCTCCAGACAAAATAATCAGATAAGATCACAAGGTCTCCAAGATAGGCCAAGGTTTCCAATCCTAAGTCTAGAAAAGTCCACTGCTCCATAATGCCAAGGATAGTAACCAAATAGTCCAAGTACCATTAAGAGTTTTTTAGGGTTTATGTTGATTATTAAGTATCTTAGGAAAAGAAAAGAAAAGAAAAGAAAAGGTCAAGTGAACAAAGTAAAAATGACAAGAATAAATAAATGCTCAAATGAGCAAAGATGAAAAAAATGGCATGAAACGTAAAATGCTAAAACATAAATAGTACATAAAGTATAAAAAGAATAAAGCATAAAATAAACAAGTCAATAATTAGTGGTTAGTTGGATGACCATCTTGAAACTTGCATTTGGAACTCATTAGAGGATTGGTAGAACCAAAGCCTCCACACAACAAGTTGCATTTAATTTTTGTCAAGTATATCATACATTTGGAAATCTCACAAGTACTATTTAATGATCAACGATGTTTAAGTGATCCGCGTTGACCAAAAGTGTTGTAGATCCATTAGAGGATTGGTAGAACCAAAGCCTGCACACAATGAGTCTCAAGGTTATTGGATCAAAGAGATCAAATTAACATACTTGAGCTTGCAATCATAAGTTTGGGCCACGAATGATCATTTATTCGAATCAGGACAAAATTTAGCGCTACGTTAAGCAATCGTAAGTGGACTTATATAGAAGTCGCACCTATTTTGAGGTCGGTCAATCGCAATCTATGCACCATTTGTTTTGAGACATGATATAGAGATCATGCTCCAACAACGCTTAGTGCAATAAGAAGGGGATGAGATGAAGGGGAATTAGGGTAAAAAAGAAAACCACATTTGAATTAATATTTAATAAAACTATTATTAAAATCATTCATCCATTTTTTGTGGAGTTCGACTCAACACCATGGATCCAATGATGTTAATAAAGCCATGATAAAAAAATCAACCCAAGACAGCCAGAAAATATTCACAAAATAATAATATATTTAATATATGCATTAAAGGGTTTAAAAAATGTTTTTAAAAAATGGAAAATAATGGGGAAAAAGTCAATTATATTCAAATTAATCAATAAATGAAAGATAATACCATAGAAAAATCAAAAAATAGGTCAAGTAATTATACAATTTTTTTGGGAATTTTTAAAAGTCAGAAACTATTTTTAAAAATTAAAATAAATGGGTAAAATAAACAAAAATAGTAAAAAATAGTAAAGTCAGAAACAAAAATAAAATAAAGTCACCAATATTTGTCACAATGTCATTGGATCATTCCATAATTTTTTTAGAATTTAAAAA
Organism: Vicia faba; assembly: GCA_948472305.1. Taxonomy (NCBI): domain Eukaryota; kingdom Viridiplantae; phylum Streptophyta; class Magnoliopsida; order Fabales; family Fabaceae; genus Vicia; species Vicia faba. Next base: position 444,471,717 of record OX451740.1, read on the forward strand.
TATGTAAAAGTATTTTTAAACATTTTAAATAAATCAAATAAGTGCAAAATTCATAAAAAATACCAAAACACAAAATTAAATTGTGAAAAAATAAAAATCAGAAAGAGAATAATCAAAAATATTTTTCATAATTGTTTTGGATTTTTTAGACTAAAAATGAATTTTCTATGATTTTTTTAAATTTAAAACAATAAAAATATAAAAATCAGAAAAAGAAAATAAAAGAAAAAGATGTGGACCATTGGATGAGAGTCAAAACGTGTTAGTAATCAAATCCAAGGGATCTGGCGCGCTGTGCATATCATGGTCTTTACTGAATAAAGAACTGAATCAAATGTAAAATCAGAAATTCAAAAAATACAAATGGCACGCTTTCATTGGTCAGAAGGTGACACGTTGGTCATCTTCAACCTCCAGCCTCACGAATTGCAGGTCTCTCAAACTATATAATCAGAAGCTCAGACCTATGCCATTCGTTTCGTCTCTTCAAGACGAAGATAACCATACCCTCGCGCCATTTTTATATAAATTGTAACTCAAGCAATTTGGAAAGAAAGTTTTGAAAGGGGATTTGAAAATTCATGGTCAAAATGTGTTTCCGGATAAAAGTAAGTTTTGCGACTAGAACCAGGGCAATGAGAGCAACATAATGGTACCAAAGTTTTGAAGAATTGATGAAGGAATCTACCTATTGAAGTTGAGTTGCAGAGCTCTGAAACTGGACTTCTATGGAGCAGTATAGGGCACTATTCTTTAATGTAATGGTATGGTTAGCTTCAGGGAAGATCAAGGAAGGTGAATTAATGGAGAAAATGGATTGAAAAAGGCTTGAGAATAGGATTCAAAGTAGCTGAATTCTGAGTTGTGAAGCAAGTTTGGCAGGGTGATTCTGGCTATCTAAGCTTGAGAAAATGAATGGGATAGTACATTTATTTATAGCAGAAGCAAATGGGATCAAAAGGAAGAGTGAATGATGCATTTTGGAGGGAATTCGTGCAAACCTGATGCACGAGTTAAGTGTGATCCAAACTTCACCAAAACTCATCCAATTCTTGCGTTTTGATGCACTAATCCACTTGGGAAAGTTGGCTAATCATGTTTAGACCCAGAACGCGTGCTAATTTGAGGTTTAGAGGTTGTAATATGAAATTCAAATTCTGACTTGCAGGGAAACTTCAATTCCAAGTTACCACTTTTGAAACAATGGCATTTCCATCTCAGGGAGTCTTAAGGCATGATTCTTGATGCTTTGGAAAGATGAGGTAACAAAATTTGAAATGGAAAAAGAATGGAATCAATTGGAGGCTTGAGCTGAAAATTACATGGAGTCAAAGTTGGAGAAAAAGAGTTGACTTTCCATACTTAGAAATATTTCAAATTCTTCTTTAAAAATGACCTATAATCTCTTTCATCTAAACATGGCTTTCCACTTATAATTTTCTCTTGACCCAGAAATATGAAATTAAGTAGATCTCTTGAATGGAATTTTGCAATTTGAACCACTCAAAATCTCAAAAAATTGAGCAAGTTATGACTTGTTCAAGTTGGCCAAAAATTATGAAATAACCTATAATCTTTTGCATTCTTAAGGAAACTTCCATCCATTTTATTTCTTTGCACATAAAATAAGGCATGAAGTACACATCCTTAAGATCATCATGGAAAAATAATGGGCTCAAGGCGATAAAAATTGACCAAGTTATGACAAATTGAAGTCACATATGGAAAATTAGGGATTCAACGGGATGACTTGTGATCTTTCTTCTTCACCAAGTTCCTTCCACATGAAAACTTTTTGGAACTTTTGAAGTGATTTGTTGGTAACTCTTTAAAGAGAAGAATGTTTTTGGAATCACTAAAAAATGACAAAAGATGAGCAAGATATGCCTCTTTGAAGCCCAAAACCCTAGCCTCTAGATCAAGAGAATGCTTGGTGGAACTTTTCCATGTTTGAACAAACTTTTTGTGCCAATATTCTTCCTTTGTGAATAGAAATTGTTGAGGATGATGATGAGGACCTATGGCCACCAAAACCAATTTCATATCAACTTAAAAACAACTTCAATGGTGAGGTTTGAATCTCTCAAGCTTTTGACTAGGGCATGGAAATAAACTCATGAACCCATGAAGCAACTTGCTAAACCTCATTGCTTTTACCTACATTATCAACAAGTAAGACAAACCAATATTGAATTTTATTAATTAGAGAGAAAAATCAAAGTACAATATCTATGATCACAAAAGCAAACAAATCAAGGTGCTTGGTAACTTCTCAAAGAGCAAAGCTAAAAATAGGGAGAAGAACCAAAATCCCTAATGTGATTTTGTGGTGATTGAAACAATGTGGTATGATGAAGGGATCTGGGCAAAAATTGAGGTATAATAGATGCCCTTATTTAAGTTTCTTCTATCCAGAGATACGAAGGTTAAAAATCTTCGTGTCGACATGATCGAAGACACTTATCTAGCCAAGAAAGTATCTGCATGAAGAGTTTGAAGATCAACACCTGTAACAGGCCAGGAAATTATCTTTCATTCTCAGGTCAGAGGTCTACACCTGTATCCAGCCAGGAAAGCTATCTCGACCAACCTTTTGAAGTTCTAGAATCGATACCTGTATCTAGCCAGAGCATATCTGTGAGCGATTGATTGTAGATCTATACCTGTATCTACCTAGGAAAGTATCTGCATGAAGAGTTTGAAGATCAACACCTGTAACAGGCCAGGAAGTTATCTTTCATTCTCAGGTCAGAGGTCTACACCTGTATCCAGCCAGGAAAGCTATCTCGACCAACCTTTTGAAGTTCCATATTCGATACCTGTATCTAGCCAGGGCATATCTGTGGACGATTGATTGTAGATCTATACTTGTATCTAGCCAGGAAAGTATCTGCATGAAGAGTTTGAAGATCAATACCTGTAACAGGCCAGGAAATTATCTTTCATTCTCAGGTCAGAGGTCTACACCTGTATCCAGCCAGGAAAGCTATCTCTACCAACCTTCTGAAGCTCCAAATTCGATACCTGTATCTAGCCAGGGCATATCTGTGAGCGATTTATTGTAGATCTATACCTGTATCTAGCCAGGAAAGTATCTACATGAAGAGTTTGAAGATCAACACCTGTAACAGGCCAGGAAACCATCTTTCTTTCTCAAGTATGCAAGTTCTCGCTAAGGAATCTCTTACGCGATCGACACCCCTGGATGGCGTCTATAAGCCCATCCTCCTATCCATCATCTCTCCAAATGGCATCTGTAAGCCCATTCCCGACATCGCATTGCTGATACTACACTATGCGAGTGCAAATTTCTAGGCACTCTAGTGTTCAATCATCTTCCACCTTTGGATCACGAAAGGCATGCAAGCCAATCTACATCCTCAAGTCTAAGAAGATTGAACAGGGGCAACAGTTGTACCCCAAAATTTGCCCTCCTATATTCTTCAAGGTTTGTCAAGAATCGTCTTCAAATGGTTCAAGATTCCTCAAAGATTGCACAGTCCAAATGCCTCCTAAGCCAGCCAAAATTAGGGTTTTGGTTCTTTCAAGGAATTTGAGGTTTTCAATGGTTCAATCAAGTCTCATGGGCCTATATACATTGTCAAGCATCTACATGTCAAGTCTCAAGACTCACAATGTCAAATTGCACAGTCAAAAGCCTTATTTGCTCTACAGTCAACTGCAGGGGCAAAATGGTCATTTTGCAGTCAAAAGTCAGAATTTTTGGTCAACATCTTATTTTGAGTCCACAATCATCATTTGATCAAGTCTTGATCATGATTCCACAAGCATGGCTCAAAAATCATCAAGATGCAAAAAGTTACTATTTTTGGACAGTAGAAAAGTCAACTGTATCTTGACCAAGGCATAACTTTTTCATGGTTCATCAGAAAAATCCCATCCAATGCTCATTTTGAAGGGGATGACATTTCCTACAACTCATCTTCACATTCCAAGTCCAAGAAATGCTCTCACAAAAAGTTATAAATTTCTACATTATAGGTCAATTTCAAAAGTCAACAAAAATGCACTTTAAGTCAAAGACCATAACTTGAGATTGGTAAATCCAAATGACATGGTACCAAATGGTTAGAGGACTTCAAGACCTTTCCAAAATGTCCAAGAACATGTTCATAGGATCAAAATTGAGCAAGATATGCATTGGAGAAGTTGGGAAATTTTTGTGAATTTGCAAAAGTCAACTTTGCTCAAAACACTTTCTTTTTGCTAATGGGCCTCAAATTTCTTCTTGAAACTTTATCCAAGGCCTATGCACGACCCATCAAGCCTATTTGAATTTATTTTCTTATTTTTTATTAATTAATTGGATTTTTAATTGATTTTAATTCATTTAATTAATTTAAATTGTAGGAAATTCAAAGATATAGTTTTTTTTCAATCTTTTTATGAAGCAAACAAGCTCAAGATATGCTGGCAATTCGTGTGCAAATCAAAGGGACAAGAATCTCCAAGTTTGGCAAGTTTTTCCAATCAAAAAGATTCAAAAAGATGTGATTGCAAATCAAATATTCAATCCATCATGCAATGGATTTTTTGTGCAAGATTTAACCTAATTCTCTTCTACTATATATACGCAAGCTAAACCTAATGCCATGGACGTGGATTTGCTGCAAAAAAGCCATAACCACATTCAAAAAAAAAAATCAAAGAAAAGTGAAAACTGTTTTCTAGGTTCCAGCACGATTCAAAGCAATTGGTGGATTCTAATACACAGCTGGAACTCTCAGGGACATTTTGCAATCAAAACCAAGCCTTAAAGCTCAAGAAATCACTCTAAACAGACTCACGGTTTGCATACTTTTCTCATAATCGAAACTCATGATTTATAAGCTTTTAACATGATTTATGGTTTGTTTTGCATTGCTTGAATCTATACAAAGCTAATGGTATTGGTTAATTGGATTAAAATGCCCAGAATCACAAGTTACCATTGAAGAAATTTAGGGTTCTTGAGCTTCCAGATTGGGGCTTTACAGCCCAGGAAAAATTAGCACCTCTAATGCCTATGGTTAAAATTGTCAAGGCCAGACGAACACAATGCAATCCTCGCGAAACATTTATGTAAATCATAAGCCTATTCGCTATTTTTCGTGGTTGCAGGTTGTGGGGGTTAAAAACCCCCGCTATCTATTTGTTTTTGTTACAGGCAAACGGGGAAGACGATGATGTGTTGATGTATCATTGGTTCGTTTAAAAAACGCGCGTATTTTTTTGTCTTATAGCATATGAATTAATCTTGATATATTATATTTGCTTAGTATCATATTAACAAACGCAGGCAAGTGGTTCAGTGGATGGTGCGCTGGCTGGTAATCATTGGGACCTGGGTTCGAGTCCCAGGTCCACCAAAATTCCTATATTATTTTGTTTAACATGATCACATGCAGGGAAACAAAAGCGTTCTACCATGTATCTCCAGGCATCCAAGCGCCAAGTGGCCTTAAGCATCAATCCAATGGTCATGATTGGAAGACCATGGTATTCCCAGTCAAAGCATGCGTGGACAATTTCCAGAAAGTCAACCAAGCTTGTAGCCTAATGGGCCAGAATTGCAATCAACACCTCCATCTGGGCCCAACACCCCCTGGGTTTTGTTCTTATTTTTTCTCTTTTTATATTTTATCTTTAATTATTTTCCTTTTAATTATTATTATTATTAGTATTTAATTAACAAATTAATAATTTTCACAATAAATTCAGAAACCTAAAATATTATTTATTTTTATTATTTATTAATTTCACTTTATTTTTTGTAAATAAATTCTAACAAATTAATTTAGTTTAATTAAGTTTAATTTTGACTTTTTCATAATAAATAAAATAAATTTAGAATTAGGGTTTTCTTGACAACTTTTAATTTCTTTTATTTTTATTTTCATTAAAACATAAAAAATTAAAAAAATACTTTTTTCTTTTAATTAATTAATTAATTAATTAGAATTAGGTTTAATTAATTGCAAAAAAGACCAAAATTCCATTCTTTTCTCAAAAAGGGTCAAAGCCCTAAGACTTTTCCCGATTCAATTTTTTTCGCGCATGTTTATTCTTGATTATTATTTTGATCATATTTATGTATTTGCTCCGAGGATGTAATAGATAATTAGGACTTTTATCGCTTTCTTTATTTTCTCGCATTTATCTTTTCAAGGGTTATGTTTTTGGCGATGTAAATACCCGACGCCTTGTAATAGCGTAGATTTACTTTCCGTACAATTAATAACTGTTAATTATGCATGACAAGACTTGCTTGAAAATTAAAACCAACTCGTAGCTCACCATAATACATGTGCAAAGATAATCTTAAACTGAAACCTGACACACTCGCACATGTCACTCCTAGGGTACGCCTCACTTGGTTGCCTCGACGTGGTCATTGAGTATAGGGTGTTTTAGAGGTCGCCCTCCTGTCTAAAGATCCAGTTGCCTCGAAACGGTTTCCTCGGATATAAAAAAGGATCTAGGACATTAGGGTTACCGCTAAGGCGTCCTACTATTGCTTTGGTGACCACACATGTCCCTATAATCGAATTGACCCGAATAACTCCAATGACGGTGCTACCTACTTCTCAATAGTGGGATGGTACTGTCTAAAGGACATTTACACAGCTTAATTTCTTTTGAGTAGGTAGAGGTTCTCAGGTACTTGCTCTTTCAAAACAAAAAAAAAACTTTTCACACCTACACTTTCAAAAAGTTTTCAAACAAACACTTCATACACTCTTGAGGACTGATACAAGAGTTACCTAGAAGTTTTCAAAACAAACTTTTTCAAAACCCACATACACAAGAAAAGCAAACATTTTTGAAAACATAGTGAACAAGTACCTAAGATCCCGTGGATAACCACATATACAAAGGGTGCTAATACCTTCCCTTTCTATAATCTACCTCCCGAACCGAGAAACATCTCGAAAAGGAATTTTGTTGTGCTTTTGTCCTTTCCTTGTTGGAGAAAATAAAATACGGTGGCGAATCTTGCTTACCGCGACATTTCGCGAACCAACATTCCCAAACAGTCAGTTCTATTTCCACCGATCACAGAACTGGCGACTCTGCTGGGGAAATATTATAAGTGAGGTGTACCTTATGATTAGATCATTCTATGTTTTCAATTGTATGCCTTGTTTGCTTTTATATTTGTGGGCTTGCATCGGAGTTTCATAGATCCTAACCCGGATCTGGGGAATACCCTTTAGGTAGCAAAAAGCTGTGAGGGACCTGTCCGGCGTAGACCGACACGGGTGAAGCAGTAGCTACGTTGGTGTGACACCTTGGTCTGTGCTGATATCCCTTGTGTTGGAACGAGGAGAATATGGGTCTTCTGAGGAGTCATTAAGCACCAACCAACCTTAGAACCCTAAATTGACCCAACTTGGCCATAGAACAGTAGCAGTATGCTACACTCATTGAGGCTAAACTCTCGCGATGGTTCCGGCCGCAAGAAAAGGTTGCGAAGCTGGAGTTATGACCGATTGAGGGTAGTCAGTGATATTGAGATCCTCTAGAACCCGATTAGTATTTTCTAGGACAGGTCTTAACCAACTGAAACTAAAAGAGGGTAGTACCTAAACTTCATGCCAGCCTGAAATCTAAGGGCTCTTGTGTGATTTGTGTGCCCTTACCATGTTTGCCTTTTGTGAATACTTGTGGTGTGCCTTTATCATAACATCATAACATCATAACATCATAACATTGCATACATCCTGCACAAGGACTAACCCATTTCAAGGATCTCAAGGGTTTGTGATGCAGGTCATGATGAACCAACTATCTAGCAAGGGGCAAAGGGGATTTATTTTCCTCTAGCCAAGGTTGTCCGGAGATCAAAACATGATAACTTGAGTCAGGGGCTATAACCCACTCGATATGGTGAGCCTTGACTCTTGAAGAAGGACTCTCAACAACATGAAGTTCCTTCAATCAAAGCTACAAAATTCAAATTCTAACAAGTTTCTTTGTTTACCCCGCGAGATCCTTGAAAACATTGCATACATATCATACATATCATTGCATTATAGGTACACTTTTCACAGGTCGCTTATCTTCTTCGTTGTTTATTTCAGCAATCATCATGTCTACTGAACCTTCCGCTGAACAAGCTATCAAGGCCCTCCAGGCCCAGAACGCCCAGTTCCAGGAGTTGGTTATGAGCCTAGCCCATGGTCAACAGGATTTAAAGACTCTGATTCTGAAAGAGAGGAAGAAGAAGAAGAAGAGGACTGTGCTATTCAACACTGGACGAAGGTTTGGAAATGGACTACAAAATGAGGCTGGTCTGGCTACTTCCTCTGTAGGGAAAGACAGTCCCCAAGAGAGAAGGGTTCCTAGTCCCGTGGTCTCCGACAACGAGACAAATTATAATGATGAGCAGTACCCTCCCGCTGAGGACAGGTACAAACAGCTGGAGGACCGCTTAAGTGCTATGGAGATCCAACATGTGCCCGGGTTGGATTTTGGAGACCTAGGCTTATCCTCTGGGGTTGTGATCCCCCACAAGTTCAAGGCACCTGCTTTTGCAAAGTACGACGGAGCTTCCTGTCCTAAACTGCATCTCAGATCATATGTAAGGAAGATCCAACCTTATACTGCGGACAAGAATTTATGGATCCATTTCTTCCAGGATAGTCTTTCAGGGACTCAACTCGAATGGTTCTATCAGCTAGATGGAGCCAGCATTCGTAACTGGGAGGACTTGGCTACTGCGTTTTATAAGCAGTATCAGTATAATTCCGACCTCGCTCCTACGCGTACCCAACTCCAGGGTATGTCACTAGGAACGGGTGAAGGGTTTAAGGAGTATGCACAAAAGTGGAGAGACCTGGCTGGAAGGGTGCAACCACCTCTAACTGACCGTGAGCTCGTGGATATGTTCTTGGGGACCCTGTCTGGTCCTTTCTTCAACCATCTGATTGGGAATTCTTCTACTGGGTTTACAGATCTGATCTTGACTGGTGAGAGGATAGAAGCTGGTATCAAGTCTGGGAAGATACAAAAAGGTGCCTCCTCGGGCACTGAAAAGAAACCCTTCAAGAAAGAATCTAGTGTTGTTTATGGTTCAAGGAGACAAAATAAGCCGGAACGCTGCCAAGTTGTCAACGCGGTGGTAATTTCAAAGCCTGCTGCTGCTCCTCAGCAATATAACCAACCAAGGGGTGAGAGACCCAAAAGGCAGTACACTCGGCTCAGTATGACCCTGTCTCAGATATTGCCGCAACTACTGTCAACCAATCTGGTAACTGTCAAAGAAGCTCCGAAGGTTGTAAACACAACATCTCCGAAGTACAATCCTAACGCCCAATGCGCTTATCACTCTGACAGCCCGGGGCATACTACGGATGATTGTTGGGCTCTGAGGAATAAGGTTCAGGACCTTATTGATGCTAAAGAGATAGAGTTCGAGGCGCCAGAAAGGCCCAATGTTGTGACTGCTCCCATGCCCAAGCATGGAGTGAATGCTGTAGAGGAAGACCTGTATGTAGCCTCTGTGGATGATATTGTTACTCCGTTGTTGTTTGTTAAGAGAAACCTGTTGCTAGCCAGTTTATTTCCGGGATGTAGTAAAGGTTGCCATCTATTGTCTGTTTCACCTGCTGGTTGTCCTTTGTTGAAATCAGGTATCCAAAGCCTGGTGGATAATAAAGAGATCTTGTTCGAGAAGATTGTTGTTCCTACTACCCCTACTGAAGAAGTGTCCATTGTTACTATTTTCAACAACTCTCCTAAGGCTCCCTCAAAGAAGCCTGTCAAAATCATGTCTACTCAGAAGGTTGCGCCTATAATCATCACTGTTCCGGGGCCCATCCCCTATACATCCGACAAAGCTGTCCCGTGGCACTATGGGGAAGATGTTTATATGCTTGGAGTTAAACAAGAGTTTGATACTAGTACCGGCGTCAGCAACATCACCGGGCCTGCCAAAGTCACTCGTAGTGGTAGACTGTTCTCACCAGATATTGCGCCACCAGCTATCCAGAGACCTATTGTCATCACACCTTCCAGTGTGCCCACTTCCCTGCCTGACCAAGTTCCTATTTCTACCCCCGCTGCCGAGTCATCTGACGCTCGGGGCAAAGGGATCGCTATTGATATGTCTGCCCAGACGGAGGCACCAAAGACAACCATTGTTGAAGCTTCCAAACAGGAGATGGAAGAAATCCTTAAGATTATCAAGAAGAGTGATTTCAACGTAGTTGAGCAGCTGGGGCACACCCCATCTAAAATTTCTATGCTATCACTGTTGTTGTGTTCAGAGGCCCATGCCAAGGCTCTGATTACCTTCCTGAAGATGGCCCACGTGCCACAAGAGACATCTGCTGATCAGTTCACTGATTGTGTGGCCAACTTAACTGCTGATAATGGTTTGGGTTTCTCCGACGCTGATCTGACTGCTAAAGGGAAGAACCATAACGATGCCTTGCATGTCTCCATTGAATGCAGGGGCACTACTCTTGCCCATGTGCTGGTTGACACTGGTTCCTCGTTGGACGTATTACCCAAGAAGGCTCTAGACAGGTTGGATTGCGAGGGTTTGGAGCTAAAGCCAAGTAACATTGTTGTCCGGGCCTTTGACAGGTCCAAAAGGATGGTGCATGGTGAGGTTGACATTCCAATCAGGTTTGGTTCTCAGGTCTTTGATTCAACATTCTATGTGATGGACATCCGGCCATCTTATTCTTGTTTATTGGGTCGTCCCTGGATCCACAAGGCTGGAGCTGTGACCTCCATACTACATCAGAAGCTGAAATACCCGGTCAGAGGGAAGATCGTAACAGTTCAAGGGGAAGAAGAATATATGGTCAGCCACCTTAACTCGTTCTGGTATATAGAAATGGATGGGGAGTTCATTGAGACCCCCTTTCAACACTTTGAAGAGGTTCCTCAGACACTGGCGTCAGCAGAAACTGTGATCGAAGATCCTCCTTTGAAGATGGCTTCCTTAAAGGATGCCTGAGCTGTTATTGAGAAGGGTGAGTGTGCAAACTAGGGCCGACTACCTGATTTCACTCCGAAGACTGACAAATTTGGTTTGGGTTTCACTGCAGAAGCTCAGAGGGCTGTTCGTAAGGCAAGGATTGGAAGACCTCCTGTATTCATCACCAACCCGGGAGTAAATGCTATTGAAGAGGATGTGGAGGAATCTGAATTCGACAGTTGGATCTACCCAACAACCGACGGTGGACCGAACAACTAGACTGCCAAAGACTTCATATCTATTACTTTTGTCACTCAGTAATGAACTCCTTTGTTTTGAATTTGTAATAGACAATAATTTGAAACTTTATGGCTCGGTGTCTTACCCGAGGCACCGTGGCTTCATTTGTGAGGGCTTTTGTGTGTCATTTTCATATATCATTAATAAAAGCATTGGACGTTTTTTGCATTTCAAATCTTGCGCTCCCTGTCTTTCTTTATTATATATTGCAAAACAGCTATATTTACACACACTCACATATACAGGTTCCAATCCATTCTGGATCCCACTGGTAACGGCTCTGCTACTGCCAGATATGACTTCGAAAATCCGATCAACTTAGCCGAAGACGAAGGTGAAGATGATTGTGAGGTGCCTGGTGAGCTTGCAAGACTGTTACTCCAGGAAGAGAGGGCCATTCAACCACATGAAGAGCTAGTGGAAACGGTAAATCTGGGTACTGAGACGGACAGAAGGGAAGTCAAGATTGGTGCCAATCTGGAGCTTAGTGTGAAACAACGGTTGATTCAGATGCTGCATGATTATGTGGAAATCTTTGCCTGGTCTTACGAAGACATGCCTGGGTTGGATACCGACATTGTGGTTCGTCACCTGCCTACTAAGGAAGAATGCCCTCCGGTAAAACAGAAGGTCCGCCGTATGCGTCCAGAGATGTCCGAGTAAATCAAAGCTGAGGTTCTGAAACAATTCGACGCCGGGTTTCTAGCAGTGACTTCTTACCCTTAGTGGGTTGCCAATGTGGTTCCAGTGCCGAAGAAGGATGGTAAGGTCAGGATGTGTGTTGATTACAAGGATTTGAATAGGGCGAGCCCCAAGGATGATTTCCCTTTGCCTCATATCGACGTTCTGGTTGACAACACTGCTCAGCATAAGGTATTCTCCTTCATGGAAGGGTTCTCCGGTTATAATCAAATCAAGATGGCTCCTGAAGACATGGAGAAGACCACTTTTGTTACTCAGTGGGGCACCTTTTGCTACAAGGTCATGCCTTTTGGGTTGAAGAATGCTGGGGCAACCTACCAACGTGCCATGGTTGCTTTGTTTCATGACATGATCCATCATGAGATCAAAGTATATGTCGATGATATGATTGCAAGGTCCCAAACTGAGGAGGAACACCTTGACCATCTACAGAAGCTGTTTGACCATCTGAAGTTGTACAAGCTGAGGTTGAACCTGAACAAGTGCACCTTTGGGGTGAGATCTGGAAAACTGCTAGGCTTCGTCGTGAGCGACAAAGGTATTCAAGTGGACCCTGCCAAAGTGAAAGCCATACAAGAGATGCCAGTTCCCAAGATAGAGAAAGAAGTCAGAGGCTTTCTAGGACGGCTGAACTACATTGCCCGATTCTTCTCGCACCTGACTGCTACTTGTGAACCAATCTTCAAGCTGCTGAAGAAAGATCAAGTGGTACGTTGGAACGATGAATGTTGGGCCACTTTCGAAAGAATCAAAGAGTATCTCCAAGAGCCACCCATTCTTATGCCACCGGTTGAAGGGAGACCTCTAATCTTATACTTGACAGTACTTGATAGCTCAATGGGGTGTGTGCTGGGGCAGCATGACGAGTCTGGCCGAAAAGAGCACGCCATTTATTACCTTAGCAAAAAGTTTACCGACTGTGATACCTGATACTCACTGCTCGAGAAAACTTGCTGTGCTTTGGTATGGGCTGCTCGCCGGCTGAGACAGTATATGTTGACTCACACTACTCTGTTGATTTCAAAAATGGATCCAATCAAGTACATCTTCGAAAAGCCTGCTCTGTCCGGAAGAATAGCAAGATGGCAGATGATCTTGACCGAATATGATATCTAGTACACGACTCAAAAAGCAATCAAGGGAAGTGTGTTGGCAGATCATTTGGCACATCAGGCAGTGGACGACTACCAATTCATGAACTTTGAATTTCCAGACGAGAATATCATGGTAGTGACTGATTGTGAAGTACCTGGACCGGATGAAGGACCTGAGGAAGGATCCCGATGGTCTATGCACTTTGATGGAGCCTCAAACGCTTTGGGTAATGGCATTGGCGCTGTGATCATATCTCCTAAAGGCTCTCATACTCCACTTACCGCCCAGCTATGTTTCAACTGCACCAACAACATGGCGGAGTATGAAGCGTGCATCATGGGTCTTCGAGCTGCAATTGACCTAAGGATCAAGTTTCTGAGTGTCTTCGGAGATTCCGCTCTCGTGATCAGTCAGATCAAAGGCGAGTGGGATACGAAACACCCAAATCTCATTCCTTACAAGGAGTATGTATTGACGTTGCTTCCCCACTTCGAGGAAATAACCTTTGAACACTTCCTAAGAGAGGAGAATCAGTTGGCGGACGCGCTGGCTACGATGTCTTCTATGTTCAAAGTCAAATGGGACAACGAGGCTCCCCGGATCATTATCTGGAAGATGGATGAACCTGCACATTGTTGCGATCTTGAGACCGAAGAGGTAACAGAAAAGCCTTGGTATCATGAAGTGAAGAGGTACCTTGAAGCTCAAGAATACCCCGAGGGTGCATCTGTTAATGACAAGAAGTTTCTGAGAAGGTTTGCGGCAAATTTCTTCCTCAGCAATGACATTCTCTACAAGCGAAACCATGATTCGACCTTACTGCATTGTGTGGATAAGACTGAAGCAGAAAGGATCATGGCTGAGCTGCATGAAGGTACCTTCGGAATGCATTCCAGTGGGCATACTATGGCAAAGAAAATCCTTCAGGCGGGATATTACTGGTCCACAATGGAAGCCGACTGTTATCAACATTCTCGGACGTGTCACAAATGCCAGATCTATGCTGATAAGGTGCACATTCCTCCAGTTCCTCTGAACGTCTTGACAGCACCTTGGCCTTTTGCAATGTGGGGCATTGATATGATCAACGAGATCAGACCTACAGCATCCAACAGGCATCGCTTCATCCTGGTAGTAATTGATTACTTTACGAAGTGGGTTGAAGCAGCTTCCTTTGCTACCGTAACCAAGAATGCCATGGCACGGTTCATTCGGCATAACTTGATCTGTCGCTATGGTGTCCCGGAAAGGATCATTACGGATAATGGTACCAATCTTAACAACAAGATGATCACTGAGCTCTACGAGCAATTCAAGATACAACACCACAACTCTTCTCCTTACCGGCCGAATATGAATGGGGTTGTAGAAGCGGAGAATATGAATATTAAGAAGATTGTGCAGAAGATGACAGTGACCTACAAAGATTGGCACAAAATGTTACCGTTTGCTCTTCATGGGTACCGTACCTCAGCAAGGACGTCAACAGGGGCAACACCCTTTTCCCTGGTCTATGGCATGCAGGTAGTCTTGCCTATTGAAGTCCAGATACCCTCTCTCCGGATAATGAAGGATGCAGGTTTGAGCGAAGATGACTGGATCCAGACTCGGCTTGATCAATTAAATCTAATTGACGAAAAGAGACTCACTGCTATTTGTCATGGTCAAACGTACCTAAAACGAATGATCAAGGCATTTAACAAGAAAGTCAGACGACAAGAGTATCAAGTTGGGGACCTGGTAATCAAGCGTATCATTCTACCTCAAGGTGATCCCCAAGGCAAATGGACCCCTACGTACGAAGGGCCATTTGTGGTTAGGAATATCTTCTCAGGAGGTGCGATGATTCTAACCACCATGGACGGTGACGACCTTCCTCACCCCGCCAATGCAAACATAGTAAAAAGATACTACGCATGATCAAAGACCCTCTAGGTTGACACACCTAGGAAAAAATAAGGGCTTCCCGGCGAACCAAAAGGGTTCGGGAAAAATAAGGGATGAAAAATAAAAAAATCTGTACACCCGGCAAGTCGAAAACCTGAAAAGGCGGCTTGGGCAAAAATGGGTATCCCGGTGGACTGAAAACCCGAAAGGCGGTCCAGGAAAAAGTTAGGGATATAAGCGTAATACTATGTCTCATTGGATCACCTTGCATCCAGACTTCGGTGTCGACTATCAGGCTCAGACGGCGCCAATCAGTCAACTTCATCTCCAACTAAGCAGCGAAGTGATGAGACGCTTGAAGACATAAAGGCAATAGCAGAGTTAGAACCCAGTGAGATTTTTCACATAGCTGTTTTGTTTTTCTTTTCACAAAAATTGTATAAACTCTATTTTGTTTGGCGACGTTCTCTTACTAGGACGTCAGCCTCCTGTACATAAAACGCCTATTTACAGGCAAATTTCAAAATCAATACAAGCTCATTTTTCAAACAAATTGCCAATTGTTTTTTCTTTATCTGTTTTGTTTTGCAAAGAACGTCCAATGTTCATTTTTGATATATGCATTTGACATTAATTGCTGATCATAAATATTTGCATGCGAAACAAAGGACTAATTACAAGTGACATCAGAAACTGGGGCAATAAGAATTGTCTAAGCGATCTAGTTGCTCTGTCCGCCGAGGTACCAAGGTAAGTTCAGCTGAAGAATATGACCAAGATACCTTCACTCCCCGCAGAGTAAGACAAGAGTCAACAATACTCTCCCCAAGTAGAGTTAGTCTCCCATCAGCCCTAAAAAGGCACAATATCTCCAGCAAGTCAGCAATACTCTCCCCAACCAGAGTTGGTCTACCACCAGTCCTGGAAAGTTGGGTATCCCCAGAAGATCTTAATATTCTCCAGCAGAGTATAAAGACATTCCTCAGAAAGCATCCCCGGCAGTCTTAACATTCCTCGACAGAAATATAAGATTGTTCCCCGACGGAATACAGATACCCCAATGGAGCCATTTCCTCAAAAGTTCCCCAGGAGAGTTGAACCATCTCCCCAGTAGATTCTGGAAGCTTGTCCCCTGCAGAGTACAAATATCTCTCCCAGCCATATTCAGAGGTTATTCCCCACCAGAGCCTAACTGGGTTATCCTCAACAAATTACAACGGAAAGATCGGCAAAGTTCTTCCTATCCCCAGCAGAGTTCATCAATTCCCCAATAGAGCTTATCAACGGTATCCCCAGCGGAGTTATCATCAAAATCTCAGCGAAGTATCTCTTCCCACAGAGTAATTTCCTGTAGAGTAATCTCTCCATCAAGTTTATTCCCCAACGGAGTCATCTTCTCCTACAGGTTTATTATTGCAATCATCTTCGTTCATCATCCCCAGCGGAAACGAAGAACCCTACTTTTCAACATCAGCCCAGGATTTAACAAGCTCCCGACATCTGTCAAGGATTTATTTTCCCGGACGAAAATACATTCATAAACATTTCACATTTCATACCTCCTGCTTACATACAGGATAAAGTGCATACGACACGATCTCATTTATTTTGAGAACATCATGACATCATGCATTTCATGCATCATGACATTGCATACAACTAATGTTTTGCCTTTTCAAGAAAAAGTCAATCCAAAGATGAGTACCATCAATCTTTTGAAGTTCCAGATTCGATACCTGTATCTAGTCAGGGCATATCTGTGAGCGATTGATTGTAGATCTATACCTGTATCTAGCCAGGAAAGTATCTGCATGAAGAGTTTGAAGATCAACACCTGTAACAGGCCAAGAAATTATCTTTCATTCTCAGGTCAGAGGTCTACACCTGTATCCAGCCAGGAAAGCTATCTCTACCAACCTTTTGAAGTTCCAGATTCGATACCTGTATCTAGCCAGGGCATATCTGTGGGCGATTGATTGTAGATCTATACCTGTATCTAGCCAGGAAAGTATCTGCATGAAGAGTTTGAAGATCAACACCTGTAACAGGCCAGGAAATTATCTTTCATTCTCAGGTCAGAGGTCTACACCTGTATCTAGCCAGGAAAGCTATCTCGACCAACCTTTTGAAGTTCCAAATTCGATACCTGTATCTAGCCAGGGCATATCTGTGAGCGATTGATTGTAGATCTATACCTGTATCTACCCAGGAAAGTATCTGCATGAAGAGTTTGAAGATCAACACCTGTAACAGGCCAGGAAGTTATCTTTCATTCTCAGGTCAGAGGTCTACACCTGTATCCAGCCAGGAAAGCTATCTCGACCAACCTTTTGAAGTTCCATATTCGATACCTGTATCTAGCCAGGGCATATCTGTGGACGATTGATTGTAGATCTATACCTGTATCTAGCCAGGAAAGTATCTGCATGAAGAGTTTGAAGATCAACACCTGTAACAGGCCAGGAAATTATCTTTCATTCTCAGGTCAGAGGTCTACACCTGTATCCAGCCAGGAAATCTATCTCTACCAACCTTCTGAAGCTCCAGATTCGATACCTGTATCTAGCCAGGGCATATCTGTGAGCGATTGATTGTAGATCTATACCTGTATCTAGCCAGGAAAGTATCTACATGAAGAGTTTGAAGATCAACACCTGTAACAGGCCAGGAAACCATCTTTCTTTCTCAAGTATGCAAGTTCTCGCTAAGGAATCTCTTACGCGATCGACACCCCTGGATGGCGTCTATAAGCCCATCCTCCTATCCATCATCTCTCCAAATGGCATATGAAGCCCATTCCCGACATCGCATTGCTGATACTACACTATGCGAGTGCAAATTTCTGGGCACTCTAGTGTTCAATCATCTTCCACCTTCGGATCACGAAAGGCATGCAAGCCAATCTACATCCTCAGGTCTAAGAAGATTGAACAGGGGCAACTGTTGTACCCCAAAATTTGCCCTCCCATATTCTTCAAGGTTTGTCAAGAATCGTCTTCAAATGGTTCAAGATTCCTCAAAGATTGCATAGTCCAAATGCCTCATAAGCCAGCCAAAATTAGGGTTTTGGTTCTTTCAAGGAATTTGAGGTTTTCAATGGTTCAATCAAGTCTCATAGGCCTATATACATTGTCAAGCATCTACATGTCAAGTCTCAAGACTCACAATGTCAAATTGCATAGTCAAAAGCCTTATTTGCTCTACAGTCAACTGCAGGGGCAAAATGGTCATTTTGCAGTCAAAAGTCAGAATTTTTGGTCAACATCTTATTTTGAGTCCACAATCATCATTTGATCAAGTCTTGATCATGATTCCACAAGCATGGCTCAAAAATCATCAAGATGCAAAAAGTTACTATTTTTGGACAGTAGAAAAGTCAACTGTATCTTGACCAGGGCATAACTTCTTTATGGTTCATCATAAAAATCCCATCCGATGCTCATTTTGAAGGGGATGACATTTCCTACAACTCATATTCACATTCCAAGTCCAAGAAATGCTCTCACAAAAAGTTATCAATTTCTACATTATAGGTCAATTTCAAAAGTCAACAAACATACACTTTAAGTCAAAGACCATAACTTGAGATTGGTAAATCCAAATGACATGGGACAAAAGTCATTGGTTAGAGGACTTCAAGACCTTTCCAAAATGTCCAAGAACATGTTCATAGGATCAAAATTGAGCAAGATATGCATTGGAGAAGTTGGGAAATTTTTGTGAATTTGCAAAAGTCAACTTTGCTCAAAACACTTTGTTTTTGCTAATGGGCCTCAAATTTCTTCTTGAAACTTTATCCAAGGCCTATGCACGACCCATCAAGCCTATTTGAATTTATTTTCTTATTTTTTATTAATTAATTGGATTTTTAATTGATTTTAATTCATTTAATTAATTTAAATTGTAGGAAATTCAAAGATATGGTTTTTTTCAATCTTTTTGTGAAGCAAACAAGCTCAAGATATGCTGGCAATTCGTGTGCAAATCAAAGGGACAAGAATATCCAAGTTTGGCAAGTTTTTCCAATCAAAAAGATTCAAAAAGATGTGATTGCAAATCAAATATTCAAACCATCATGCAATGGATTTTTTGTGCAAGATTTAACCTAATTCTCTTCTACTATATATACGCAAGCTAAACCTAATGCCATGGACGTGAATTTGCTGCAAAAAAGCCATAACCACATTAAAAAAAAAATCAAAGAAAAGTGAAAACTGTTTTCCAGGTTCCAGCACGATTCAAAGCAATTGGTGGATTCTAATACATTGCTGGAACTCTCAGGGACATTTTGCAATCAAAACCAAGCCTTAAAGCTCAAGAAATCACTCTAAACAGACTCACGGTTTGCATACTTTTCTCATAATCGAAACTCATGATTTATAAGCTTTTACCATGATTTATGGTTTGTTTTGCATTGCTTGAATCTATACAAAGCTAATGGTATTGGTTAATTGGATTAAGATGCCCAGAATCACAAGTTACCATTGAAGAAATTTAGGGTTCTTGAGCTTCCAGATTGGGGCTTTACAGCCCAGGAAAAATTAGCACCTCTAATGCCTATGGTTAAAATCGTCAAGGCCAGACGAACACAATGCAATCCTCGCGAAACATTTATGTAAATCATACGCCTATTCGCTATTTTTCGTGGTTGCAGGTTGTGGGGGTTAAAAACCCCCGCTATCTATTTGTTTTTGTTACAGGCAAACGGGGAAGACGATGATGTGTTGATGTATCATTGGTTCGTTTAAAAAACGCGCGTATTTTTTTGTCTTATAGCATATGCATTAATCTTGATATATTATATTTGCTTAGTATCATATTAACAAACGCAGGCAAGTGGTTCAGTGGATGGTGCGCTGGCTGGTAATCATTAGGACCTGGGTTCGAGTCCCAGGTCCACCAAAATTCCTATATTATTTTGTTTAACATGATCACATGCAGGGAAACAAAAGCGTTCTACCATGTATCTCCAGGCATCCAAGCGCCAAGTGGCCTTAAGCATCAATCCAATGGTCATGATTGGAAGACCATGGTATTCCCAGTCAAAGCATGCGTGGACAATTTCCAGAAAGTCAACCAAGCTTGTAGCCTAATGGGCCAGAATTGCAATCAACACCTCCATCTGGGCCCAACACCCCCTGGGTTTTGTTCTTATTTTTTCTCTTTTTATATTTTATCTTTAATTATTTTCCTTTTAATTATTATTATTATTAGTATTTAATTAACAAATTAATAATTTTCACAATAAATTCAGAAACCTAAAATATTATTTATTTTTATTATTTATTAATTTCACTTTATTTTTTGTAAATAAATTCTAACAAATTAATTTAGTTTAATTAGGTTTAATTTTGACTTTTTCATAATAAATAAAATAAATTTAGAATTAGGGTTTTCTTGACAACTTTTAATTTCTTTTATTTTTATTTTCATTAAAACATAAAAAACTAAAAAATACTTTTTTCTTTTAATTAATTAATTAATTAGAATTAGGTTTAATTAATTGCAAAAAAGACCAAAATTCCATTCTTTTCTCAAAAAGGGTCAAAGCCCTAAGACTTTTCCCGATTCAATTTTTCTCGCGCATGTTTATTCTTGATTATTATTTTGATCATATTTATGTATTTGCTCCGAGGATGTAATAGATAATTAGGACTTTTATCGCTTTCTTTATTTTCTCGCATTTATCTTTTCAAGGGTTATGTTTTTGGCGATGTAAATACCCGACGCCTTGTAATAGCGTAGATTTACTTTTCGCAATTTACTTTCCGTACAATTAATAACTGTTAATTATGCATGACAAGACTTGCTTGAAAATTAAAACCAACTCGTAGCTCACCATAATACGTGTGCAAAGATAATCTTAAACTGAAACCTGACACACTCGCACATGTCACTCCTAGGGTACGCCTCACTTGGTTGCCTCGACGTGGTCATTGAGTATAGGGTGTTTTAGAGGTCGCCCTCCTATCTAAAGATCCAGTTGCCTCGAAACGGTTGCCTCAGATATAAAAAAGGATCTAGGACATTAGTGTTACCGCTAAGGCGTCCTACTATTGCTTTGGTGACCACACATGTCCCTATAATCGAATTGACCCGAATAACTCCAATGACGGTGTGATCGGTGGATCTGGAACTGACTGTTTAACGCTGGTTCGCGAAATGTCGCGGAAGCAAGAGTCGCCACCGTCTTTTATTTTCTCCAAATGGAAAGGACAAAAGCACAGAAAAATTCCTTAAAGAGATTGCTCTCGGTTCGGGAGGTAGGTTATAGAAAGGGAAGGTGTTAGCACCCTTTCTATCCATGGTTATCCATGGGCTCTTAGATACTTGCTCATTTGTGTTTTCAAAAATGGTTTGTTTGCTTTTCAACTGTGGGTTTTAAAAAGTTTCTTTGAAAATTCCAGTTCGACTCTTGTATCGGTCCTCAAGAGTGTTTGAAAAATTGCTTTCGAAAGCTTTTTGAAAAGGTGTCGGTGTGAAAAGTATTTTTTTGATTTGTTTTGAAGTTTAGAGCAAGTATCTAGAGTCGTCTACCTACCCTAAGGAATTCGTCTGTGTAAATGTCCTTAAAGTAGTGCCATCCCACCATTGAGAGGTAGGTAGCACCACCATTGGAGGTGTTCGGGTCAATTCGAGGTTCAGGACATGGTGATCACCAGAGCAATGGGAAGACACCTTAGAAGCTACCCTCATGCCAGGTTCCCGGATCATGAGGACTTACTAAGACATCCTCTACTCGACGATCACCTTTCGAGGCAAGGCAACAGTGAGGCGTACCCTAGGGGTGGTGTGTGATTTGTGTGTCATGTTCAGATATTTTTGTCTTTTGTCATGTTATTGGTGATCTAGCGTTTGTTTTTATTTTTGTCATTCATTCTTGCATGCCATTATTAACAGTTAAGAAGTGCGAGAAGGTAAAATTCTAAGCTATTACAAAAGGCGCGGGTCCACATCGCCAAAATTTCTCGAACCCGATTTGACAGAAAAATAAAGGAAGTAAAATAAAGTAAAGAAATTATTTACAAGGCCTTGGGAGAGGTACATAAATATTAAGCGAAAAAGAAATAAGCACGCGAATTAAACAAGAATTAAACGAGGGCGTTGGACCCTTTTTGCAAAATTAAATTAACTGGTAGAATTAATTAATTAAAAAAGAAAAGAAATCGTTTTTGGTATTTTTTGGTTTTAATGGGAAAAAGAAATTGAAATTAAATGCTAACCCTAATTCTATTTGTTTTTTAGTTTATTAAGAAAAGATTAAATTTTAACCTAAAATTAAACCTAATTATTTACATGCAATTTAATTACAAAAATAAATGTTTAATATTTTAATTATTATGAAAGAAAAAATAAAAAGAGATGAAAATTAGTATGAACCCTAATTCTATATTTTTTAGATTTTTATTAAAAGAGTTAAAATTAAAACCTAATTTAAAACTAGTTAATTTATGAATTTATTTACAAGAAATATTAAAATAAAAAATAAAAAAATATTTATTATTTGTTCCCTTTTTCTGATTTTTTATGGTTTTGTGTTTTTTTATATTTATGAAAATAATGAATTAATCAAGAAAACAATAATTTAAAAGAAAATAGAAATAATAAAAAAAACAAAGAAAGTAAAAAAGTTTAGCAAACCTAGGGGGGTTGTAGTCCCCAAAGTGGAGGTTTTTCTTCAGTAATCTGGCCCAAGATTCTGAGGCCCTTTTGACTTTCGTGGCTAGCCTGTAGCTCTCTTGACTAATGCCTATGGTGTCCATCAAGTCTGGTCCCTTGGATTAGCATTGTTGGCCAAGTGGCGCGTTAGATGGAAGCGTGTATGGTAGTCCACTATATTGAATCTGCATGGGAATTTTGATTGAAAAATAATATGGACATAGTGAGGACCTGGGGCTCGAACCCAGGTCCTGAACGTTACCACTCAGGCGCTTCACCACTGCTCCACTTTGTTTATCTGTGAATTAATATAACAAATAAATATAATAAGGCAAAACGCGTTGATGCTTCGTTTTCCGCGCGAAAACTTAAACAGGCCAATCGTTGGTAGCCACCTAGTCATCCTCTTCCTTGGCTTATTTTTTTCCTGAAACAAGAACAATTTAGCAACGGTTTTCAAACGTTGCTATAGATGTTATATTAGAAAATAGCGAATAGGCCATAAGGCCTCATAAATTGAGCGCGAGGGTGGGTTTCTTTTCGTCTGAGTATGCTTGATTCAATGGTGATATTCACGTGTCCCAATTTTGCCATATCACGAAACGCCCAATTTCAAGCTTCACAAACCCTAAGAGACAACAATGGTGAAATCGTATATAGCATACAAAAACTCAATCAAGGTAGATGGTTAGCTTCAGAACATGTCAATTAGTATGAATGCATCAAAAAAACGCAATGAAAATGCCTAAATATGGAAACACGATTATGCATATTATTTGAAACAGTTTGAACCCCTTGTACCAATTCTGGGCGTGTAAAGGTTGGAAAGTTATCCAGTTAGCTTCAGTGAGACACGAGGAAGCTTTTGCAATTGGTCTTGTGCTCTGAATCGACCTCTAACCCTGTTTTCAGTTTTGAGTTTTTAAGCAAAATTTTCAAGTTTGTGTCTTGGTCTCTAGCGCAGCTTCTTGGTTTATAGGATTAGGTCTTGCTTCTGTACTTATGTATGAGTGAATTAGGTCAAAGAAAACAATCCAAATCCTTGGCATTCATGGTTTGAGAGATTTGATTTTCAAAGATCTTTTTTTCAATATTTTCCATGCTATTTTGTACCAATCATGACCAATTCTCTTCAAATCTTTCCATATTTGATTATGCACGAATTATTGAGTATATTTCATGCACAAAAAGATTGAAAAACTTAGGTTAAATATTTTTCATGTATTTAATTGATTTAAATGAATTATTATTAATAAAAATTCAAATAAATAAATAAAAAATGAATAAAAACTTCCCTTTGGGCCAAATGGTCTGCCACATGTCTTGGATGATGAATTGTGGAAGAAAAATAGGCCCATTAGCAATTTTTAGGTCATTTGAATCAATGTTGACTTTTCAAAATATCCAAAAATTTCCCAACTTCCACAAGGCATAACTTGCTCAATTTTAAAGCTTTGCTCATGTTCTTGGACATTTTGGAAAGGTCTTTGAGTCCTCTAACCAATGCCTTTGGTCCCATGTAATTTTGATTTACCAATCTCAAGTTATGGCCTTTGACTTAAAGTCCCTTTTTGTTGACTTTTGAAAATGACCTATAATGTTGAAATTGATAACTTTTTGTGAGAGCATTTCTTGGACTTGGAGTATGAAGATGAGTTGTAGGAAATGTCTTTCTCTTCAAAATGAGCTTTGGATGGAATTTTTCTGATAATCCATGTGAAAGTTATGCCCTGGTCAATTTACAGTTGACCTTTTCAGCTGTCCAAATAAGGAAACTTTTGCATCTTGATGATTTTTGAGCCAAGCTTTGAGAATCATGATCAAGCATTGATCAAATGATGTTTGTGGCTTCAAAATGAGATGTTGACCAAAAATTTGAACTTTTGACTGCCAAATGACCATTTTGCCCCTACAGTTGACTGTAGTGCAATTAGGGTTTTGACTGTGCAATTTTGTGCTGAAAGTCTTGAAACTTGATATGAGGATGCTTGACCATATTTGTAGGCATGTGGGACTTGATTGGACCCTTGGAAACTTCATTTTCTTGATCAGAACCAAAACCCTAATTTTGACTGTTCAGGAGGCTTTTACACTGTGCAACCCTTGGGGAATTTTGAAGCATGACTTGGAAATTTCTTGAAGAATATGGGAGGGCAAATTTTGGGGTACAACAGTTGCCCCTGTTCAATCTTCTTAGACCTGAGGATGCAGATTGGCTGACGTGCCTTTCGTAATCCGAGGGTAGAAGATGATTGAACACTAGAGTGCCCAGAAATTTGCGCTCACATAGTAGCAGTGTGATGATGGGAATGGGCTTATAGATGCCATTTGGAGATTGCTGGATAGGATGATGGGCTTATAGATGCCATCTGGATGTTGATCGCGTAAGAGATTCCTTAGCGAGAACCTGCGTACCTGCAAAAGAAAAAATGAGTACCTGACATGTTGCAGGAGTTGGTCTTCAGATGCTTGGTATAGATGTGTCCTGACTGGTTACAGGAGCTGAATCTGGAGTTTCAAACAGTGATGAATGAACCAGGGGTGGTTACTACCTCAGCAGGAACGGTGAGAGAACCTATAAGCGATTATAATCTCAAAAGCAAACATTGAGAAAAACCTGGAATGGAATTATCATCTCCGCAACATTGGGGAGAGAACCATAGGAAATTATAATCTCAAAAGCGGACGTTTGAGAAAAACCTGGAATGGAATTATCGTCTCCGCAACATTGGGGAGAGAACCATAGGAAATTATAATCTCAACAGCGGACGTTTGAGAAAAACCTGGGATGGAATTATCGTCTCCGCAACATTGGGGAGAGAACCATAGGAAATTATAATCTCAACAGCGGACGTTTGAGAAAAACCTGGGATGGAATTATCATCTCCGCAACATTGGGGAGAGAACCATAGGAAATTATAATCTCAAAAGCGGACGTTTGAGAAAAACCTGGGATGGAATTATCATCTCCGCAACATTGGGGAGAGAACCATAGGAAATTATAATCTCAAAAGCGGACGTTTGAGAAAAACCTGGGATGGAATTATCATCTCCGCAACATTGGGGAGAGAACCATAGGAAATTATAATCTCAAAAGCGGACGTTTGAGAAAAACCTGGGATGGAATTATCATCTCCGCAACATTGGGGAGAGAACCATAGGAAATTATAATCTCAAAAGCGGACGTTTGAGAAAAACCTAGGATGGAATCATCATCTCCGCAACATTGGGGAGAGAACCATAGAAAATTATAATCTCAAAAGCGGACGTTTGAGAAAAACCTGGGATGGAATTATCATCTCCGCAACATTGGGGAGAGAACCATAGGAAATTATAATCTCAAAAGCGGACGTTTGAGAAAAACCTGGGATGGAATTATCATCTCCGCAACATTGGGGAGAGAACCATAGGAAATTATAATCTCAAAAGCGGACGTTTGAGAAAAACCTGGGATGGAATTATCATCTCCGCAACATTGGGGAGAGAACCATAGGAAATTATAATCTCAAAAGCGGACGTTTGAGAAAAACCTGGGATGGAATTATCATCTCCGCAACATTGGGGAGAGAACCATAGGAAATTATAATCTCAAAAGCGGACGTTTAAGAAAAACCTGATAGCTTCTACTGAGTCTTCATCAGAAAAATCTGTTTGGGGTCGATTTAGCTGGACTAGAGAAGGCCTTGGACTGGATAAGAAATCTTTGGAGTCGATTAACTGAGCCGGTCTAGGTCTTGAAATATGATTAAGAATTTAACTGAATCTTTCCTGAAAGGTAAAGGTCAGTCATATGCAATGCATGATATGGATCAAGCGATGATGTTCTCAACATAGATGAGATTTGTAAGATATGATGCGTCTATGCATGCTATAATGATGTATGTGATGTTTTATGAATGTGTTTTTCGTCTAGGAAAGCAAATCCTTGACGGGTGCCGGGAAGTCATATCCTGGGCTGATGTTGGAGAATAGATTTTGCTTCCGCTGGGGATGATAACTGCAAGAATACCGGTAGGAGAAGATAACTCCGTTGGGGAATAGACTTGGCGAATGGAATAACTCTACAGGGAGGAAAGTACTCTAGTGATCTTGCTGGGAAGCAAAACTCTGTGGGGATAGAGATACTTTGTTGAGTTGTTGATAATAACTTGCTGGGGATACCCTTGTTGTATTGGAAGTGTTACTAGACTTCGCTGGGGATAAGAAAGAACTGCGTTGACGACGACCTTTCTGTGGCTCTTGGCTGAGGATAACCCAGTTATATCCCGTTAAGGAAATAACTCTTTAAATAAAGCCGGGCGATGCGTTTGCGCTCTTGCGAGGATAAGCTTCCAGAATCTAGTGGGGATAAGCTTACTGCTTGGGGAGATGGATTCCAACTTTCCTGGGGAACTAGATTGGACTCTCATGGGGAAGTTTTGAACTGCGGGGGAAGTGATTCCTTTGAATATTGGTATGCCGCCGGGGAACAATCTTTAGACCAAGACTGCCGGGGATGCTTGTTATGAACATATGTATATATGCTGCTGGGGAATGTTGAGATCTGCTGGAGGATACTCAACTTCCTTAAGGTCTAATAACTTTGCTTGGAGAAGAGTGCACTTACTTGTTGGCTCACTCTCTGGGGAATTAGGATATCTGGTTATGTTCTTTAGCTAAACCTACCTTGGTACCCTGGAGGACAGAACAATTAGATTGCTCAGACAACTCTTTATTGCCCCTGTTTCTAATGTTACCTGTAATTAATCCTTTGTTTCGTATGCAAATATTCATGAGTTAGCAAATTATTGTCAATGCATATATCACAAATTGAACCTTGGACGTTCTTCGCAAAACAAAACAGAAAAAAAAACAATTGGCACTTTTAACTGAAAAGTATATTTGTATTGATTTTGAATGGCCTGAAAATAGGCGTTTTGTGTACAAGAGGCTGATGTCCTAGTAAGAGAACGCCGCCGAACAAAAGTGTTTATACAAATTTTATACAAAAGAAAATAAAATAGCTGTGTGAAATGAATGATCCACTGGGTTTCAACTCTGCTATTGCCTTTATAACTCTGAGCGTCTCATCACTTGATGACCTTGGTTGAAGGTGAAGCTGACTGATCGATGTCGTCTGAACTTGGTGTAGATACCGGATTTTGGATGCAAAGTGATCCAATGAGACATAGTATTACGCTTTTATCCCTAATTTTTGCCTGGACCGCCCTTTCGGGTTTTCAGTCCACCGGGATACCCATTTTTGCCCAAGCCGCCTTTTCAGGTTTTCGACTTGCCGGGTGTACAGATTTTTTTCATTTTATCCCTTCATTTTGCCCGAACCCTTTTGGTTCGACGGGAAGCCCTAATTTTTACCTAGGCATGTCAGCCTAGCGGGTCTTTTTCATGCGTAGTATCTTTTTACTATGTCTGCATTAGCGGGGTGAGGAAGGTCGTCACCATCCATGTTTGTTAGAATCATGGCTCCTCCTGAGAACACATGTTTAACCACAAATGGCCCTTCATACGTAGGGGTCCATTTGCCCCTTGGATCACTCTGAGGAAGGATGATTCTCTTGATTACCAGATCCCCAACTTGATATTCCTGTGGTCTGACCTTTTTGTTAAATGCCCTGATCATCCATTTCTGATACGTCTGACCATGACAGATAGCAGCAAGCCTCTTTTCATCAATAAGGTTGAGCTGATCAAGTCGTGTCTGGATCCAATCATCCTCGTTCAGATTTGCATCCTTCATTATCCGGAGAGAGGGTATTTGTACCTCGATCGGTAAGACTGCCTCCATACCATAAACCAAAGAGAAAGGAGTTGCCCCGGTTGACGTCCTAGCTGAGGTACGGTACCCATGTAGAGCGAACGGTAACATCTCATGCCAATCTTTATAAGTCATTGTCATTTTCTGCACGATTTTCTTGATGTTCTTATTTGCTGCTTCTACAGCCCCATTCATCTTCGGTCTGTAAGGAGAAGAATTGTGGTGCTGTATCTTGAACTGCTCGCAGATCTCAGTGATCATCTTATTGTTCAGATTGGTACCGTTGTCTGTAATAATTCGTTCAGGGACACCGTACCGACAGATCAGATTATGCCGAATGAACCGTGCCACAACAGTCTTGGTTACCGTAGCGTATGATGCTGCTTCGACCCACTTCATAAAATAATCAATCGCCACTAGGATGAAGCGATGCCCATTAGATGCCGTAGGTTTAATCTCGCCGGTCATGTCTATGCCCCACATTGCAAACGGCCAAGGCGCAGTCAGAACATGCAGGGGAACCGGAGGAACATGTACCTTGTCTGCATAAATCTGGCACTTATGGCATGTCCTGGAATGTTGGTAGCAGTCAGCTTCCATTGTGGACCAGTAATACCCTGCCCGAATGATCTTCTTTGCCATTGTATGTCCACTGGAATGTGTACCAAAGGTCCCTTCATGTAGCTCTTCCATGATCCTTTCTGCTTCAGTCTTATCCACACAATGCAGTAAGGTTGAATCATGGTTTCGCTTGTACAAGATGCCGTTGCTAAGGAAGAACTTTGCCGCGAACCTTCTCAGGAACTTCTTATCATTGACAGATGCACCTTCAGGGTATTCCTGAGCTTCCAGATATCTCTTCACCTCATGGTACCACGGCTTCTCAGTCACCAATTCAGTCTCGAGATTGCAACAATATGTCGGTTCGTCCAGTTTCCAGATGATGATCCGGGGAGCCTCATTATCCCATTTAACTTTGAACATAGAAGACATTGTAGCTAACGCGTCCGCCAACTGATTCTCTTCTCTCGGGAAGGGTTCAAAGGTTATCTCTGTAAAGTGGGGGATCAAGGTCAACACACATTCTCTGTAAGGAATCAGGTTTGGAT
Organism: Vicia faba; assembly: GCA_948472305.1. Lineage (NCBI taxonomy): Eukaryota > Viridiplantae > Streptophyta > Magnoliopsida > Fabales > Fabaceae > Vicia > Vicia faba. Next base: position 444,501,157 of record OX451740.1, read on the forward strand.
GTTTCGTATCCCACTCTCCTTTGATCTGATTAATCACGAGAGCGGAATCTCCGAAGACACTCAGAAACTTGATTCTTAGGTCGATCGCAGCTTGAAGACCCATGATGCATGCCTCATACTCTGCCATGTTGTTGGTGCAGTTGAAACATAGTCGGACAGTGAGTGGAGTATGAGTGCCTTGAGGTGATATGATTATGGCGCCGATACCGTTACCCAAAGCATTGGAGGCTCCGTCAAAGTGCATGGACCATCGGGATCCTTCCTCAGGTCCTTCATCCGGTCCAGGTACTTCACAATCAGTCACAATTATGATACTTTCATCCGGAAACTCGAAGTTCATTGACTGATAGTCATCTACGGCCTGATGTGCCAAGTGGTCTGCCAATACACTTCCCTTGATGGCTTTCTGGGTTGTATACTGAATGTCGTATTCCGTCAAGATCATTTGCCATCTTGCAATTCTCCCAGACAGAGCAGGCTTTTCAAATATGTACTTTATCGGATCCATCTTTGAGATCAACAAGGTAGTGTGAGTCAGCATATACTGTCTCAGCCGGCGAGCAGCCGATACCAAAGCGCAGCAAGTTTTATCAAGCAGTGAGTATCGGGTCTCACAGTCGGTAAACTTTTTGCTAAGGTAATAAATGGCATGCTCTTTTCGGCCAGACTCGTCATGCTGCCCCAGCACACACCCCATTGAGTTGTCAAGCACTGTCAGGTATAATATCAGAGGTCTCCCTTCAACCGGTGGCATAAGGATGGGTGGTTCTTGGAGATACTCTTTGATTCTGTCGAAAGCAGCCTGACATTCATCGTTCCAACGTACTACCTGATCTTTCTTCAGCAGCTTGAAGATTGGCTCACAGGTAGCAGTCAGATGTGAGATGAATCGAGCAATGTAATTCAGGCGTCCTAAAAAGCCTCTGACTTCCTTCTCTGTCTTAGGAACCGGCATCTCTTGAATAGCTTTAACCTTGGCAGGGTCCACTTGAATGCCCTTGTCACTTACAACGAAGCCTAGCAACTTCCCAGATCTTACCCCGAAGGTGCACTTGTTCGGGTTCAACCTCAGCTTGTATAGTTTCAACCGGTCAAACAACTTCTGCAGATGATCTAGGTGCTCTTCCTCAGTCTGGGACCTTGCGATCATGTCGCCAACATACACTTCTATCTCATGATGGATCATGTCATGAAATAAAGCAACCATGGCACGTTGGTAGGTTGCCCCAGCGTTCTTTAGTCCAAAAGGCATGACCTTGTAGCAGAAGGTGCCCCACTGAGTAACAAAGGTAGTCTTTTCCATGTCTTCAGGTGCCATCTTGATCTGATTGTAACCTGAAAAGCCATCCATGAAAGAGAACACCTTATGCTGAGCTGTATTATCAACAAGGACATCAATGTGAGGTAGAGGGAAGTCATCTTTGGGGCTGGCCCTGTTCAGATCCCTGTAGTCGACACACATTCTGACCTTACCGTCCTTCTTCGGTACCGGCACCACATTAGCAACCCACTGAGGGTAAGAAGTCACTGCAAGAAACCCAGCGTCAAACTGTTTCATAACCTCGGCCTTAATCTTCTCAGACATCTCTGGGCGCATACGACAGACCTTTTGCTTAACTGGAGGGCAGTCTTCCTTAGTAGGTAAGTGATGGACCACAATATCGGTATCCAACCCGGGCATGTCTTCGTAGGACCAGGCAAAGATCTCCATATAATCATGTAGCATCTGAGTCAACCGTTGCTTTACGCTGAGCTCTAGGTTGGCACCAATCTTTACCTCTTTTCTGTCTGCCTCAGTACCCAAGTTTATTGTTTCCACTGGCTCTTCATGGGGTTGAATTGCCCTCTCTTCCTGAACTAACAGTCTTGCAAGCTCGCCAGGCACTTCGCAATCATCTTCACCTTCGTCTTCGGCTAAGTTGATCGGATTTTCGAAGTCATAACTGGCAGTAGCAGAGTCGTTATCAGTGAGATCCAGAGTGGATTGAAACCTGTATGAGTGAGTGTGTGTGTAAATACAGCTGTTTTGAAAAATATGTAAAGGAAAGAAAGACAGAAAAGGAGCATAAGATTTGCAATGCGAGAAAACGTCCAAGATTTTCATTTATGATATATGAAATGACAATTTATATGCCCTCACAAATAGAACCACGGTGCCTCGGGTAAGACACCGGGCCATAGAGTTTAATTAATTGTTTATTACAGATACCAAAAACATAGGAATTCATTACTTAGTAACAAGAGAAACAGATAAGTTGTCCTTTGCACTCCAATTGTTAGGTCCACTGTCGGTTGCCGGGTAAATCCAGCTATCGAACTCAGCTTCATCCACTTCATCCTCGTCTCCAATAGCATTCACTCCATGAGCAGGCAGGGGAGCTGTCACTACATTAGGCTTCTCAGATGCCTCAAACTGTACCTCCTTGGCGTCAATAAGGTCCTGCAGCTTGCTCCTTAATGCCCAACAGTCATCAGTGGAATGCCCCGGGCTATCAGAATGGTAAGCACAGCGAGCATTTGGGTTGTACTTAGGAGAGGTAGTATTTGGAAACTTCGGAGCCTCTCTGACGGTCACTAAGTTGGTTGAGAGCAACTGGGGTAAGATCTGCGACAAGGTCATGCTCAAACGGGTAAACTCTCTCCGGGGTCTTTCAGCCCTTTGAGGATTGGTCGGCCGAGGAGCGGCAGCAGGCTTGGCAATCGTTACCGCACTGACAGATTGGCGGCGCTCAAATCTTTCTGATCTCCTGGAACCATACACGGCACTGGCCTCCTTCTTGAAGGGTTTCTTCTCAGAACTAGACAATGCACCCTTCGGAATCTTTCCAGACTTCAACCCAGCCTCAATTCTTTCTCCAGTCAGAATCAGATCAGTGAACCCTGCAGACGAATTCCCGATAAGATGGTTGAAAAATGGCCCAGATAGGGTCCCCAAGAACATGTCTACCAATTCCCGATCAGTCAACGGAGGCTGCACCCTGCCAGCCAGATCCCTCCACTTCTGAGCGTACTCCTTAAAACCTTCACTTGAACCTAATGACATACCCTGGAGTTGGGTACGTGTAGGGGCAAGGTCGGCATTATATTGATACTGCTTATAGAAAGCAGTAGCCAACTCCTCCCAGTTACGAACCTTGGTCCCATCCAGCTGATAGAACCATTCGAGATGAGTCCCTGAAAGACTCTCCTGGAAGAAGTGGATCCACAAATTCTTATCCGCTGAGTACGGTTGAATTTTCCGAACATATGACCTGAGATGTAGCTTGGGGCAAGACGCGCCATCATATTTAGTGAAAGATGGTGCTTTGAACTTCCGAGGAATAATCACACCAGTTGACAAACCCAAATCTCCAAAATCCAGCCCAGGTACCTGTTGGATCTCCATAGCATTCAGCCTGTCTTCCAGCTGTTTGTAACGGTCTTCTGCCGGAGGATACTGCTCTTCATCAAAATCAGTCTCGTTGTCGGAGACTACCGGACTAGGAACCCTTGCCTCTTGAGGAGTACCCTTGCCAACAGAAGAACCAGCCTCTTCATTCTGCAAGGTGTTGCCAAACCTTCGGCCCGAGCTGAACAGAACAGTTCTTCTCTTCTTCTTCTTTTCCTTCTTCAGGAGCAGAGCCTTCAGCTCTTCTTGGCCCTGCGCCAAACCCTTGATTAATTCTTGAAACTGCGCATTCTGCGCCTGAAGAGCTTTGATGGATGTCTCAGTTGAGGATGAGTCAGGATTCATGATGCTGAAATAAACAGCGAAGAACTGTAAGCAACCTGAAAAGAGGAAAAACCTGCTATGCATATGATGAATGATATGTGTTTATGCAATGCATTCAAGGGTTCGAAAGTTCAAATTTGTTGTAGACAAAAAGGAACACACGTTATTATTAAGGAAATAATTGTTTAGTACATCAAAGCCTCATGGGCAAAATAATACAAAAGCAAATCAATCCCAAAATATACTACGCATCCTCTTTGGAGCTATGTAAGTGTTGAGATTCCTCTCCTCATGCAACAGGCGGGTGAGCTCTAAGACCTTCTTTTCACTGGCATGTAGACTGGTCTCAAGAGAATTCCGTTCTTCCTTAAGCTGGATCCAGCTCTTCTGCATCTCTTCCCAGGATGTGGGCATATCAGGGTGCTGAATAGTGTAGGACACTTCTCCTTCCAAGACTGGCTCTTTGATCACAGGGAGCATATGAGGATAAGGCATCACTAACTTCTGGGAGCGGGCTCGTACCCACTTGAGATAAGGTTCCAACGGGATGGAGTTCCTGTGCCCTAGTGTCTTACTGTCTATCCTGCTTGGCATCCTCCAAGCTCTGATAAATCTCTGGCGAAGTCCTTGAGTATCGTTGTCGAAGTCAAAAACTATGTCAGGAATTAACATGTCATGAGGACCATCCCTCCGAGCATAACCAAACTGTCTCCAAGCCAGGCATGGGCTGTAAGTAATACCTCCTCTGATTCCAAGTAAAGGAACATTAGGGTACTCCCCGCAACGATCAATGATAGTGACATCTTCTCTGGACCTAGGGCACCAATGTATATCCGCATGTGTAAGAGTCATCAACCGTTGTGACCATCTCAAACCCCGCTCATTCTTCAAAACTGATTGTGGAAGGTGAGAAATAAACCACCTTCCCAGGAGAGGAGTGCAACACATAAGGACACCTCTTTTTCTCATGGTTCGAGTGTAACATGAGTGAAGGATGTCTCCCAGCAACGTAGGTATAGGATTCTTGGACATAAAGATCTGGACCGCACTGATATCAATAAGCTAATATGGGTTAGGGAACAACACCAAACCATAGACAAGGAGGGCCATAACCTCTTCAAAAGCTTGCAAGTCAAGGGAGTTCCAACATTCATGGGCCTTTTCAAACAGAAACCTGGCTAAGAACCCTTTGATACCACTTCTAACTTCCCAATGTCCCTTGAGGTCAGACGACTGTAGGTGCAAGGCTTTAGCAATCTCTTCAAGCTTAGGTTCCTTTTCTGTACCGTTGAAGGGTAGTTGATCAAGGATAGGGATCTTCAGGAGCCGGGAGAACTCCTCCAATGTAGGTACCAACTGATAGTCCAAGAAGGTGAAACAGTGATGCAGAGGGTCAAAGAATTGGAACAGGACCTTGATCATATCTTCCTCAATGTTGATATTGACCAAGCTGATGAGACTTCCAAGTCTTTCACTGAATGAAGAGTTCTCGGGAATCCTGGATATAAGTTCCTTAAGCTGAGGAGGGATCCTTACAAGACTGATTTGAATTGTCTTTCTACGAACAGTTTCCATGTCCTACAAAACAAGAACAAAGATGAAAATTCGAACCCCTGAAATGGTTAGTCAATGCATATGATGCTGGATGATGTCATGATGCTATGATTAAACACACTACAGATATTTACAAAGACAAACATGTAAGGCACACAAGGCACACAAGACAAGCCCTTAGGGTTTAAGGCCAGCATGGGGTCTGGGTAGTACCCTCTTGAAGTTGGTGGGCTCAACCTGTCCTACTCAAAGTAACCGGGTTCTAAGGGTCCCAATATCACGGGATTGCTTTCATTGTTCATCGTTTCGATTTAGCCACTGAACTGGAGACCGAAATATTCCAGGAAAGCAACCCTCAATTGAGTGTAGTATCGAGTATCAACCAACCTCGGACTGCACCAAAGTCAGTTATCTCACTACCCTAAAGAGGCCAAAATAGTTCAATTAAGGTTCCTAAGGTCTGTTGATGCTTCACGACACCACGCGGAGGCCCCGTACTCTCCTTGACTGAACTCAAGGGTTACCGGTACACACCAAAGTGCCACATCAACGTAGCAGACTGTTTCAACCATGTCGGTATACCCCGCACAGTTCCCTCACAGTCTTGTTGCTACTTTCTAAGAAGGTATCCCCAGATCCGGGTTAGGATCTATAGAACTCCCGAGACAGTCCCACAATAATAAAGCAAGCAAGTCAATACAATTGAAAACACAGTTATGAACTACCCTAAGGTACACCTCACTTTATAAGAGTCCCCAGCAGAGTCGCCAGTTCTGTGATCGGTGGATCTGGAACTGACTGTTTAACGCTGGTTCGCGAAATGTCGCGGAAGCAAGAGTCGCGACCGTCTTTTATTTTCTCCAAATGGAAAGGACAAAAGCACAGAAAAATTCCTTAAAGAGATTGCTCTCGGTTCAGGAGGTAGGTTATAGAAAGGGAAGGTGTTAGCACCCTTTCTATCCATGGTTATCCACGGGCTCTTAGATACTTGCTCATTTGTGTTTTCAAAAATGGTTTGTTTGCTTTTCAACTGTGGGTTTTAAAAAGTTTCTTTGAAAATTCCAGTTCGACTCTTGTATCGGTCCTCAAGAGTGTTTGAAAAATTGCTTTCTAAAGCTTTTTGAAAAGGTGTCAGTGTGAAAAGTATTTTTTTGATTTGTTTTGAAGTTTAGAGCAAGTATCTAGAGTCGTCTACCTACCCTAAGGAATTCGTCTGTGTAAATGTCCTTAAAGTAGTGCCATCCCACCATTGAGAGGTAGGTAGCACCACCATTGGAGGTGTTCGGGTCAATTCGAGGTTCGGGACATGGTGATCACCAGAGCAATGGGAAGACACCTTAGAAGCTACCCTCATGCCAGGTTCCCGGATCATGAGGACTTACTAAGACATCCTCTACTCGACGATCACCTTTCGAGGCAAGGCAACAGTGAGGCGTACCCTAGGGGTGGTGTGTGATTTGTGTGTCATGTTCAGATATTTTTGTCTTTTGTCATGTTATTGGTGATCTAGCGTTTGTTTTTATTTTTGTCATTCATTCTTGCATGCCATTATTAACAGTTTAGAAGTGCGAGAAGGTAAAATTCTAAGCTATTACAAAAGGCGCGGGTCCACATCGCCAAAATTTCTCGAACCCGATTTGACAGAAAAATAAAGGAAGTAAAATAAAGTAAAGAAATTATTTACAAGGCCTTGGGAGAGGTACATAAATATTAAGCGAAAAAGAAATAAGCACGCGAATTAAACAAGAATTAAACGAGGGCGTTGGACCCTTTTTGCAAAATTAAATTAACTGGTAGAATTAATTAATTAAAAAAGAAAAGAAATCGTTTTTGGTATTTTTTGGTTTTAATGGGAAAAAGAAATTGAAATTAAATGCTAACCCTAATTCTATTTGTTTTTTAGTTTATTAAGAAAAGATTAAATTTTAACCTAAAATTAAACCTAATTATTTACATGCAATTTAATTACAAAAATAAATGTTTAATATTTTAATTATTATGAAAGAAAAAATAAAGAGATGAAAATTAGTATGAACCCTAATTCTATATTTTTTAGATTTTTATTAAAAGAGTTAAAATTAAAACCTAATTTAAAACTAGTTAATTTATGAATTTATTTACAAGAAATATTAAAATAAAAAATAAAAAAATATTTATTATTTGTTCCCTTTTTCTGATTTTTTATGGTTTTGTGTTTTTTTTATATTTATGAAAATAATGAATTAATCAAGAAAATAATAATTTAAAAGAAAATAGAAATAATTAAAAAAAAAAGAAAGTAAAAAAGTTTAGCAAACCTAGGGGGGTTGCAGTCCCCAAAGTGGAGGTTTTTCTTCAGTAATCTGGCCCAAGATTCTGAGGCCCTTTTGACTTTCGTGGCTAGCCTGTAGCTCTCTTGACTAATGCCAATGGTGTCCATCAAGTCTGGTCCCTTGGATTAGCATTGTTGGCCAAGTGGCGCGTTAGATGGAAGCGTGTATGGTAGTCCACTATATTGAATCTGCATGGGAATTTTGATTGAAAAATAATATGGACATAGTGAGGACCTGGGGCTCGAACCCAGGTCCTGAACGTTACCACTCAGGCGCTTCACCACTGCTCCACTTTGTTTATCTGTGAATTAATATAACAAATAAATATAATAAGGCAAAACGCGTTGATGCTTGGTTTTCCGCGCGAAAATTTAAACAGGCCAATCGTTGGTAGCCACCTAGTCATCCTCTTCCTTGGCTTATTTTTTTTCCTGAAACAAGAACAATTTAGCAACGGTTTTCAAACGTTGCTATAGATGCTATATTAGAAAATAGCGAATAGGCCATAAGGCCTCATAAATTGAGTGTGAGGGTGGGTTTCTTTTCGTCTGAGTATGCTTGATTCAATGGTGATATTCACGTGTCCCAATTTTGCCATATCACGAAACGCCCAATTTCAAGCTTCACAAACCCTAAGAGACAACAATGGTGAAATCGTATATAGCATGCAAAAACTCAATCAAGGTAGATGGTTAGCTTCAGAACATGTCAATTAGTATGAATGCATCAAAAAAACGCAATGAAAATGCCTAAATATGGAAACACGATTATGCATATTATTTGAAACAGTTTGAACCCCTTGTACCAATTCTGGGCGTGTAAAGGTTGGAAAGTTATCCAGTTAGCTTCAGTGAGACACGAGGAAGCTTTTGCAATTGGTCTTGTGCTCTGAATCGACCTCTAACCCTGTTTTCAGTTTTGAGTTTTTAAGCAAAATTTTCAAGTTTGTGTCTTGGTCTCTAGCGCAGCTTCTTGGTTTATAGGATTAGGTCTTGCTTCTGTACTTATGTATGAGTGAATTAGGTCAAAGAAAACAATCCAAATCCTTGGCATTCATGGTTTGAGAGATTTGATTTTCAAAGATCTTTTTTTCAATATTTTCCATGCTATTTTGTACCAATCATGACCAATTCTCTTCAAATCTTTCCATATTTGATTATGCACGAATTATTGAGTATATTTCATGCACAAAAAGATTGAAAAACTTAGGTTAAATATTTTTCATGTATTTAATTGATTTAAATGAATTATTATTAATAAAAATTCAAATAAATAAATAAAAAATGAATAAAAACTTCCCTTTGGGCCAAATGGTCTGCCACATGTCTTGGATGATGAATTGTGGAAGAAAAATAGGCCCATTAGCAATTTTTAGGTCATTTGAATCAATGTTGACTTTTCAAAATATCCAAAAATTTCCCAACTTCCACAAGGCATAACTTGCTCAATTTTAAAGCTTTGCTCATGTTCTTGGACATTTTGGAAAGGTCTTTAAGTCCTCTAACCAATGCCTTTGGTCCCATGTCATTTTGATTTATCAATCTCAAGTTATGGCCTTTGACTTAAAGTCCCTTTTTGTTGACTTTTGAAAATGACCTATAATGTTGAAATTGATAACTTTTTGTGAGAGCATTTCTTGGACTTGGAGTATGAAGATGAGTTGTAGGAAATGTCTTTCTCTTCAAAATGAGCTTTGGATGGAATTTTTCTGATAATCCATGTGAAAGTTATGCCCTGGTCAATTTACAGTTGACCTTTTCAGCTGTCCAAATAAGGAAACTTTTGCATCTTGATGATTTTTGAGCCAAGCTTTGAGAATCATGATCAAGCATTGATCAAATGATGTTTGTGGCTTCAAAATGAGATGTTGACCAAAAATTTGAACTTTTGACTGCCAAATGACCATTTTGCCCCTACAGTTGACTGTAGTGCAATTAGGGTTTTGACTGTGCAATTTTGTGCTGAAAGTCTTGAAACTTGATATGAGGATGCTTGACCATATTTGTAGGCATGTGGGACTTGATTGGACCCTTGGAAACTTCATTTTCTTGATCAGAACCAAAACCCTAATTTTGACTGTTCAGGAGGCTTTTACACTGTGCAACCCTTGGGGAATTTTGAAGCATGACTTGGCAATTTCTTGAAGAATATGGGAGGGCAAATTTTGGGGTACAACAGACGGTGCTACCTACTTCTCAATAGTGGGATGGTACTGTCTAAAGGACATTTACACAGCTTAATTTCTTTTGAGTAGGTAGAGGTTCTCAGGTACTTGCTCTTTCAAAACAAAAAAACAACTTTTCGCACCTACACTTTCAAAAAGTTTTCAAACAAACACTTCATACACTCTTGAGGACTGATACAAGAGTTACCTAGAAGTTTTCAAAACAAACTTTTTCAAAACCCACATACACAAGAAAAGCAAACATTTTTGAAAACATAGTGAGAAAGTACCTAAGAGCCCGTGGATAACCACGGATACAAAGGGTGCTAATACCTTCCCTTTCTATAATCTACCTCCCGAACCGAGAAACATCTCGAAAAGGAATTTTGCTGTGCTTTTGTCCTTTCCTTGTTGGAGAAAATAAAAGACGGTGGCGACTCTTGCTTACAGCGACATTTCGCGAACCAACATTCCCAAACAGTCAGTTCTATTTCCACCGATCATAACCGCTGTTCACTGATGATGAACTATCAACATTCACTAAAGATAGAAAAAAGATAACAAACACCGACGTTCACTTCCGATGTACTACGAACGTTCACTGAAGGTAGAAAGAGAAAATATCATGCCACCGCCATTCATTGACGATGAACTATCAACGTTCACTGAAGATAGCAAAAAGATAACAAACACCGACGTTCACTGCCGATGTACTACCAACGTTCATTGAAGGTAGAAAGAGAAAATATCATACCACCGCCGTTCACTGACGATGAACTATCAACGTTCACTGAAGATAGCAAAAAGATAACAAACACCGACGTTCAATGCCGATATACTACCAACGTTCACTAAAGGTAGAAATAGAAAATATCATACCACCGCCGTTCACTGACGATGAACTATCAACGTTCACTGAAGATAGCAAAAAGATAACAAACATCGACGTTCACTGCCGATGTACTACCAACGTTCACTGAAAGTAGAAAGAGAAAATATCATACCACCGCCGTTCACTGACGATGAACTATTAACATTCACTGAAGATAGCAAAAAGATAATAAACACTGACGTTCATTGCTGATGTACTCCCAACGTTCACTGAAGGTAGAAAGAGAAAATATCATACCACCGCCGTTCACTGACGATGAACTATCAACATTCACTAAAGATAGCAAAAAGATAACAAACACCAACGTTCACTGCCGATGTACTACCGACGTTCATTGAAGGTAGAAAGAGATAACAAACACCGATGTTCATTGCCGATGTACTACCAACGTTCACTGAAGGTAGAAAGAGAAAATATCAAGTTTTCCAAAATTCTGGTGTTCTGCCAAGAACGGGTCTCGACTTCTTCTTTAACTAAGGAGATCTGCTTGGAAAGGGTACTATGTAACCTGTCTCAAATAAAGAGACTACCACTTATTACCAAAAGGGAGCTGCAAAGAAAAACGGCTTCCCAAGGATAGAAATATGACTTCCTGGAGAAATGCCATGATATTCCCGCTGAGGAGATAATGTCTCCTTGTGCAAAATAAATGCACAAGCAAAAATTCAAAAAATTTCAGAAATCCATAATACACGACATCGTCATGGAACCACAAATCCAATTCAGAAAAATACCAGAACAAGACGGCCAAAGCAGATTCATCCTTTGAGAAATAAACTCAAGGGGGAAGACCAAATTCAACCAAACAAAGAGCGCTGCAGTAAAGGTCAGAAACACAATGTCCATGAATGATGATTTTAGAAATGTATGATGCATGTATGAATGTACGAGTGCTATTGTGCATATGCTGATAAAAGTGATACATAATCAGTGTAGACAAACAAAATCGCCTCAGTTACTAATAACATTAGGCTAAGCTTAAATTAGAAAGATCAATCCAGGAAAGGTGAAAGCGACTGCGGGAACCAAAACTATTGCATTAACTTCACTAAGGAGAACATAATCCGACTGTAACTTAAATCAAACAGACACCGGGATAGAACACCCTGCTTCCGGGTTCATCGGAGAAACAGTTTTCCATAAGTAACATGCCTATTGGAGATTGCAAGATCAACCTTAAATAAGGAAAAATGACGTCGAAACAACCAAACCTCACTGGGGAATTCAAGCCTACCTCCCAAGAGAAAAGAAACTGCAGGTTGAAAATTTTCACCATGAACCCTCATTCCAACAAGAGATACCCTGGGATAACCCTCCCGGGAGATCAAGAAGTCAACACTAGTGCCGATACTGTAAAAAGAGCGACATCTCAACACACCAAGGGAATGAAACCTTTCATCATATGAGGGAATACTTTGTTGGGGAAGCTGGAACGAAGGCTTATGACCATGCAAACCCAAAATCAAAAGTGAATCAAGACTTGACTGGGGATAATGGGATCACCAACCCAAATATTGTACTTTGTACCCACTGATATCGTCTTTAACTATCTAGGAAACACACAAGGATTGTGCACATACCAGCAAAATGACCTGAGAAAACCTTTATGAAGGAAGTAAATCTTATTAAAGCAACCAAATTTGTTCATCCCTGGGATCACCATTTTTGTTGTCATTGTTTCATCACAAATCCCAAATTAAATTGAATTGTAAAGATCTCTTTTTTTAAAAAAGTCAATTTTGCTTTTTAATCTCTTTGTTTTAAAGTTATTATCAGTAATAAATGAAGTCTTTGCAAGCTAAATAAAATTAAGAATACAAAGAATTGGGCAAAAGCTCAAATTTCATTAATAGAATGGTAGTCTGCGAATGGAGAGACTCCATGGATGATTACAAAATTTGGGAAATGGTAATACATAATGGAAAAGATACATTGAGATACAATGACCACTATCCCCCCTAACCACTTTTGAAATCCTGAGCAGTAGCCTCTGTTGAAGTATGGTGAGGATCTGAGAAGATTGTTGGTTTGGTGATCAAGTTTCATCTGATGTAGTTACTTGCCAAGAAAATCCCTAACTTTTTCCTAAGCTGCCCTTACGGGTTTTAAACTTAGCGGGAAATTTATTCTGCTTATGTCTCTAATTTTTTCCTAGACCGCCCTTTCGGGTTTTCAACTTAGAGAGCTGTTCTTTTATTTCTTTAGGCAAAGTATTTCTTGACTACGTCAGCATTTATGGGACGTGGGAACTCCTCGCCATCCATAGTTTCAAGAATTGATGCACCACCAGAGAAGGCTTTCTTGACAACATACGGGCCTTCAAAATTGGGAGTCCACTTGCCCCTAGAATCAGCATTGAAAGACATGATCTTTCTGAGCATGAGGTCGCCTTCTCTGAATTCACGAGGTTTGACCTTTTTATCAAATGCTTTCTTCATTCTTTTCTGATATAACTGCCCATGACACAAAGCTATCATTCTATTCTCTTCAATCAAATTCAATTGGTCAAACCTGTTCTGAACCCATTCAACCTCTGTCAATTTGGCTTCCATTATCACACACAGCGAGGGAATCTCTACCTCGACAGGGAGTACAACTTCCATTCCATACACTAGGGAAAACGGGGTCGCTCCTGTTGAAGTGCGAACAAATGTTCGATATCCATGCAGAGCAAAAGGGAGCATTTCATGCCAATCCTTATAAGTGACAACCATTTTCTGGATAATTCTCTTGATATTCTTATTATCAGCTTCAACAACCCCATTCATCTTTGGCCTGTATGGAGATGAATTATGATAGACAATCTTGAATGCTTCACACAGTTTCGTCATCATCTTGTTGTTCAAATTTGAGCCATCGTCAGTGATGATTCTGCTTGGCACACCGTATCGGCATATAAGATTGTTTTTGATGAAACGCACCACCATCTGTTTGGTAACATTAGCATATGAAGCAGCCTCTACCCATTTGGTAAAGTAGTTAATTGCTACCAAGATGAAACGGTGTCCATTCGAAGCCTTGGGTTCTATCATCCCGATCATGTCAATACCCCACATAGAGAAAGGCCATGGGGAGGAAATCAAATTGAGAAGTTTCGGAGGAACATGGATCTTATCTGCATAAATCTGGCATTTGTGGCACTTCTTTGCAAATTTGTAACAATCGAATTCCATTGTCAACCAATAATATCCTACCCTTAGCATCTTTTTAGCCATTGAATTTCCATTAGCATTAGTGCCAAATGAACCTTCATGAATCTCATGCATCAACATGTCTGCTTCGTGTCTATCCACGCATCTGAGCAAGACCATGTCAAAATTTCTCTTGTATAACACATTTTCACTGAGGAAGAAACTGCCTGCCAATCTTCTCAGTGTCTTTCTATCTTTCTTTGACGCACCAAACGGGTATTCCTGAGTCTGAAGAAAATGTGTGATATCATAATACCAAGGTTTTTTATCTGCTACCTCCTTTGTCGCAAACACGTGAGCGGGCCTATCTAGCCGTCAAACTGTAATTCAGGGTATATCATTCCAAACATTTACTTGGTACATTGAAGCTAGAGTTGCCAGAGCATCTGCCATTTGGTTTTCATCTCTAAGTATGTGATGGAATTCAACTTTATTGAAGAAGGGTAGTAATCTTCTAGCATAATCTTTGTAAGGGATCAAGCCAGGGTGACGAGTGTCCCATTCTCCTTTAATCCGATTTATTACCAAAGCTGAATCACCATACACATCTAAAATCTTGATTATGAGATCAATAGCTTCCTCAAGACCCATGATGCAAGCCTCATATTCCGCTATATTATTAGTGCAATCAAATTTTAACCTCGCGGTAAAAGGAATATGCGATCCATGAGGAGTGACAATCACATCACCAATCCCTTTACCATAAGCATTCACAGCTCCATCAAATACCATACTCCAATGAGATTCAGGGTCGGGGCCCTCCTCAGGCAATGGTTTATCACAATCTTTCACTTTTAAGAACATCACATCTTCATCGAGGAATTCATATCCTGCAGACTGATGATCTTCCACCGGCTGGTGAGCAAGATAATCTGCCAACACACTAATTTTGATAGCTTTTTTGTGTGCGGTATTCAATATCATATTCAGATAACATCTGCCAGCAGGAAATTCTCCCAGTAAGAGCAGGATTTTCAAAAATATACTTGATTGGATCCATTTTGGAGATTAACCAAGTAGTATGATTTAACATATACTGCCGCAAACGCTTTACCGCCCAGGCCAAAGCACAACATCTTTTTTCTAGCATAGAATACCGCGACTCATAATCAGTGAACTTTTTGCTGAGATAATAAATGGCGAACTCTTTCTTTCCTGTTTCATCCTGTTGTCCCAGAATACAACCCATGGATTTATCTAACACTGTCAGATACATAATCAACGGTCTTCCTTCTACAGGAGGGAGCAAGATAGGAGGTTCAAGAAGATACTCTTTAATACTTTCAAATGCCCTTTGGCAGTCATCTCTCCATACACAACCTTGTTCTTTCTTTAACAACTTAAAGATCGGTTCACATGTTGCAGTCATGTGGGAAATAAATCTGGAGATATAATTCAAACACCCGAGGAAACCCCTAACCTGCTTTTCAGTTCTTGGCGGTGGAATTTCTTGAATTTCCTTGACTTTGTCAGGGTCAACTTCAATTCCTTTCTGGATAACAATAAAACCCAACAATTTCCCCGATCTAACTCTGAAGGTGAATTTATTTGGATCCAGGCGGAGATGATACTTCCTCAAACACCGAAACAACTTCAACAAATCTTCTATATGCCCTTCTTCAGTTTGGGATTTGGCAATCATATCATCAACATATAATTCGATTTCCTTGTGCATTAGATCATGGAATAAGGTTGTCATAGCCCTCTGGTACGTTGCACCAGCGTTCTTCAACCCGAAGGGCATCACTCTGTAACAGAATGTTCCCCGGGGTGTGATAAACGTTGTTTTTTCCATGTCCTCTGGAGCCATTCTTATTTGATTATACTCGGAAAATCCGTCCATGAACGAAAATACCTTGAATTTTGCTGTGCTATCCACTAAAATGTCAATGTGAGGCAATGGAAAATCATCTTTTGGACTAGATTTATTTAGATCTCTGTAATCTACACACACGCAGACTTTTCCATCTTTTTTTGGTACAGGGACAATATTGACAATCCATTGAGGATACACTGATGTCACAAGAAAACCAGCATTAATATGCTTTAGGACCTCCTCCTTGATCTTTACTGCCATATCTGGATGGGTTCTTCTCAACTTTTGTTTAACTGGCGGACACTCTGGCTTTAACGGCAAGCGATGCTCGACAATGTCTATATCTAGACCAGGCATATCTTGATAAGACCAAGCAAAAATATCCACGTACTCTTTCAACAGCTCAATCAACCCGCTCTTCACATCAGGATGCAATGATGCTCCAATCTTAACCTCCTTCGGATCTTCTTCTGAACCCAAATTAACCACTTCCAAAGGCTCCTTATATTGTTGAATGATATTCTCCTCGTGCTCAAGCAACCGTGAGACCTCTTTTAGAATCTCATCATAATCTTCTTCTTCGGCCCCAAACACAGGACAATCAAAGTTGGGAGAAGGTGCAGGGTCATTGTATTCAACGGGTATTTTAATTAATCTGCACATGTGATTTATGATTGCTTTTAGAAGCTGACACATATAACAAGTGATCATGCAGATTAATTTTCAGTTATTATTTATTTTGAAAGGTTTTTTTTATTATTACCATTTCCCAAGAAAAAGGCAGAAATAAAAAGACATAATTTGGAAGCAAAGACAACTTTTATTCATGATCTTATCAATTATGGCAAATAGATAAGCCCTACAACATTAATACTTCCACCTTGAGCAGAGTGAAAGCTTTCCAAAAGAAAGAAACAGATTAACAAAACAAATTACTTTGAAACATGCATGCAAGAAGGGCAATGAGAGCAACACAATGGTACCAAAGTTTTGAAGAGTTGATGAAGGAATCTACCTATTGAAGTTGAGTTGCAGAGCTCTGAAACTGGACTTCTATGGAGCAGTATAGGGCACGATTATTTAATGTAATGGTATGGTTAGTGTGATACGGTGGGAGAACTGACTTGAGGTTTTGCGTTTGTATTCGCAAATGTGCGGTTAGCAAGAGTCGCCACCGACTTTTTATTTTATCCTAAAAGAAAGGTTAAAAAAGCACAGCAAAAAAACTTTTGAGATATTTCGTGGGTTCGGGGGGTAGATTATGAAAAGGGAAGGTATTAGCACCCTTTTCATCCATGGTTATCCATGGGCTCTTAGTTACTTGGTTTTTTTTTAGGTCACTTGCCTTGTTTTTCGATTGCTTTGAAAATGGTGTGTGTGTGGGTGCTTTTTGAAAATGTTTTGGAAAAAGATGCCTTGTCTTAGGCAACTAATGTATTTGACTCGTGTTTGAGTGTTTTACAAAAGTGTGAATCTTTTCGAAAAGATGTTTTCAAATGTTTTTGAGAGTTTGTTTGAAAGTGTTGTGGATTGTGATTTTTGAAAATGAGGCAAGTGTTTTTGCAAGTTTGATCTCAAGTAACTAAGAGTTTTGTCTACCCTATTGTACTCAAAGGTTTTTGTCATGTTTTAACCCCTTTTAACAATTTTGTTCTATCATTGAAATTGGTAGACAATCTTGCATTTAGGAAGTTTATTCGGGACGGGCGCGGGTCATCGTATGGACCATAATTGCAACGGCGTTAAATGTCTTTGAGCAATTTCTCTAAGGGACTTGATCATTTGTTTTTGTTTGTTTTGAAAAGTTTTGTCGAGGGACTATGATCATTCAAATTGTTTGTTTTGCCCAAAGAAGTTCAACATGCAATATGGCCCATTTATTTGAAGGCAACAAGCGGAATACCCTAGGGGGTGCAAGTGTGATTTGTGTGTCCATTTTCATGCTTGTTTATCTTGTATTAGGTCAAACTATTTTTTATCGTTTTTTCGCATACAAACCCTAATTCTAACATGTTATCATTAGAAAGCAATAAAGTGCGAAATTAAAATTACTAAGCTATTACAAAACCAAATATGGGAAGGGGGGTACAAATGTTCAAATGGGGGATATTGACAAGAATTTAAATCTAAATTATTACATCATTTTGAATATTTGCAAGGTAAATAAATTGCATAATTAAATGGAAATTAAATAAATATGTGAAATGCAAAAAGAAAGTTTTTATATGTATGAGAAAATATTTTTTATGTAAAAGAGAAAAGAAAATAAAAATGTATTATTTTTTTGAGTATTTTAAATTTAGGGCAAAAACCCTAATTTTAAGGAAAATGCATTATTATCTAATTTAATACAACTATTTATTTATTATTTATAAAAATAAAATAAAATGAAGTATATTGTGAAAAAAAGTATTTTTGTATCAAATATTAATAAAAATGGAAAACTCAAGTATTTTCTATATTTTAGCTTAAATATATTAATAAACATATATATATATATATATATATATATATATATATATATATATATATATATATATATATATATATATATATATATATATATATATATATATATATATATATATATATATATATATATATATATATATATATATATATATATATATATATATATATATATATATATATATATATATATATATATATATATATATATATATATATATATATATATATATATATATATATATATATATATATATATATATATATATATATATATATATATATATATATATATATATATATATATATATATATATATATATATATATATATTAAACCTTAAATAGGTATTATACACAAAGATAAATATTTATTTAATATTTTAATAAAATAAATAAAAAGAGTATTTTTTGTGTGAAATATTTTCAGAATGTAAACAAAAATAAAAATTGTATTTACACTATTTTCTATTTATTCTAATAATAGTACATATATATTTTATATACAAACAAAAGAAATAAACAAATAAATATGTAAATAAATACAAAAATGATGAAAAAAATATTTTTAATTTTTAAATGTCATGAGAAAAAATAAACAAAGTTAATCAAAAAAGAAAAAGTCAAAAATGTTAAAATATGAGCAAATGGGCCCAGGGGGGTGTGAATCAAAAAAGATGGTGTGAAAAGCAAAATAACACAGGCCCAGCCCACTGATCATTGTCTTCAACCTCCAGCTTCAAACATTTGAAAAACGCGCGCCCCTGTTCCTCAATGTCTAACTCCTGATTCTTGGCTTTTCAGCAAAAACTCATAACACAAGAAATGTTCAGCATGAAGAGACGGTTTCAACCATATAAATAACTTGACCTATCTCTCTAAGATGAGGGAGAATTTCTCCTCCCCCAATTTCTGACCTAACTTTTCATCAATGTTCAGACATGAAATTCTCTAAGCACACGAAACATAAATGAAATCTAAGCATATGAGCATGTTCAGGGCTATGATTGTGACATGTTTTCTTCAAAAATCTAAAGCTAACAATGCCTAATAAGGGAGATAGAACTCCATGAATATACCTGTTCAGTTGGAATCGAGCTTGGCAATGGAGGATGTTTCAGAGTGAAATGATGACTTGTACAGCTTCCTTGAAGTGTAAGGATGCTTTTCCAATTCCTACTTTGTCTTGAAACTCCCTGAATCGAGCTAGTGAACTCCAACTGCAAAACAGAAAATTAAAAATGGTGAAGTGGCTTGGAGGTGTTACAGGTCTGATTTTAGGACATGGTTAGCTTGCATATGTTGTAGGGAAGGTGGAGGAAAAGGTTTGGATCAAAATGCTCGAAGGGATTGGGAGTTTGCACTCAAACTGCAGGGGCTCCCCTGTTTGTACAGTTTTGAGGTGATTAGAGCAATGGGAGTGTTTCAGATGACAAGGGCTCGTCTTGGATTTTGTCTATGGAATGTGTTTGATAGCTTTTGTGTTGTGTGTCTAAGCTGAGATGAGAGATGGCATAAGTTATGGACTTTTCTTCTATCTTAAGCAACAAAAGCAAGTTGGTGGTTTTAGGTTAGTAGGGGGCCTCCTAATGTGCTGCATAAACATCTCTTGATCAGTGTGTTATGCACATAATCTTGTGCCAAGCAGATCTTTCATGTACTTGTTGGATTACAAACTTGACATAAAGTTAACCTTTTCAAAAATGGAAACTTCACTTTATCTAGTTTTGGATTAATCTTGCATACAATACTTGCACTCAAAGAACAACACCTTAACACATTGAATATGCATTAAATTATTGAGTATGAAATGGTTCAAGGACCTGTAATCAAGCATAAAGCAAACTGATTTCAAATTGGCAAGATTATGAACATGTCTTGATGAAGAACAAAAAGTGAATTTTTGCCAACTTGTGAAATTCGAATCTCTCAAGTTATGAGGTTGTTTGATGAGTTCTTGGACATTTTGGAAAGCTTGGAATGTGTACTACAATCCATCTTTGAAATGCAAATCAAAAATCCAAGTGGAAGGGTATGAAAAGTGGCCTCGAAGTAGGGTAGAAAACCTTGTCAAAATAGGTCAAATTTCACTAAGTTAAAAGATGGTTTAGTGCCCTTATTCAAAAAATTATAACTTGAGATACAAGCTTCAAATGAGAAAACTTTGTGAATCAAAGTTTTAGATTATGCAACAAGCTACAACTTTCATGTTTTGACTTTTGTTTGAATCCAAATGGATCATGGTGAAAAGATGGGGCAAAGTTGGGAAAAAATTAGGGTTTTTCATAACTTAGAAAAATTCTAAGTTATGAAAAATTCCATTTTCAAACCCTAATTTGCATTTTGAGATTCCTTGGTGAACAAGTTTCATGATTTGGCATGTTTTGATGAAAAATGAATCTTGACTCTTGATTTTGACCAAAAAGTCAAAGTTTGACTTTTCAGTATACAGTCAAAATTGATCAATTGACTGGGAAATTCAACTATCAATCTTGTGTACTTGGGATCTTTTGAGCTTGATGAATGTGTCAAGACCATTTCATGGGGTCCTTGAGTCCATATGTGAGCTTGGTTTGCCATTGGTTGGGTCAAACAGTCAAAAATTGCCTTTGTGCAGTCAAAACCCTAAAAATGACCATTTTGCCCTTTTGGTGATCTGATCAAATTTCTTGTGGAATTGTGATCCAAACTTGATCAAATGGTTCATATGAGTTCATAATATTGATGTGGGTCAATTTTCATGAGATTTGACTGTCAATTGGTCACAGTTGATTTTTTCCCCAATACAACTGATTTCTAGGTCAACTGTCCAATTGACTGGGCAAAACTTGGAATCAAGACTTGAAACTTGGTATAAGTAAACTTAGGAGTCCAATATGAAGCATGAAAGTCATTTTAGGCTTTTAGGTCAAAACATCCTTAGGCAAACACAAACCCTAATTTTGAGTCCACAGTGCAAGGAGAAGTCTTGAGCAGAGGAAACCCTAACTGGATCTTGATCTTCAAAGGTCTTGTGATGAGAAAATGTTGAGGAAATGGGAGGGCAAATTTTGGGGTACAACAGTTGCCCCTGTTCAATCTTCTTGGACCTGAAGAGTTAGATTGGCAAGTTTGCCTTTCGTGACTCGAGGGTAAAAGGAGATTGGACACTAGAGTGCCCGGAAATTTGCACTCGCATGCTGGAGTCTCATCAATGTGGTGTCGGGAATGGGCTTATAGATGCCATTTTGAGAAGTGACGGAACCTTGTCGGGAATGGGCTTATAGATGCCATTTGGAAGTGTCGGTCGCATAAGAGATTCCTTTGCGAGAAACTTGTGTATTTGAGAAAGACGGATGTTTTCCTGGCTTGTTACAGGTTTTTGATCCTCAGTCTCCTGATGCAGATATGCCCTGGCTAGATACAGGTATCGAATCTTCAATTGGTTGCTCACAGATGTGCCCTGGCTGGATACAGGAATCGAATCTTCGAACTCTTCAGACGTGCCCTGGCTAGATACAGGAGTCGAGTCTGGAAACGTGGTCAATAGATATGCCCTGGCTGGATACAGGAATCGAATCTGGAGATGTTGTAGTTGACAGATGTGCCCTGGCTGGATACAGGAATCGAATCTTTGAACTCTTCAGACGTGCCCTGGCTAGGTACAGGAGTCGAGTCTGGAAACGTGGTCAACAGATATGCCCTGGCTGGATACAGGAATCGAATCTGGAGATGTTGTAGTTGATAGATGTGCCCTGGCTGGATACAGGAATCGAATCTTTGAACTCTTCAGACGTGCCCTGGCTAGGTACAGGAATCGAGTCTGGAAACTGGTCACTCTCAGATGTGCCCTGGCTAGATACAGGTATCGAATCTGGAATTGTGACAGTTGAAGGTAGTTGTTTTTGAGATTGTCTTTTTCCTGAAAAGGCAAAAACGTAAGTTGTATGCAATGTCATGATGTATGATATGCATGATATCATGATGTTCAACATGAGATGTTGTATGCGTTTCATCATGTATGTAAGCAAGATGTATGAAAATGTGAAATGTTTATGAGTGTAATTTCATCTTAGGAAAATAAATCCTTGACGAACGGCCGGGAAGCTGCTCTGTGGAAGAGATACTTGGCCGAAGTTTTGATGAGAGGCTTGCTGAGGACTTTAACGATGGATTCCGCTGGGGATAATGATGATAAACTCCGCTGGGGAACTCCGAAGATAAACTCTGCTTGGGAATACCAAAGATAGACTCCGCTGGGGATTGAAGGAACTTTGCCGAGAACGGTCTTCCGTGGCTTTTAGCTGAGGATAACCCAGTTATAAGTCCTTGTGAGGAAATAACTCTAAATAAAACTCGGGTGAGACGTCCGTGCTTCGCAGGGGATAAGCTTGCAGAATCTACTGGGGATGAGCTTTAATACCTGCCGGGGAATGTTGTGCCTTTTCAGGATCGACGGGGAATCAACTCTGCTTGGGGAAAGTACTACTGAACCTTGTTTTACCCTGCGGGGCGTTTGAGATGATCTGGCTATATTCTTCAGTTGAACCCACCTTGGTACCTCGGAGGACAAAACAACCAGACTGCATTAGACAACCTCACATTGCCCCTGTCTTTGATGTCACCTGTAATTAATCTCTTGTTTCATATGCAAACATTTATGAATCAGCAATTTAATGTCAAATGCATATATCAAAAATGAACATTGGACGTTCTTCGCATGACAAAACCAAAAAAGGGAAACAATGGTAATTTGTAAGTGAATTTGTATTGATTTAAACTTTGCCTGTGAATAGGCGTTTTTGTACAAGAGGCTGACATCCTTGTAAGAGGACATCGCCAAATAGTATAGAGTTTACAATTTGAAAAAGGAAACAAAACAGCTATGTGAACAATCCCACTGGGTTCCAACTCTGCTATTGCCTTTATGTCTTCGAACGCCTCATCGCTTTGCTACCTAGTTGAAGATGAAGTTGATTGGTCAATGCCGAAATCTGGAACCAGATAGTTGATGCCGAATTCCGGATGCAAAGTAATCAATGAGACATAGTGTTACGCTTTATCCCTAACTTTTGCCTGGACCGCCCTTTCGGGTTTTCAGTCCACCGGGATACCCATTTTTGCCCAAGCCGCCCTTTCAGGTTTTCGACTTGCCGGGTGTACAGATTTTTATTCATTTCATCCCTTATTTTTGCCCGAACCCTTTCGGTTCGCCGGGAAGCCCTTATTTTTGCCTAGGTATGTCAACCTAGCGGGTCTTTTTATTTATGCGTAGTATTTTTTTACTATGTCTGCATTGGCGGGGTGAGGAAGGTCGTCACCATCCATGGTGGTTAGGATCATGGCTCCTCCTGAGAAAACACGTTTAACCACAAATGGCCCTTCGTACGTAGGGGTCCATTTGCCCCGGGGATCACTTTGAGGAAGGATGATGCGTTTGATTACCAGGTCCCCAACTTGATACTCTTGCGGTCTGACTTTCTTGTTAAATGCCCTGATCATCCGTTTCTGATACGTTTGACCATGACAGATAGCAGTGAGCCTTTTTTCGTCAATCAGATTGAGTTGATCAAGCCGAGTCTGGATCCAATCATCTTCATTCAAGTCTGCATCCTTCATTATCCGGAGAGAGGGTATCTGGATTTCAATTGGCAAGACTGCCTCCATGCCATAGACCAAGGAGAAAGGAGTTGCCCTGGTTGATGTCCTTGCTGAGGTGCGGTACCCATGAAGAGCGAACGGTAATATCTCGTGCCAATCTTTATAGGTCACTGTCATCTTCTGCACAATTTTCTTGATATTTTTATTGGCTGCCTCTACAGCCCCATTCATCTTCGGCCGGTAGGGAGAAGAATTGTGGTGCTATATCTTGAATTGTTCACAGAGTTCAGTGATCATTTTGTTATTGAGATTGGTACCATTGTCCGTAATGATTCTTTCCGGGACTCCGTACCGACAGATCAGATTATGCCGGATGAAACGTGCCACGACGCTCTTGGTTACTGTGGCATAGGAAGCTGCCTCAACCCATTTCGTGAAGTAATCGATCGCCACCAAGATGAAGCGATGCCCATTGGATGCCGTCGGTCGGATCTCACCGATCATATCGATGCCCCACATTGCGAAAGGCCAAGGTGCCGTCAGGACATTCAAAGGAACCGGAGGGATATGCACCTTGTCAGCATAGATCTGGCATTTATGACAAGTTCGGGAGTGTTGGTAACAATCGGCTTCCATTGTGGACCAGAAATATCCTGCTCGAAGGATTTTCTTAGCCATGGTGTGTCCACTGGAATGTGTTCCAAATGTACCTTCATGCAGCTCCATCATGATTTTCTCTGCTTCTGCCTTATCCACACAACGTAGCAGAGTTGAATCATGATTCCGTTTGTAGAGAATGCCGTTGCTGAGGAAGAATTTTGCAGCAAACCTCCTCATGAACTTCTTATCATTGACAGACGCACCTTCAGGGTATTCCCGAGCTTCTAAGTACCTCTTCACCTCATGATACCAGGGTTTTTCAATAACCTTCTCAGCCTCGAGCTCACAACAGTATGCCGGTTCATCCAACTTCCAGATTATGATTCGGGGAGCCTCATTGTCCCATTTAACTTTGAACATTGAAGACATCGTAGCTAGGGCGTCCGCTAGCTGATTCTCCTCTCTAGGGAAGTGCTCAAAAGTTATCTTTTCAAAGTGGGGAAGCAAAGTCAACACATACTCTTTGTAAGGAATAAGATTCGGGTGTTTCGTATCCCACTCGCCTTTGATCTGATTGATCACGAGAGCGGAATCTCCGAAGACACTTAGGAATTTTATCCTTAAGTCGATTGCAGCTTGTAAACCCATGATACATGCCTCGTATTCTGCCATATTGTTGGTGCAGCTGAAACATAATCGGGCGGTGAGGGGAGTATGAGTTCCTTTGGGAGATATGATTACAGCGCCGACGCCGTTACCCAAAGCATTGGAGGCTCCATCAAAATGCATAGACCATCGGGATCCTTCCTCAGGTCCTTCATCCGGTCCAGGTACTTCACAGTCAGTTACTACCATGATGTCTTCGTCCGGAAAATCAAAATTCAGTGATTGGTAATCGTCTACAGGTTGGTGTGCCAAATGATCTGCCAGTACACTTCCCTTAATTGCTTTCTGAGTTGTATACTGGATATCATATTCTGTTAAGATCATTTGCCATCTCGCTATTCTTCCAGACAGAGCGGGCTTTTCAAATATGTACTTGATGGGATCCATCTTTGAAATCAATAAAGTAGTGTGAGTCAGCATATACTGTCTCAGCCGGCGAGCAGCCCATACAAGAGCGCAGCAAGTTTTCTCAAGCAGTGAGTAACGAGACTCACAGTCGGTAAACTTTTTGCTCAAGTAATAAATAGCGTGCTCTTTTCGGCCAAACTCGTCATGCTGCCCCAGCACACACCCCATTGAATTATCAAGCACTGTCAAGTATAGTATCAGGGGTCTTCCTTCCACCGGTGGCATAAGAATGGGTGGCTCTTGGAGGTATTCCTTTATCCTTTCAAAGGCAGCCTGACATTCATCATTCCAGCGTACTACTTGATCTTTCTTCAGTAATTTGAAGATTGGCTCACAAGTAGCAGTTAGATGTGAGATGAATCGGGCGATGTAATTCAGTCGTCCTAGGAAACCTCTGACTTCTTTCTCTGTTTTTGGAGTCGGCATCTCTTGAATGGCTTTTACCTTGGCAGGGTCCACCTGAATACCCTTATCACTTACAATGAAACCTAGCAATTTTCCGGATCTTACCCCAAAGGTGCATTTGTTGGGATTCAATCTCAGCTTGTATAACTTGAGTCGATCAAACAACTTCCTCAGATGGTCAAGGTGCTCCTCCTCAGTTTGAGACCTCGCAATCATGTCATCAACGTATACCTCAATCTCATGATGGATCATATCATGAAATAAAGCAACCATGGCACGTTGATAGGTTGCCCCAACATTTTTCAATCCGAACGGCATGACCTTATAACAGAAGGTGCCCCACTGAGTCACAAATGTAGTCTTCTCCATATCCTCTGGAGCCATCTTGATCTGATTATACCCTGAAAAACCATCCATGAAGGAGAACACCTTGTGTTGAGCCGTATTGTCGACAAGGACATCAATGTGAGGTAGGGGGAAGTCATCTTTGGGGCTGGCCCTGTTCAGATCCCTGTAGTCAACACACATTCTGACCTTACCGTCCTTCTTTGGTACCGGCACCACGTTGGCAACCCACTGAGGGTAAGAAGTCACTGCAAGGAACCCGACATCAAACTGCTTCATAACCTCGGCCTTGATCTTTTCAGACATCTCTGGACGCATCCGTCGAACTTTCTGCTTTACCGGAGGGCAATCTTCCTTGGTTGGCAGGTGGTGAACTACAATGTCGGCATCCAAACCAGGCATATCTTCATAGGACCAAGCAAAAATCTCCATGTAGTCTTGTAGCATCTGGATCAATCGTTGCTTCACGCTGAGCTCTAGATTGGCACCAATCTTGACCTCCTTCCTATCTGTCTCAGTACCCAGGTTAATTGTCTCCACCGGCTCTTCATGCGGCTGAATAGCCCTCTCTTCCTGGAGTAACAGTCTTGCGAGTTCACCAGGCACTTCGCAATCATCTTCACCTTCGTCTTCGGCCAAGTTGATCGGATTTTCAAAGTCATAACTGGCGGTAGCAGAGCTGTTACCAGTGAGATCCAGAGTGGATTGAAACCTGTATAAGTGAGTGTGTGTAAATATAGCTGTTTTGCAATATATATAACACAGAAAGGAAAAGAGCACAAGATTTGAAATGCAACAAACGTCCAATGTTTTGATTGATGATATATGAAAATGTCATACAAAAAGCCCTCACAAATGGAGCTACAATGCCCCGGGTAGGACACCGAGCCAACAGAGTTTTAACATATTGTTTGTTACAAATTTGGAAATCAAAAGAAATTAATTACTGCGTGACAAATGTGATAGGGGTAAAATCCTTTGCCGTCCAGTTGCTTGGTCCGTCGCCGGTAGTCGGGTAGATCCAACTGTCAAATTCTACTTCCTCTACATCCTCCTCGATAGCATTCACCCTTGAGCTGGAAATAAACACCGGAGCCTTTCTGATTTTCTCTTTGCGCACCTCCCTCTGAGCTTCCGCAGTAAAGCCTAGCCCAAACTTGTCGTTCTTCTGAGTGAAGTCAGGAAGCTGACCCCAGTGTGCACAATTGCCTTTCTGAACCACAGCCCAGGCATCCCTTAGGGAAGCCATCTTCAAGGAATCATTCTCTTCAGCTATTGTCTCTGCAGCGGATGAAATTGGATGCACCTCCTCGAAATGCTGGAAGGGGGTTTCGATAAACTCTCCGTCCATCTCAATGTACCTGAAGGAATTCAAATGGCTCACCATATACTCCTCTTCTCCTTGCACAATGACGATCTTCCCCCTGACGGGATACTTCAGCTTCTGGTGCAAGGTGGAGGTCACTGCCCCAGCTTTATGGATCCAAGGTCGTCCCAGCAGACAAGAGTACGATGGACGTATATCCATCACGTAAAAGGTAGAGTCAAACACTTGAGAGCCCACACGAATAGGGATGTTAACCTCTCCATGAACCATCCTTTTGGAACCGTCAAAGGCCCTGACGATGATATTGCTGGGTTTCAACTCCAGGCCTTCATAATCCAGACGATCTAAAGCCTTTTTCGGTAGAACATTCAAGGAAGAACCAGTATCCACCAATACATGTGCCAGAGTGGTGCCCCTGCATTCAATAGAGACATGCAGGGCATCATTGTGGTCTCTCCCTTTCGCGGTCAGGTCAGCATCTGAAAAACCCAAACCGTTGTCCGCCGTTAGATTCGCTATGCAATCAGTGAACTGGACTGCAGACGTCTCCTGCGGCACATGGGCCGTCTTGAGAAATGAGATCAAGGCCTTAGCATGGGCCTCGGAGCATAGCAATAAGGAGAGCAGGGAGATCTTGGAGGGCGTATGCCCCAACTGCTCGACAACATTAAAATCACTTTTCTTTATTATTTTCAGAATCTCCTCCATTTCTTGTCGGGAGGCCTCAACATTTATGGGTATTGGTGCCTCCATCCGGGCAGGCTCTTCTTCAATCCCTTTGCCCCGAGCATTTGATGACTCGGCAGCAGGGGAAACAACTTGATCAGCAACAATAACAGGTATACTTGTAGGTTTTATAAGAAGGGGTCTTCGAATAGCGGGCGGCGCAATGTCAGGCGAGAAGAGCCTGCCACTGCGGGTAACTTTGGCTGGACCAGTGATATCGCAGATACTGGCGCTAGTGTCAAATTCTTGTTTGATTCCATTTACATACACGTCTGCCCCATAATGCCAGGGGACAGCTTTATCAGACACGTAGGAGAGGGGCCCCGGAACAGTAATGATTACAGGCGCAACTGTCATAATTTGAACAGGCTTCTTTGGGGGAGCCTTGATTGGATTTTTGAAGATGGTAATTACAGAAACTTCTTTCATCGGAACCAATTGAACAACAGACTTTTTGAATAGAATTTCCTTGCTATCCATTAGGCTTTGAACGCCTAACCTCAGCAAGGGGCAATCAGACGGGGAAACAGCACAGAACAGGCAACCATCACTGCAACCCGGAAATAAACCGGCCCGCAGTAGGTTCTTCTTGACGGTCTTCAGAGGGGTAACAACTTCATCTATCGAAACAGCATACGTTTCTTCCTCAATGGCATTTACCCTATGCTGGGGCATAGGAGCCGTTACAACATTTGGTCTTTCTGGCGCTTCAAACTGAATTTCCTTTGCGTCGATCAGATCTTGCACTTTGTTTCTCAAGGCCCAACAATCATCAGTAGTGTGCCCGGGACTATCAGAATGATAAGCACACCGGGCATTTGGGTTATATTTAGGAGACGCAGTGTTGACGACCTTAGGAGCTTCTTTGAGGGTCACTAGGTTGGTGGATAACAGTTGGGGTAAAATTTGAGATAAGGTCATACTCAGTCGGGTATACTGCCTCTTGGGCCTTTCGCTTCTTTGTTGATTGTACTGCTGAGGAGCAGCAACAGGTTTGGAGATGACCAAAGCATTGACGGCTTGGCGACTTTCGGGCTTGACTTGTCTTCTAGGACCATAGACGACACTTGCTTCTTTCTTAAACGGCCTCTTCTCAGCACTTGTAGAGGCAGCCTTCTGTATCTTGCCTGACCTGATGCCCGCTTCAATTCTTTCTCCCGTTAATATCAAATCTGTAAACCCAGCGGAGGAGTTACCAACCAAATGATTGAAAAACGGACCATACAACGTCCCCGGAAACATATCAACCAGCTCTCGATCAGTTAATGGAGGTTGCACCCTGCCAGCCAAATCTCTCCATTTTTGAGCGTACTCTTTGAACCCTTCACCCGTCCCTAGAGACATACCCTGAAGTTGGGTACGCGTAGAAGCGAGATCAGAATTGTATTGGTATTGTCTGTAGAATGCGGTTGCCAAATCTTCCCAGTGTCGGATGCTAGCTCCATCCAATTGGTAGAACCATTCGAGCTGTGACCCCGAAAGGCTATCTTGGAAGAAGTGAATCCAGAGGTTCTTATCCGCCGTGTAAGGTTGGATTTTCCTTACGTACGACCTCAGATGCAGCTTCGGGCAAGAGACCCCATCGTACTTGGCGAAGGCAGGCGCCTTAAACTTGTGTGGAATTACTACCCCAGAAGATAACCCCAAATCTCTGAAATCCAGTCCCGGCACGTTCTGAATTTCCATGGCGCTCAAACGGTCCTCCAATTGCTTGTATCTGTCAGCAGCAGGTGGGTATTGTTCGTCGTTATAGTCCGTCTCGTTGTCAGAGACTGCGGGACTAGGAGCTCCTCCCCCCTGGGGACTGTTTTTCTCAGCAGAAGAGGTGGTTGGATCAGCTTCATTGTGGAGTGTGTTCCCAAATCTGCGTCCGGTGTTGAACAATGCAGTCCTCTTTTTCTTCTTCTTCTTCATGAGTAGAGTCTTCAACTCTTGCTGACCTTGGGCTAGGCTTAGGACCATCTCTTGAAACTGTGCACTTTGGGCCTGAAGGGCCTTGATTGCTTGCTCACTGGAGGAGTCTGGATTCATGATGACTGTTCACACAAACAGCGAAGAAAATTAAGCAACCTGCGAAATAGGGTACCTGCTATGCATATGGTGCAATGGAATGCGTATGTATGCAATGCATTCAAGGATTTAGAATATTCAAAATTTGTTGTAGACAAAAAGGAACGCACATTATATTAATAAGGAGAAATTTGTTAATACATAAATGCCCCATGGGCCAAATACTACAAAATGACTCCTTAAGGTAAAAAGACATTGCGCATCCTCTTTGGCGCGATGTAGGTGTTGAGATTCCTTTCCTCGTGCAGCAGGCGGGTGAGTTCCAGGACCTTCTTTTCACTAGCATGTAGACTGGTCTCAAGAGAATTCCGTTCTTCCTTAAGCTGGATCCAGCTCTTCTGCATCTCTTCCCAGGACGTGGGCATGTCAGGATGTTGAATGGTGTAGGACACCTCTCCTTCCGAGACTGGTTCTTTGATCACAGGGAGCATATGAGGATAAGGCATCACTAACTTCTGAGAGCGGGCTCGTACCCATTTGAGATAAGGTTCCAACGGGATGGAGTTCTTGTGCCCCAGTGTCTTGCTGTCTATCCTACTTGGCATCCCCCAAGCTCTGATAAATCTCTGACGAAGTCCTTGAGTATCGTTGTCGAAGTCAAAAACTATGTTAGGAATTAACATGTCATGAGGGCCATCCCTCCGAGCATAACCAAACTGTCTCCAAGCCAGGCATGGGTTGTAAGTAATACCCCCTTTGATTCCAAATAAAGGAACATTGAGGTACTCCCCGCAACGATCAATGATAGTGACGTCTTCCCTGGACCTAGGACACCAATGTATATCTGCATGCGTGAGAGTCATTAACCGTTGTGACCATCTCAAACCCCGCTCGTTCTTTAAAACTGTTTGTGGAAGGTGCGAAATAAACCACCTTCCTAAGAGAGGAGTGCAACACATAAGGACACCCCTTCTTCTCATGGTTCGAGTGTAACATGAGTGAAGGATGTCCCCCAGCAACGTAGGTATAGGATTCTTGGTCATGAAGATCTGGACAGCACTGATATCAATAAGCTGATATGGATTAGGGAACAACACCAAACCATAGACAAGGAGGGCCATAACTTCTTCAAAAGCTCGTAGGTCAAGGGAGTTCCAACATTCTTGAGCCTTTTCAAACAGAAATCTGGCTAAGAACCCTTTGATACCACTTCTAACTTCCCAATGTCCCTTGAGGTCAGATGTCTGTAGGTGCAAGGCTCTAGCAATTTCTTCAAGCTTGGGTTCCTCTTCCGTACCGTTGTAGGGTAGTTGATCAAGGATAGGGAACTTTCAGAAGTCGGGAGAACTCTTCCAATGTAGGCACCAACTGATAATCCGGGAAGGTGAAGCAGTGATGTAGAGGGTCAAAGAATTGGAACAGGACCTTTATCAAGTCCTCCTCAATGTTGGTGTTAACCAAGCTGATGAGTCTTCCATGTCTCTCACTGAATGAAGAGCCCTCGGGAATCCTGGACAGAAGTTCCTTAAGCTGAGGAGGGATCTTTACAAGGCTAATCTGAATTGTCTTTCTGCGAGCAGTTTCCATGTCCTATAAAACAAGAACAAAGATGAAGATTCGAAACCCTTGAAATGGTTAGTCAATGCTCATGATGTTTGTATGATGTAATGATGTGATGATTAAATACACTATAAACATTCACAAAGGCAAACATGGTAAGGCACACAAGTCACACAAGCCCTTAGAGTTTAGGCCTGCATGGAGTCTGGGTATTACCCTCTTGAAGTTTGGTGGGCTCAACCTGTCCTATCAAAAGCAACCGGGTTCTAAAGGTCCCAATATCACTGGATTGCTTTCATTGTTCATCGTTTCGATTTAGCCACTGAACTGGCGACCGAAATATTCCAGGAAAGCAACCCTCAATTGAGTGTAGTATCGAGTATCAACCAACCTCGGACTGTACCAAAGTCAGTTATCTCACTACCCTAAAAAGGCCAAGATGGTTCAATTAAGGTTCCTAAGGTCAGTTGATGCTTCACGACACCACGCGGCGGCCCCGTACTCTCCTTGACTGAACTCAAGGGTTACCGGTACACACCAAAGTGCCACATCAACGTAGCAGACTGTTTCAACCATGTCGGTATACCCCGCACAGTTCCCTCACAGCCTTGTTGCTACCTAAAAGGGTTTCCCCAGATCCGGGTTAGGATCTATAAAACTCCGATACAAAGCCCATAAATGTAAAGCAAACAAAGTAATCAATTGAAAGTAAAGGTGATCTAAACCCTAAGGTAACCCCACTTAAAAAGTTTTCCCCAGCAGAGTCGCCAGTTCTGTGATACGGTGGGAGAACTGACTTGAGGTTTTGCGTTTGTATTCGCAAATGTGCGGTTAGCAAGAGTCGCCACCGACTTTTTATTTTATCCTAAAAGAAAGGTTAAAAAAGCACAGCAAAAACCTTTTGAGATATTTCGTGGGTTCGGGGGGTAGATTATGAAAAGGGAAGGTATTAGCACCCTTTTCATCCATGGTTATCCATGGGCTCTTAGTTACTTGGTTTTTTTTTAGGTCACTTGCCTTATTTTTCGATTGCTTTGAAAATGGTGTGTGTGGGTGCTTTTTGAAAATGTTTTGGAAAAAGATGCCTTGTCTTAGGCAACTAATGTATTTGACTCGTGTTTGAGTGTTTTACAAAAGTGTGAATCTTTTCGAAAAGATGTTTTCAAATGTTTTTGAGAGTTTGTTTGAAAGTGTTGTGGATTGTGATTTTTGAAAATGAGGCAAGTGTTTTTGCAAGTTTGATCTCAAGTAACTAAGAGTTTTGTCTACCCTATTGTACTCAAAGGTTTTTGTCATGTTTTAACCCCTTTTAACAATTTTGTTCTATCATTGAAATTGGTAGACAATCTTGCATTTAGGAAGTTTATTCGGGACGGGCGCGGGTCATCGTATGGACCATAATTGCAACGGCGTTAAATGTCTTTGAGCAATTTCTCTAAGGGACTTGATCATTTGTTTTTGTTTGTTTTGAAAAGTTTTGTCGAGGGACTATGATCATTCAAATTGTTTGCTTTGCCCAAAGAAGTTCAACATGCAATATGGCCCATTTATTTGAAGGCAACAAGTGGAATACCCTAGGGGGTGCAAGTGTGATTTGTGTGTCCATTTTCATGCTTGTTTATCTTGTATTAGGTCAAACTATTTTTTATCGTTTTTTCGCATACAAACCCTAATTCTAACATGTTATCATTAGAAAGCAATAAAGTGCGAAATTAAAATTACTAAGCTATTACAAAACCAAATATGGGAAGGGGGGTACAAATGTTCAAATGGGGGATATTGACAAGAATTTAAATCTAAATTATTACATCATTTTGAATATTTGCAAGGTAAATAAATTGCATAATTAAATGGAAATTAAATAAATATGTGAAATGCAAAAAGAAAGTTTTTATATGTATGAGAAAATATTTTTTATGTAAAAGAGAAAAGAAAATAAAAATGTATTATTTTTTTGAGTATTTTAAATTTAGGGCAAAAACCCTAATTTTAAGGAAAATGCATTATTATCTAATTTAATACAACTATTTATTTATTATTTATAAAAATAAAATAAAATGAAGTATATTGTGAAAAAAAGTATTTTTGTATCAAATATTAATAAAAATGGAAAACTCAAGTATTTTCTATATTTTAGCTTAAATATATTAATAAACATATATATATATATATATATATATATATATATATATATATATATATATATATATATATATATATATATATATATATATATATATATATATATATATATATATAT
Source organism: Vicia faba (assembly GCA_948472305.1). Taxonomy (NCBI): domain Eukaryota; kingdom Viridiplantae; phylum Streptophyta; class Magnoliopsida; order Fabales; family Fabaceae; genus Vicia; species Vicia faba. The sequence continues at coordinate 444,535,153 of OX451740.1, forward strand.
ATATATATATATATATATATATATATATATATATATATATATATATATATATATATATATATATATATATATATATATATATATATATATATATATATATATTAAACCTTAAATAGGTATTATACACAAAGATAAATATTTATTTAATATTTTAATAAAATAAATAAAAAGAGTATTTTTTGTGTGAAATATTTTCAGAATGTAAACAAAAATAAAAATTGTATTTACACTATTTTTTATTTATTCTAATAATAGTACATATATATTTTATATACAAACAAAATAAATAAACAAATAAATATGCAAATAAATACAAAAATGATGAAAAAAATATTTTTAATTTTTAAATGTCATGAGAAAAAATAAACAAAGTTAATCAAAAAAGAAAAAGTCAAAAATGTTAAAATATGAGCAAATGGGCCCAGGGGGGTGTGAATCAAAAAAGATGGTGTGAAAAGCAAAATAACACAGGCCCAGCCCACTGATCATTGTCTTCAACCTCCAGCTTCAAACATTTGAAAAACGCGCGCCCCTGTTCCTCAATGTCTAACTCCTGATTCTTGGCTTTTCAGCAAAAACTCATAACACAAGAAATGTTCAGCATGAAGAGACGGTTTCAACCATATAAATAACTTGACCTATCTCTCTAAGATGAGGGAGAATTTCTCCTCCCCCAATTTCTGACCTAACTTTTCATCAATGTTCAGACATGAAATTCTCTAAGCACACGAAACATAAATGAAATCTAAGCATATGAGCATGTTCAGGGCTATGATTGTGACATGTTTTCTTCAAAAATCTAAAGCTAACAATGCCTAATAAGGGAGATAGAACTCCATGAATATACCTGTTCAGTTGGAATCGAGCTTGGCAATGGAGGATGTTTCAGAGTGAAATGATGACTTGTACAGCTTCCTTGAAGTGTAAGGATGCTTTTCCAATTCCTACTTTGTCTTGAAACTCCCTGAATCGAGCTAGTGAACTCCAACTGCAAAACAGAAAATTAAAAATGGTGAAGTGGCTTGGAGGTGTTACAGGTCTGATTTTAGGACATGGTTAGCTTGCATATGTTGTAGGGAAGGTGGAGGAAAAGGTTTGGATCAAAATGCTCGAAGGGATTGGGAGTTTGCACTCAAACTGCAGGGGCTCCCCTGTTTGTACAGTTTTGAGGTGATTAGAGCAATGGGAGTGTTTCAGATGACAAGGGCTCGTGTGTTAGCTTGGATTTTGTCTATGGAATGTGTTTGATAGCTTTTGTGTTGTGTGTCTAAGCTGAGATGAGAGATGGCATAAGTTATGGACTTTTCTTCTATCTTAAGCAACAAAAGCAAGTTGGTGGTTTTAGGTTAGTAGGGGGCCTCCTAATGTGCTGCATAAACATCTCTTGATCAGTGTGTTATGCACATAATCTTGTGCCAAGCAAATCTTTCATGTACTTGTTGGATTACAAACTTGACATAAAGTTAACCTTTTCAAAAATGGAAACTTCACTTTATCTAGTTTTGGATTAATCTTGCATACAATACTTGCACTCAAAGAACAACACCTTAACACATTGAATATGCATTAAATTATTGAGTATGAAATGGTTCAAGGACCTGTAATCAAGCATAAAGCAAACTGATTTCAAATTGGCAAGATTATGAACATGTCTTGATGAAGAACAAAAAGTGAATTTTTGCCAACTTGTGAAATTCGAATCTCTCAAGTTATGAGGTTGTTTGATGAGTTCTTGGACATTTTGGAAAGCTTGGAATGTGTACTACAATCCATCTTTGAAATGCAAATCAAAAATCCAAGTGGAAGGGTATGAAAAGTGGCCTCGAAGTAGGGTAGAAAACCTTGTCAAAATAGGTCAAATTTCACTAAGTTAAAAGATGGTTTAGTGCCCTTATTCAAAAAATTATAACTTGAGATACAAGCTTCAAATGAGAAAACTTTGTGAATCAAAGTTTTAGATTATGCAACAAGCTACAACTTTCATGTTTTGACTTTTGTTTGAATCCAAATGGATCATGGTGAAAAGATGGGGCAAAGTTGGGAAAAAATTAGGGTTTTTCATAACTTAGAAAAATTCTAAGTTATGAAAAATTCCATTTTCAAACCCTAATTTGCATTTTGAGATTCCTTGGTGAACAAGTTTCATGATTTGGCATGTTTTGATGAAAAATGAATCTTGACTCTTGATTTTGACCAAAAAGTCAAAGTTTGACTTTTCAGTATACAGTCAAAATTGATCAATTGACTGGGAAATTCAACTATCAATCTTGTGTACTTGGGATCTTTTGAGCTTGATGAATGTGTCAAGACCATTTCATGGGGTCCTTGAGTCCATATGTGAGCTTGGTTTGCCATTGGTTGGGTCAAACAGTCAAAAATTGCCTTTGTGCAGTCAAAACCCTAAAAATGACCATTTTGCCCTTTTGGTGATCTGATCAAATTTCTTGTGGAATTGTGATCCAAACTTGATCAAATGGTTCATATGAGTTCATAATATTGATGTGGGTCAATTTTCATGAGATTTGACTGTCAATTGGTCACAGTTGATTTTTTCCCCAATACAACTGATTTCTAGGTCAACTGTCCAATTGACTGGGCAAAACTTGGAATCAAGACTTGAAACTTGGTATAAGTAAACTTAGGAGTCCAATATGAAGCATGAAAGTCATTTTAGGCTTTTAGGTCAAAACATCCTTAGGCAAACACAAACCCTAATTTTGAGTCCACAGTGCAAGGAGAAGTCTTGAGCAGAGGAAACCCTAACTGGATCTTGATCTTCAAAGGTCTTGTGATGAGAAAATGTTGAGGAAATGGGAGGGCAAATTTTGGGGTACAACAGTTGCCCCTGTTCAATCTTCTTGGACCTGAAGAGTTAGATTGGCAAGTTTGCCTTTCGTGACTCGAGGGTAAAAGGAGATTGGACACTAGAGTGCCCGGAAATTTGCACTCGCATGCTGGAGTCTCATCAATGTGGTGTCGGGAATGGGCTTATAGATGCCATTTTGAGAAGTGACGGAACCTTGTCGGGAATGGGCTTATAGATGCCATTTGGAAGTGTCGGTCGCATAAGAGATTCCTTTGCGAGAAACTTGTGTATTTGAGAAAGACGGATGTTTTCCTGGCTTGTTACAGGTTTTTGATCCTCAGTCTCCTGATGCAGATATGCCCTGGCTAGATACAGGTATCGAATCTTCAATTGGTTGCTCACAGATGTGCCCTGGCTGGATACAGGAATCGAATCTTCGAACTCTTCAGACGTGCCCTGGCTAGATACAGGAGTCGAGTCTGGAAACGTGGTCAATAGATATGCCCTGGCTGGATACAGGAATCGAATCTGGAGATGTTGTAGTTGACAGATGTGCCCTGGCTGGATACAGGAATCGAATCTTTGAACTCTTCAGACGTGCCCTGGCTAGGTACAGGAGTCGAGTCTGGAAACGTGGTCAACAGATATGCCCTGGCTGGATACAGGAATCGAATCTGGAGATGTTGTAGTTGATAGATGTGCCCTGGCTGGATACAGGAATCGAATCTTTGAACTCTTCAGACGTGCCCTGGCTAGGTACAGGAATCGAGTCTGGAAACTGGTCACTCTCAGATGTGCCCTGGCTAGATACAGGTATCGAATCTGGAATTGTGACAGTTGAAGGTAGTTGTTTTTGAGATTGTCTTTTTCCTGAAAAGGCAAAAACGTAAGTTGTATGCAATGTCATGATGTATGATATGCATGATATCATGATGTTCAACATGAGATGTTGTATGCGTTTCATCATGTATGTAAGCAAGATGTATGAAAATGTGAAATGTTTATGAGTGTAATTTCATCTTAGGAAAATAAATCCTTGACGAACGGCCGGGAAGCTGCTCTGTGGAAGAGATACTTGGCCGAAGTTTTGATGAGAGGCTTGCTGAGGACTTTAACGATGGATTCCGCTGGGGATAATGATGATAAACTCCGCTGGGGAACTCCGAAGATAAACTCTGCTTGGGAATACCAAAGATAGACTCCGCTGGGGATTGAAGGAACTTTGCCGAGAACGGTCTTCCGTGGCTTTTAGCTGAGGATAACCCAGTTATAAGTCCTTGTGAGGAAATAACTCTAAATAAAACTCGGGTGAGACGTCCGTGCTTCGCAGGGGATAAGCTTGCAGAATCTACTGGGGATGAGCTTTAATACCTGCCGGGGAATGTTGTGCCTTTTCAGGATCGACGGGGAATCAACTCTGCTTGGGGAAAGTACTACTGAACCTTGTTTTACCCTGCGGGGCGTTTGAGATGATCTGGCTATATTCTTCAGTTGAACCCACCTTGGTACCTCGGAGGACAAAACAACCAGACTGCATTAGACAACCTCACATTGCCCCTGTCTTTGATGTCACCTGTAATTAATCTCTTGTTTCATATGCAAACATTTATGAATCAGCAATTTAATGTCAAATGCATATATCAAAAATGAACATTGGACGTTCTTCGCATGACAAAACCAAAAAAGGGAAACAATGGTAATTTGTAAGTGAATTTGTATTGATTTAAACTTTGCCTGTGAATAGGCGTTTTTGTACAAGAGGCTGACATCCTTGTAAGAGGACATCGCCAAATAGTATAGAGTTTACAATTTGAAAAAGGAAACAAAACAGCTATGTGAACAATCCCACTGGGTTCCAACTCTGCTATTGCCTTTATGTCTTCGAACGCCTCATCGCTTTGCTACCTAGTTGAAGATGAAGTTGATTGGTCAATGCCGAAATCTGGAACCAGATAGTTGATGCCGAATTCCGGATGCAAAGTAATCAATGAGACATAGTGTTACGCTTTATCCCTAACTTTTGCCTGGACCGCCCTTTCGGGTTTTCAGTCCACCGGGATACCCATTTTTGCCCAAGCCGCCCTTTCAGGTTTTCGACTTGCCGGGTGTACAGATTTTTATTCATTTCATCCCTTATTTTTGCCCGAACCCTTTCGGTTCGCCGGGAAGCCCTTATTTTTGCCTAGGTATGTCAACCTAGCGGGTCTTTTTATTTATGCGTAGTATTTTTTTACTATGTCTGCATTGGCGGGGTGAGGAAGGTCGTCACCATCCATGGTGGTTAGGATCATGGCTCCTCCTGAGAACACACGTTTAACCACAAATGGCCCTTCGTACGTAGGGGTCCATTTGCCCCGGGGATCACTTTGAGGAAGGATGATGCGTTTGATTACCAGGTCCCCAACTTGATACTCTTGCGGTCTGACTTTCTTGTTAAATGCCCTGATCATCCGTTTCTGATACGTTTGACCATGACAGATAGCAGTGAGCCTTTTTTCGTCAATCAGATTGAGTTGATCAAGCCGAGTCTGGATCCAATCATCTTCATTCAAGTCTGCATCCTTCATTATCCGGAGAGAGGGTATCTGGATTTCAATTGGCAAGACTGCCTCCATGCCATAGACCAAGGAGAAAGGAGTTGCCCCGGTTGATGTCCTTGCTGAGGTGCGGTACCCATGAAGAGCGAACGGTAACATCTCGTGCCAATCTTTATAGGTCACTGTCATCTTCTGCACAATTTTCTTGATATTTTTATTGGCTGCCTCTACAGCCCCATTCATCTTCGGCCGGTAGGGAGAAGAATTGTGGTGCTGTATCTTGAATTGTTCACAGAGTTCAGTGATCATTTTGTTATTGAGATTGGTACCATTGTCCGTAATGATTCTTTCCGGGACTCCGTACCGACAGATCAGATTATGCCGGATGAAACGTGCCACGACGCTCTTGGTTACTGTGGCATAGGAAGCTGCCTCAACCCATTTCGTGAAGTAATCGATCGCCACCAAGATGAAGCGATGCCCATTGGATGCCGTCGGTCGGATCTCACCGATCATATCGATGCCCCACATTGCGAAAGGCCAAGGTGCCGTCAGGACATTCAAAGGAACCGGAGGGATATGCACCTTGTCAGCATAGATCTGGCATTTATGACAAGTTCGGGAGTGTTGGTAACAATCGGCTTCCATTGTGGACCAGAAATATCCTGCTCGAAGGATTTTCTTAGCCATGGTGTGTCCACTGGAATGTGTTCCAAATGTACCTTCATGCAGCTCCATCATGATTTTCTCTGCTTCTGCCTTATCCACACAACGTAGCAGAGTTGAATCATGATTCCGTTTGTAGAGAATGCCGTTGCTGAGGAAGAATTTTGCAGCAAACCTCCTCATGAACTTCTTATCATTGACAGACGCACCTTCAGGGTATTCCCGAGCTTCTAAGTACCTCTTCACCTCATGATACCAGGGTTTTTCAATAACCTTCTCAGCCTCGAGCTCACAACAGTATGCCGGTTCATCCAACTTCCAGATTATGATTCGGGGAGCCTCATTGTCCCATTTAACTTTGAACATTGAAGACATCGTAGCTAGGGCGTCCGCTAGCTGATTCTCCTCTCTAGGGAAGTGCTCAAAAGTTATCTTTTCAAAGTGGGGAAGCAAAGTCAACACATACTCTTTGTAAGGAATAAGATTCGGGTGTTTCGTATCCCACTCGCCTTTGATCTGATTGATCACGAGAGCGGAATCTCCGAAGACACTTAGGAATTTTATCCTTAAGTCGATTGCAGCTTGTAAACCCATGATACATGCCTCGTATTCTGCCATATTGTTGGTGCAGCTGAAACATAATCGGGCGGTGAGGGGAGTATGAGTTCCTTTGGGAGATATGATTACAGCGCCGACGCCGTTACCCAAAGCATTGGAGGCTCCATCAAAATGCATAGACCATCGGGATCCTTCCTCAGGTCCTTCATCCGGTCCAGGTACTTCACAGTCAGTTACTACCATGATGTCTTCGTCCGGAAAATCAAAATTCAGTGATTGGTAATCGTCTACAGGTTGGTGTGCCAAATGATCTGCCAGTACACTTCCCTTAATTGCTTTCTGAGTTGTATACTGGATATCATATTCTGTTAAGATCATTTGCCATCTCGCTATTCTTCCAGACAGAGCGGGCATTTCAAATATGTACTTGATGGGATCCATCTTTGAAATCAATAAAGTAGTGTGAGTCAGCATATACTGTCTCAGCCGGCGAGCAGCCCATACAAGAGCGCAGCAAGTTTTCTCAAGCAGTGAGTAACGAGACTCACAGTCGGTAAACTTTTTGCTCAAGTAATAAATAGCGTGCTCTTTTCGGCCAAACTCGTCATGCTGCCCCAGCACACACCCCATTGAATTATCAAGCACTGTCAAGTATAGTATCAGGGGTCTTCCTTCCACCGGTGGCATAAGAATGGGTGGCTCTTGGAGGTATTCCTTTATCCTTTCAAAGGCAGCCTGACATTCATCATTCCAGCGTACTACTTGATCTTTCTTCAGTAATTTGAAGATTGGCTCACAAGTAGCAGTTAGATGTGAGATGAATCGGGCGATGTAATTCAGTCGTCCTAGGAAACCTCTGACTTCTTTCTCTGTTTTTGGAGTCGGCATCTCTTGAATGGCTTTTACCTTGGCAGGGTCCACCTGAATACCCTTATCACTTACAATGAAACCTAGCAATTTTCCGGATCTTACCCCAAAGGTGCATTTGTTGGGATTCAATCTCAGCTTGTATAACTTGAGTCGATCAAACAACTTCCTCAGATGGTCAAGGTGCTCCTCCTCAGTTTGAGACCTCGCAATCATGTCATCAACGTATACCTCAATCTCATGATGGATCATATCATGAAATAAAGCAACCATGGCACGTTGATAGGTTGCCCCAGCATTTTTCAATCCGAACGGCATGACCTTATAACAGAAGGTGCCCCACTGAGTCACAAATGTAGTCTTCTCCATATCCTCTGGAGCCATCTTGATCTGATTATACCCTGAAAAACCATCCATGAAGGAGAACACCTTGTGTTGAGCCGTATTGTCGACAAGGACATCAATGTGAGGTAGGGGGAAGTCATCTTTGGGGCTGGCCCTGTTCAGATCCCTGTAGTCAACACACATTCTGACCTTACCGTCCTTCTTTGGTACCGGCACCACGTTGGCAACCCACTGAGGGTAAGAAGTCACTGCAAGGAACCCGACATCAAACTGCTTCATAACCTCGGCCTTGATCTTTTCAGACATCTCTGGACGCATCCGTCGAACTTTCTGCTTTACCGGAGGGCAATCTTCCTTGGTTGGCAGGTGGTGAACTACAATGTCGGCATCCAAACCAGGCATATCTTCATAGGACCAAGCAAAAATCTCCATGTAGTCTTGTAGCATCTGGATCAATCGTTGCTTCACGCTGAGCTCTAGATTGGCACCAATCTTGACCTCCTTCCTATCTGTCTCAGTACCCAGGTTAATTGTCTCCACCGGCTCTTCATGCGGCTGAATAGCCCTCTCTTCCTGGAGTAACAGTCTTGCGAGTTCACCAGGCACTTCGCAATCATCTTCACCTTCGTCTTCGGCCAAGTTGATCGGATTTTCGAAGTCATAACTGGCGGTAGCAGAGCTGTTACCAGTGAGATCCAGAGTGGATTGAAACCTGTATAAGTGAGTGTGTGTAAATATAGCTGTTTTGCAATATATATAACACAGAAAGGAAAAGAGCACAAGATTTGAAATGCAACAAACGTCCAATGTTTTGATTGATGATATATGAAAATGTCATACAAAAAGCCCTCACAAATGGAGCTACAATGCCCCGGGTAGGACACCGAGCCAACAGAGTTTTAACATATTGTTTGTTACAAATTTGGAAATCAAAAGAAATTAATTACTGCGTGACAAATGTGATAGGGGTAAAATCCTTTGCCGTCCAGTTGCTTGGTCCGTCGCCGGTAGTCGGGTAGATCCAACTGTCAAATTCTACTTCCTCTACATCCTCCTCGATAGCATTCACCCTTGAGTTGGAAATAAACACCGGAGCCTTTCTGATTTTCTCTTTGCGCACCTCCCTCTGAGCTTCCGCAGTAAAGCCTAGCCCAAACTTGTCGTTCTTCTGAGTAAAGTCAGGAAGCTGACCCCAGTGTGCACAATTGCCTTTCTGAACCACAGCCCGGGCATCCCTTAGGGAAGCCATCTTCAAGGAATCATTCTCTTCGGCTATTGTCTCTGCAGCGGATGAAATTGGATGCACCTCCTCGAAATGCTGGAAGGGGGTTTCGATAAACTCTCCGTCCATCTCAATGTACCTGAAGGAATTCAAATGGCTCACCATATACTCCTCTTCTCCTTGCACAGTGACGATCTTCCCCCTGACGGGATACTTCAGCTTCTGGTGCAAGGTGGAGGTCACTGCCCCAGCTTTATGGATCCAAGGTCGTCCCAGCAGACAAGAGTACGATGGACGTATATCCATCACGTAAAAGGTAGAGTCAAACACTTGAGAGCCCACACGAATAGGGATGTTAACCTCTCCATGAACCATCCTTTTGGAACCGTCAAAGGCCCTGACGATGATATTGCTGGGTTTCAACTCCAGGCCTTCATAATCCAGACGATCTAAAGCCTTTTTCGGTAGAACATTCAAGGAAGAACCAGTATCCACCAATACATGTGCCAGAGTGGTGCCCCTGCATTCAATAGAGACATGCAGGGCATCATTATGGTCTCTCCCTTTCGCGGTCAGGTCAGCATCTGAAAAACCCAAACCGTTGTCCGCCGTTAGATTCGCTATGCAATCAGTGAACTGGACTGCAGACGTCTCCTGCGGCACATGGGCCGTCTTGAGAAATGAGATCAAGGCCTTAGCATGGGCCTCGGAGCATAGCAATAAGGAGAGCAGGGAGATCTTGGAGGGCGTATGCCCCAACTGCTCGACAACATTAAAATCACTTTTCTTTATTATTTTCAGAATCTCCTCCATTTCTTGTCGGGAGGCCTCAACATTTATGGGTATTGGTGCCTCCATCCGGGCAGGCTCTTCTTCAATCCCTTTGCCCCGAGCATTTGATGACTCGGCAGCAGGGGAAACAACTTGATCAGCAACAATAACAGGTATACTTGTAGGTTTTATAAGAAGGGGTCTTCGAATAGCGGGCGGCGCAATGTCAGGCGAGAAGAGCCTGCCACTGCGGGTAACTTTGGCTGGACCAGTGATATCGCAGATACTGGCGCTAGTGTCAAATTCTTGTTTGATTCCATTTACATACACGTCTGCCCCATAATGCCAGGGGACAGCTTTATCAGACACGTAGGAGAGGGGCCCCGGAACAGTAATGATTACAGGCGCAACTGTCATAATTTGAACAGGCTTCTTTGGGGGAGCCTTGATTGGATTTTTGAAGATGGTAATTACAGAAACTTCTTTCATCGGAACCAATTGAACAGCAGACTTTTTGAATAGAATTTCCTTGCTATCCATTAGGCTTTGAACGCCTAACCTCAGCAAGGGGCAATCAGACGGGGAAACAGCACAGAACAGGCAACCATCACTGCAACCCGGAAATAAACCGGCCCGCAGTAGGTTCTTCTTGACGGTCTTCAGAGGGGTAACAACTTCATCTATCGAAACAGCATACGTTTCTTCCTCAATGGCATTTACCCTATGCTGGGGCATAGGAGCCGTTACAACATTTGGTCTTTCTGGCGCTTCAAACTGAATTTCCTTTGCGTCGATCAGATCTTGCACTTTGTTTCTCAAGGCCCAACAATCATCAGTAGTGTGCCCGGGACTATCAGAATGATAAGCACACCGGGCATTTGGGTTATATTTAGGAGACGCAGTGTTGACGACCTTAGGAGCTTCTTTGAGGGTCACTAGGTTGGTGGATAACAGTTGGGGTAAAATTTGAGATAAGGTCATACTCAGTCGGGTATACTGCCTCTTGGGCCTTTCGCTTCTTTGTTGATTGTACTGCTGAGGAGCAGCAACAGGTTTGGAGATGACCAAAGCATTGACGGCTTGGCGACTTTCGGGCTTGACTTGTCTTCTAGGACCATAGACGACACTTGCTTCTTTCTTAAACGGCCTCTTCTCAGCACTTGTAGAGGCAGCCTTCTGTATCTTGTCTGACCTGATGCCAGCTTCAATTCTTTCTCCCGTTAATATCAAATCTGTAAACCCAGCGGAGGAGTTACCAACCAAATGATTGAAAAACGGACCATACAACGTCCCCGGAAACATATCAACCAGCTCTCGATCAGTTAATGGAGGTTGCACCCTGCCAGCCAAATCTCTCCATTTTTGAGCGTACTCTTTGAACCCTTCACCCGTCCCTAGAGACATACCCTGAAGTTGGGTACGCGTAGAAGCGAGATCAGAATTGTATTGGTATTGTCTGTAGAATGCGGTTGCCAAATCTTCCCAGTGTCGGATGCTAGCTCCATCCAATTGGTAGAACCATTCGAGCTGTGACCCCGAAAGGCTATCTTGGAAGAAGTGAATCCAGAGGTTCTTATCCGCCGTGTAAGGTTGGATTTTCCTTACGTACGACCTCAGATGCAGCTTCGGGCAGGAGACCCCATCGTACTTGGCGAAGGCAGGCGCCTTAAACTTGTGTGGAATTACTACCCCAGAAGATAACCCCAAATCTCTGAAATCCAGTCCCGGCACGTTCTGAATTTCCATGGCGCTCAAACGGTCCTCCAATTGCTTGTATCTGTCAGCAGCAGGTGGGTATTGTTCGTCGTTATAGTCCGTCTCGTTGTCAGAGACTGCGGGACTAGGAGCTCCTCCCCCCTGGGGACTGTTTTTCTCAGCAGAAGAGGTGGTTGGATCAGCTTCATTGTGGAGTGTGTTCCCAAATCTGCGTCCGGTGTTGAACAATGCAGTCCTCTTTTTCTTCTTCTTCTTCATGAGTAGAGTCTTCAACTCTTGCTGACCTTGGGCTAGGCTTAGGACCATCTCTTGAAACTGTGCACTTTGGGCCTGAAGGGCCTTGATTGCTTGCTCACTGGAGGAGTCTGGATTCATGATGACTGTTCACACAAACAGCGAAGAAAATTAAGCAACCTGCGAAATAGGGTACCTGCTATGCATATGGTGCAATGGAATGCGTATGTATGCAATGCATTCAAGGATTTAGAATATTCAAAATTTGTTGTAGACAAAAAGGAACGCACATTATATTAATAAGGAGAAATTTGTTAATACATAAATTCCCCATGGGCCAAATACTACAAAATGACTCCTTAAGGTAAAAAGACATTGCGCATCCTCTTTGGCGCGATGTAGGTGTTGAGATTCCTTTCCTCGTGCAGCAGGCGGGTGAGTTCCAGGACCTTCTTTTCACTAGCATGTAGACTGGTCTCAAGAGAATTCCGTTCTTCCTTAAGCTGGATCCAGCTCTTCTGCATCTCTTCCCAGGACGTGGGCATGTCAGGATGTTGAATGGTGTAGGACACCTCTCCTTCCGAGACTGGTTCTTTGATCACAGGGAGCATATGAGGATAAGGCATCACTAACTTCTGAGAGCGGGCTCGTACCCATTTGAGATAAGGTTCCAACGGGATGGAGTTCTTGTGCCCCAGTGTCTTGCTGTCTATCCTACTTGGCATCCCCCAAGCTCTGATAAATCTCTGACGAAGTCCTTGAGTATCGTTGTCGAAGTCAAAAACTATGTTAGGAATTAACATGTCATGAGGGCCATCCCTCCGAGCATAACCAAACTGTCTCCAAGCCAGGCATGGGTTGTAAGTAATACCCCCTTTGATTCCAAATAAAGGAACATTGGGGTACTCCCCGCAACGATCAATGATAGTGACGTCTTCCCTGGACCTAGGACACCAATGTATATCTGCATGCGTGAGAGTCATTAACCGTTGTGACCATCTCAAACCCCGCTCGTTCTTTAAAACTGTTTGTGGAAGGTGCGAAATAAACCACCTTCCTAAGAGAGGAGTGCAACACATAAGGACACCCCTTCTTCTCATGGTTCGAGTGTAACATGAGTGAAGGATGTCCCCCAGCAACGTAGGTATAGGATTCTTGGTCATGAAGATCTGGACAGCACTGATATCAATAAGCTGATATGGATTAGGGAACAACACCAAACCATAGACAAGGAGGGCCATAACTTCTTCAAAAGCTCGTAGGTCAAGGGAGTTCCAACATTCTTGAGCCTTTTCAAACAGAAATCTGGCTAAGAACCCTTTGATACCACTTCTAACTTCCCAATGTCCCTTGAGGTCAGATGTCTGTAGGTGCAAGGCTCTAGCAATTTCTTCAAGCTTGGGTTCCTCTTCCGTACCGTTGTAGGGTAGTTGATCAAGGATAGGGAACTTTCAGAAGTCGGGAGAACTCTTCCAATGTAGGCACCAACTGATAATCCGGGAAGGTGAAGCAGTGATGTAGAGGGTCAAAGAATTGGAACAGGACCTTTATCAAGTCCTCCTCAATGTTGGTGTTAACCAAGCTGATGAGTCTTCCATGTCTCTCACTGAATGAAGAGCCCTCGGGAATCCTGGACAGAAGTTCCTTAAGCTGAGGAGGGATCTTTACAAGGCTAATCTGAATTGTCTTTCTGCGAGCAGTTTCCATGTCCTATAAAACAAGAACAAAGATGAAGATTCGAAACCCTTGAAATGGTTAGTCAATGCTCATGATGTTTGTATGATGTAATGATGTGATGATTAAATACACTATAAACATTCACAAAGGCAAACATGGTAAGGCACACAAGTCACACAAGCCCTTAGAGTTTAGGCCTGCATGGAGTCTGGGTATTACCCTCTTGAAGTTTGGTGGGCTCAACCTGTCCTATCAAAAGCAACCGGGTTCTAAAGGTCCCAATATCACTGGATTGCTTTCATTGTTCATCGTTTCGATTTAGCCACTGAACTGGCGACCGAAATATTCCAGGAAAGCAACCCTCAATTGAGTGTAGTATCGAGTATCAACCAACCTCGGACTGTACCAAAGTCAGTTATCTCACTACCCTAAAAAGGCCAAGATGGTTCAATTAAGGTTCCTAAGGTCAGTTGATGCTTCACGACACCACGCGGCGGCCCCGTACTCTCCTTGACTGAACTCAAGGGTTACCGGTACACACCAAAGTGCCACATCAATGTAGCAGACTGTTTCAACCATGTCGGTATACCCCGCACAGTTCCCTCACAGCCTTGTTGCTACCTAAAAGGGTTTCCCCAGATCCGGGTTAGGATCTATAAAACTCCGATACAAAGCCCATAAATGTAAAGCAAACAAAGTAATCAATTGAAAGTAAAGGTGATCTAAACCCTAAGGTAACCCCACTTAAAAAGTTTTCCCCAGCAGAGTCGCCAGTTCTGTGATACGGTGGGAGAACTGACTTGAGGTTTTGCGTTTGTATTCGCAAATGTGCGGTTAGCAAGAGTCGCCACCGACTTTTTATTTTATCCTAAAAGAAAGGTTAAAAAAGCACAGCAAAAACCTTTTGAGATATTTCGTGGGTTCGGGGGGTAGATTATGAAAAGGGAAGGTATTAGCACCCTTTTCATCCATGGTTATCCATGGGCTCTTAGTTACTTGGTTTTTTTTTAGGTCACTTGCCTTATTTTTCGATTGCTTTGAAAATGGTGTGTGTGGGTGCTTTTTGAAAATGTTTTGGAAAAAGATGCCTTGTCTTAGGCAACTAATGTATTTGACTCGTGTTTGAGTGTTTTACAAAAGTGTGAATCTTTTCGAAAAGATGTTTTCAAATGTTTTTGAGAGTTTGTTTGAAAGTGTTGTGGATTGTGATTTTTGAAAATGAGGCAAGTGTTTTTGCAAGTTTGATCTCAAGTAACTAAGAGTTTTGTCTACCCTATTGTACTCAAAGGTTTTTGTCATGTTTTAACCCCTTTTAACAATTTTGTTCTATCATTGAAATTGGTAGACAATCTTGCATTTAGGAAGTTTATTCGGGACGGGCGCGGGTCATCGTATGGACCATAATTGCAACGGCGTTAAATGTCTTTGAGCAATTTCTCTAAGGGACTTGATCATTTGTTTTTGTTTGTTTTGAAAAGTTTTGTCGAGGGACTATGATCATTCAAATTGTTTGCTTTGCCCAAAGAAGTTCAACATGCAATATGGCCCATTTATTTGAAGGCAACAAGTGGAATACCCTAGGGGTGCAAGTGTGATTTGTGTGTCCATTTTCATGCTTGTTTATCTTGTATTAGGTCAAACTATTTTTTATCGTTTTTTCGCATACAAACCCTAATTCTAACATGTTATCATTAGAAAGCAATAAAGTGCGAAATTAAAATTACTAAGCTATTACAAAACCAAATATGGGAAGGGGGGTACAAATGTTCAAATGGGGGATATTGACAAGAATTTAAATCTAAATTATTACATCATTTTGAATATTTGCAAGGTAAATAAATTGCATAATTAAATGGAAATTAAATAAATATGTGAAATGCAAAAAGAAAGTTTTTATATGTATGAGAAAATATTTTTTATGTAAAAGAGAAAAGAAAATAAAAATGTATTACTTTTTTGAGTATTTTAAATTTAGGGCAAAAACCCTAATTTTAAGGAAAATGCATTATTATCTAATTTAATACAACTATTTATTTATTATTTATAAAAATAAAATAAAATGAAGTATATTGTGAAAAAAAGTATTTTTGTATCAAATATTAATAAAAATGGAAAACTCAAGTATTTTCTATATTTTAGCTTAAATATATTAATAAACATATATATATATATATATATATATATATATATATATATATATATATATATATATATATATATATATATATATATATATATATATATATATATATATATATATATATATATATATATATATATATATATATATATATATATATATATATATATATATATATATATATATATATATATATTAAACCTTAAATAGGTATTATACACAAAGATAAATATTTATTTAATATTTTAATAAAATAAATAAAAAGAGTATTTTTTGTGTGAAATATTTTCAGAATGTAAACAAAAATAAAAATTGTATTTACACTATTTTTTATTTATTCTAATAATAGTACATATATATTTTATATACAAACAAAATAAATAAACAAATAAATATGCAAATAAATACAAAAATGATGAAAAAAATATTTTTAATTTTTAAATGTCATGAGAAAAAATAAACAAAGTTAATCAAAAAAGAAAAAGTCAAAAATGTTAAAATATGAGCAAATGGGCCCAGGGGGGTGTGAATCAAAAAAGATGGTGTGAAAAGCAAAATAACACAGGCCCAGCCCACTGATCATTGTCTTCAACCTCCAGCTTCAAACATTTGAAAAACGCGCGCCCCTGTTCCTCAATGTCTAACTCCTGATTCTTGGCTTTTCAGCAAAAACTCATAACACAAGAAATGTTCAGCATGAAGAGACGGTTTCAACCATATAAATAACTTGACCTATCTCTCTAAGATGAGGGAGAATTTCTCCTCCCCCAATTTCTGACCTAACTTTTCATCAATGTTCAGACATGAAATTCTCTAAGCACACGAAACATAAATGAAATCTAAGCATATGAGCATGTTCAGGGCTATGATTGTGACATGTTTTCTTCAAAAATCTAAAGCTAACAATGCCTAATAAGGGAGATAGAACTCCATGAATATACCTGTTCAGTTGGAATCGAGCTTGGCAATGGAGGATGTTTCAGAGTGAAATGATGACTTGTACAGCTTCCTTGAAGTGTAAGGATGCTTTTCCAATTCCTACTTTGTCTTGAAACTCCCTGAATCGAGCTAGTGAACTCCAACTGCAAAACAGAAAATTAAAAATGGTGAAGTGGCTTGGAGGTGTTACAGGTCTGATTTTAGGACATGGTTAGCTTGCATATGTTGTAGGGAAGGTGGAGGAAAAGGTTTGGATCAAAATGCTCGAAGGGATTGGGAGTTTGCACTCAAACTGCAGGGGCTCCCCTGTTTGTACAGTTTTGAGGTGATTAGAGCAATGGGAGTGTTTCAGATGACAAGGGCTCGTGTGTTAGCTTGGATTTTGTCTATGGAATGTGTTTGATAGCTTTTGTGTTGTGTGTCTAAGCTGAGATGAGAGATGGCATAAGTTATGGACTTTTCTTCTATCTTAAGCAACAAAAGCAAGTTGGTGGTTTTAGGTTAGTAGGGGGCCTCCTAATGTGCTGCATAAACATCTCTTGATCAGTGTGTTATGCACATAATCTTGTGCCAAGCAGATCTTTCATGTACTTGTTGGATTACAAACTTGACATAAAGTTAACCTTTTCAAAAATGGAAACTTCACTTTATCTAGTTTTGGATTAATCTTGCATACAATACTTGCACTCAAAGAACAAGACCTTAACACATTGAATATGCATTAAATTATTGAGTATGAAATGGTTCAAGGACCTGTAATCAAGCATAAAGCAAACTGATTTCAAATTGGCAAGATTATGAACATGTCTTGATGAAGAACAAAAAGTGAATTTTTGCCAACTTGTGAAATTCGAATCTCTCAAGTTATGAGGTTGTTTGATGAGTTCTTGGACATTTTGGAAAGCTTGGAATGTGTACTACAATCCATCTTTGAAATGCAAATCAAAAATCCAAGTGGAAGGGTATGAAAAGTGGCCTTGAAGTAGGGTAGAAAACCTTGTCAAAATAGGTCAAATTTCACTAAGTTAAAAGATGGTTTAGTGCCCTTATTCAAAAAATTATAACTTGAGATACAAGCTTCAAATGAGAAAACTTTGTGAATCAAAGTTGTAGATTATGCAACAAGCTACAACTTTCATGTTTTGACTTTTGTTTGAATCCAAATGGATCATGGTGAAAAGATGGGGCAAAGTTGGGAAAAAATTAGGGTTTTTCATAACTTAGAAAAATTCTAAGTTATGAAAAATTCCATTTTCAAACCCTAATTTGCATTTTGAGATTCCTTGGTGAACAAGTTTCATGATTTGGCATGTTTTGATGAAAAATGAATCTTGACTCTTGATTTTGACCAAAAAGTCAAAGTTTGACTTTTCAGTATACAGTCAAAATTGATCAATTGACTGGGAAATTCAACTATCAATCTTGTGTACTTGGGATCTTTTGAGCTTGATGAATGTGTCAAGACCATTTCATGGGGTCCTTGAGTCCATATGTGAGCTTGGTTTGCCATTGGTTGGGTCAAACAGTCAAAAATTGCCTTTGTGCAGTCAAAACCCTAAAAATGACCATTTTGCCCTTTTGGTGATCTGATCAAATTTCTTGTGGAATTGTGATCCAAACTTGATCAAATGGTTCATATGAGTTCATAATATTGATGTGGGTCAATTTTCATGAGATTTGACTGTCAATTGGTCACAGTTGATTTTTTCCCCAATACAGCTGATTTCTAGGTCAACTGTCCAATTGACTGGGCAAAACTTGGAATCAAGACTTGAAACTTGGTATAAGTAAACTTGGGAGTCCAATATGAAGCATGAAAGTAATTTTAGGCTTTTAGGTCAAAACATCCTTAGGCAAACACAAACCCTAATTTTGAGTCCACAGTGCAAGGAGAAGTCTTGAGCAGAGGAAACCCTAACTGGATCTTGATCTTCAAAGGTCTTGTGATGAGAAAATGTTGAGGAAATGGGAGGGCAAATTTTGGGGTACAACAGTTAGCTTCAGGGAAGATCAAGGAAGGTGAATTAATGGAGAAAATGGATTGAAAAAGGCTTGAGAATAGGATTCAAAGTAGCTGAATTCTGAGTTGTGAAGCAAGTTTGGCAGGGTGATTCTGGCTATCTAAGCTTGAGAAAATGAATGGGATAGTACATGTATTTATAGCAGAAGCAAATGGGATCAAAAGGAAGAGTGAATGATGCGTTTTGGAGGGAATTCGTGCAAACCTGATGCACGAGTGAAGTGTGATCCAAACTTCACCAAAACTCATCCAATTCTTGCGTTTTGATGCACTAATCCACTTGGGAAAGTTGGCTAATCATGTTTAGACCCAAAACGCGTGCTAATTTGAGGTTTAGAGATTGTAATATGAAATTCAAATTCTGACTTGCAGGGAAACTTCAATTCCAAGTTACCACTTTTGAAACAATGGCATTTCCATCTCAGGGAGTCTTAAGGAATGATTCTTGATGCTTTAGAAAGATGAGGTAACAAACTTTGAAATGGAAAAAGAATGGAATCAATTGGAGGCTTGAGCTGAAAATTACATGGAGTCAAAGTTGGAGAAAAAGAGTTGACTTTCCATACTTAGAAATATTTCAAATTCTTCTTTAAAAATGACCTATAATCTCTTGCATCTAAACATGGCTTTCCACTTAGAATTTGCTCTTGACCCAAAAATATGAAATTAAGTAGATCTCTTGAATGATATGTTGCAATTTGAACCACTTAAAATCTTCAAAAATTGAGCAAGTTATGACTTGTTCAAGTTGGCCAAAAATCATGAAATGACCTATAATCTTTTGCATTCTTAAGGAAACTTCCATCCATTTTATTACTTTGCACATAAAATAAGGCATGAAGTACACATCCTTAAGATTATCATGGAAAAATAATGGGCTCAAGGCGATAAAAATTGACCAAGTTATGACAATTTGAAGTCACATATGGAAAATTAGGGATTCAACTGGATGACTTGTGATCTTTCTTCTTCACCAAGTTCCTTCCACATGAAAACTTTTTGGAACTTTTGAAGTGATTTGTTGGTAACTCTTTGAAGAGAAGAATGTTTTTAGAATCACTCAAAAATGAAAAAAGATGAGCAAGATATGCCTGTTTGAAGTCCAAAACCCTAGCCTCTAGATCAAGAGAATGCTTTGTGGAACTTTGCCAAGTTTGAACAAACTTTTTGTGCCAATATTCTTCCTTTGTGAATAGAAATTTTTGAGGATGATGATGAGGACCTATGGCCAACAAAACCAATTTCATATCAACTTCAAAACAACTTCAATGGTGAGGTTTGAATCTCTCAAGCTTTTGACTAGGGCATGGAAATAAACTCATGAACCCATGAAGCAACTTGCTAAACCTCATTTCTTTTACCTACATTATCAACAAGCAAGACAAACCAATATTGAATTTTATTAATTAGAGAGAAAAATCAAAGTACAATATCTAAGATCACAAAAGCAAACAAATTAAGGTGCTTGGTAACTTCTCAAAGAGCAAAGCTAAAGATAGGGAGAAGAACCAAAATCCCTAATGTGATTTTGGGGTGATTGAAACAATGTGGTATGATGAAGGGATCTGGGCAAAAATTGGGGTACAACAGCTGCCCTTATTTAAGTTTCTTCTATCCGGAGATACGAAGGTTAAAAATCTTCGTGTCGATGTAATCGAAGACACATAAATTTAAAACAAGCCCTGTTTTTGGCCTTAATATGCCATGCAAATGTTTATGCATATGAATGCATATTAACAAAAGAGACACAAAGCAGCATTGGGGAGGCAACACAAAATACAGAAGCAAAAGAGCAATCCCACCAGGAAAACAAATCACTGATAAACCACGAGAATAAAATCAGAGAGGAGGATAACAAGCATCGAAGTTCACTGCCGATATACTATCGTCGTTCTCTGAATATATCATACCACCGCCGTTCACTGACGATGAACTATCAACGTTCACTAAAGATAGCAAAAATATAACAAACACCGACATTCACTGCCGATGTACTACTAACATTCACTGAAGGTAGAAAGAGAAGATATCATACCACCGCCGTTCACTGATGATGAACTATCAACGTTCACTGAAGATAGAAAAAAGATAACAAACACCGATGTTCACTGTCGATGTACTACCAACGTTCATTGAAGGTAGAAAGAGAAAATATCATGCCACCTCCGTTCACTGATGATGAACTATCAATGTTCACTGAAGATAGAAAAAAGATAACAAACACCAACGTTCACTGCCGATGTACTACCAACGTTCACTGAAGGTAGAAAGAGAAAATATCACACCACCGCCGTTCACTGACGATGAACTATCAACTTTCACTGAAGATAGCAAAAGGATAACAAACACCGATGTTCACTGCCGATGTACTACCAACGTTCACTGAAGGTAGAAATAGAAAATATCATACCATCGCTGTTCACTGACGATGAACTATCAACGTTCACTGAAGATAGCAAAAAGATAACAAATACTGACGTTCACTGTCGATGTACTACCAACGTTCACTGAAGGTAGAAAGAGAAAATATCATACCACCGTCGTTCACTGACGATGAACTATTAACATTCACTGAAGATAGCAAAAAGATAACAAACACCGACGTTCACTGCCGATGTACTACCAACGTTCACTGAAGGTAGAAAGAGAAAATATCATACCACCGTCGTTCACTGACGATGAACTATCAACGTTCACTGAAGATAGCAAAAAGATAACTAACACTGACATTCACTGTCGATGTACTACCAACGTTCACTGAAGGTAGAAAGAGATAACAAACACCGACATTCACTGCCGATGTACTACCAAAGTTCACTGAAGGTAGAAAGAGAAAATATCAAGTTTTCCATAATTCTGGTGTTCTGCCAAGAACGGGTCTCGACTTCTTCTTTAACCAAGGAGATCTGCCTGGAAAGGGTACTATGTAACCTGTCTCAAATAAAGAGACTACCACTTATTACCAAAAGGGAGCTGCAAAGAAAAATGGCTTTCCAAGGATATAAATATGACTTCCCGGAGAAATGCCATGATATTCCCGCTGAGGAGATAAAGTCTCCTTGTGAAAAATAAATGCACAAGCAAAAATTCAAAAAATTTCAGAAATCCATAATACACGACATCGTCATGCAACCACAAATCCAATTCAGAAAAATACCGGAACAAGACGGCCAAAGCAGATTCATCCTTTGAGAAATAAACTCAAGAGGGAAGACCAAATTCAACCAAACAAAGAGCACTGCAGTAAAGTTCAGAAACACAATGTCCATGAATGATGATTTTAGAAATGTATGATGCATGTATGAATGTACGAGTGCTATTGTGCATATGCAGATAAAAAGGATACATAATCAGTGCAGACAAACAAAACCGCCTCAGTTACTAACAACATTGGGCTAATCTTCAATCAGAAAGACCAATCCAGGAAAGGTGAAAGTGACTCCCGGAACCAAACCTATTGCATTAACTTCACTGAGGAGAACATAATCTGACTGTAGCTTAAATCAAATAGACACCGGGATAGAACACCCTGCTTCCGGGTTCATCGGAGAAACAGTTTTCCAAAAGTAACATGCCTATTGGAGATTGCAAGATCAACCTTTAATAAGGAAAACTGACGTCGAAACAACCAAACCTCACTGGGGAATTCAAGCCTACCTCCCAAGAGAAAAGAAACTGCAAGTTGAAAATTTTCACCATGAACCCTCATTCCAACAAGAGATGCCCTGGGATAACCCTCCCGGGAGATCAAGAAGTCAACACTAGTGCCGATACTGTAAAAAGAGCGACACGTCAGCACACCAAGGAAATGAAAACTTTCATCATATGAGGGAAGACTATGCTGGGGAAGCTGGGACGAAGGCTTCTGACCATGCAAACCCAAAATCAAAAGCGAATCAAGACTCAACTGGGGATAATGGGATCACCAACCCAAATACTGTACTTTTAACCCACTGATATCGTCTTTAACTATCTGGGAAACACACAAGGATTGCGCACATACCAGCAAAGTGACCTGAGAAAACCTTTATGAAGGAAGTAAATCTTATTAAAGCAACCAAAATTTGTTCATCCCTGGGATCACCATTTTTATTGTCATTGTTTCATC
The DNA here is from genome assembly GCA_948472305.1 of Vicia faba. NCBI lineage: Eukaryota > Viridiplantae > Streptophyta > Magnoliopsida > Fabales > Fabaceae > Vicia > Vicia faba. The sequence goes on from OX451740.1 coordinate 444,557,759, forward strand.
ACAAATCGCAAAGTAAATTGAATTGTAAAGATCTCTTTTTTTTGAAAAGTCAATTTTGCTTTTTAATCTCTTTGCTTTAAAAGTTATTATCAGTAATAAATGAAGTCTTTGCAAGCTAAATAAAATTAAGAATACAAAGAATTGGGAAAAAGCTCGAATTTCATTAATAGAATGGTAGTCTGCGAATGGCGAGACTCCATGGATGATTACAAAATTTTGGAAATGGTAATACATAATGGAAAAGATACATTAAGATACAATGACCACTATCCCCCCTAAAAACTTTTGAAATCCTGAGCAACAGCCTCCGTTGAAGTATGGTGAGGATTTGAGAAGATTGTTGCTTTGGTGATCAAGTTTCATCTGACGTAGTTACTTGCCAAGAAAATCCCTAACTTTTTCCTAAGCTGCCCTTACGGGTTTTAAACTTAGCGGGAAATTTATTCTGTTTATGTCTCTAATTTTTGCCTAGACCGCCCTTTCGGGTTTTTGGCCTACCGAGATGCTCCTTTTTGCCTAAGCCGCCATTTCGGGTTTTCAACTTAGCGAGTTGTTCTTTTATTTCTTTAGGCGAAGTATTTCTTGACTACGTCAACATTCATGGGACGTGGGAACTCCTCGCTATCCATAGTTTCAAGAATTGATGCACCACCAGAGAAGGCTTTCTTGACAACATACGTGCCTTCAAAATTGGGAGTCCACTTTCCCCTAGAATCAGCGTTGAAAGACATGATCTTTCTGAGCACGAGGTCACCTTCTCTGAATTCACGAGGTTTGACCTTTTTATCAAATGCTTTCTTCATTCTTTTCTGATATAACTGCCCATGACACAAAGCTGTCATTCTCTTCTCTTCAATCAAATTCAATTGGTCAAACCTGTTCTGAACCCATTCAACCTCTTTCAATTTGGCTTCCATTATCACACGCAGCAAGGGAATCTCTACCTTGACAGGGAGTACAACTTATATTCCATACACTAGGGAAAATGGGGTCGCTCCTGTTGATGTGCGAACAAATGTTCGATATCCATGCAGAGCAAAAGGGAGCATTTCATGCCAATCCTTATAAGTGACAACCATTTTCTGGATAATTCTCTTGATATTCTTATTAGCAGCTTCAACAACCCCATTCATCTTTGGCCTGTATGGAGATGAATTATGATGGACAATCTTGAGTTCTTCACACAGTTCTGTCATCATCTTGTTGTTCAAATTTGAGCCATTGTCAGTGATGATTCTTCTTGGCACACTGTATCGGCATATAAGATTGTTTTTTATGAAACGCACCACCACCTGTTTGGTAACATTAGCATATGAAGCAGCCTCTACCCATTTGGTAAAGTAGTCAATTGCTACCAAGATAAAACGGTGTCCATTCGAAGCCTTGGGTTCTATCATCCCAATCATGTCAATACCCCACATAGAGAATGGCCATGGGGAGGAAATCACATTGAGAAGTTTCAGAGGCACATGGATCTTATCTGCATAAATCTGGAATTTATGGCATTTCTTTGCAAATTTGTAACAATCGGATTCCATTGTCAACAAATAATATCCTGCCCTTAGCATCTTTTTAGCCATTGAATGTCCATTAGCATGAGTGCCAAATGAACCTTCATGAATCTCATGCATCAACATGTCTGCTTCGTGTCTATCCACGCATATGTGCAAGACCATGTTAAAATTTCTCTTGTATAACACATTTTCACTGAGGAAGAAACTGCCTGCCAATCTTCTCAGTGTCTTTCTATCTTTCTTTGACGCACCAAACGGGTATTCCTGAGTCTGAAGAAAATGTGTGATATCATAATACCAAGGTTTTTCATCTGCTACCTCCTTTGTCACAAACACGTGAGCGGGCCTATCTAGCCGTCGAACTGTAATTCAGGGTATATCATTCCAAACATTTACTTGGTACATGGAAGCCAGAGTTTCCAGAGCATCTGCCATTTGGTTTTCATCTCTAGGAATGTGATGGAATTCAAATTTATTGAAGAAGGGTAGTAATCTTCTAGCATAATCTTTGTAAGGGATCAAGCCAGGGTGACGAGTGTCCCATTCTCCTTTAATCTGATTTATTACCAAAGCTGAATCACCATACACATCTAAAATCTTGATTCTGAGATCAATAGCTTCCTCAAGACCCATGATGCAAGCCTCATATTCCACCATATTATTAGTGCAATCAAATGTTAACCTCGCGGTAAAAGGAATATGCAATCCATGAGGAGTGACAATCACATTTCCAATTACTTTACCATAAGCATTCACAGCTCCATCAAATACCATACTCCAACGAGATTCAGGGTCGGGGCCCTCCTCAGGAAATGGTTCATCACAATCTTTCACTTTTAAGAACATCACATCTTCATCGAGGAATTCATATCCTGCAGACTGATGATCTTCCACCGGCTGGTGAGCAAGATAATCTGCCAACACACTAATTTTAATAGCTTTTTGAGTGCGGTATTCAATATCATATTCAGATAACAACATTTGCCAGCAGGAAATTCTCCCAGTAAGAGCAGGCTTTCCAAAAATATACTTGATTGGATCCATTTTGGAGATTAACCAAGTAGTATGATTTAACATATACTGCCGCAAACGCTTTGCCTCCCAGGCCAAAGCATAACATGTTTTTTCTAGCATAGAATACCGCGACTCACAATCAGTGAACTTTTTGCTGAGATAATAAATGGCGAACTCTTTCTTTCCTATTTCATCTTGTTGTCCCAGAATACAACCCATGGATTTATCTAACACTGTCAGATACATAATCAATGGTGTTCCTTCTACAGAAGGGAGCAAGATAGGAGGTTCAAGCAAATACTCTTTAATACTTTCAAATGCCCTTTGGCAGTCATCTGTCCACACACAACTTTGTTCTTTCTTTAACAACTTAAAGATTGGTTCACATGTTGCAGTCATGTGGGAAATAAATCTGGAGATATAATTCAAACGCCCGAGGAAACCCCTGACCTGCTTTTCAGTTCTTGGCGGTGGCATTTCTTGAATTTCCTTGACTTTGTCAGTGTCAACTTCAATTCCTTTCTGGCTAACAATAAAACCCAACAATTTCCCTGATCTAACTCCGAAGGTGCATTTATTTGGATCCAGGCGGAGACGATACTTCCTCAAACGCCGAAACAACTTCAACAAATCTTTTATATGCCTTTCTTCAGTTTGGGATTTGGCAATCATATCATCAACATATACTTCGATTTCCTTGTGCATTAGATCATGGAATAGGGTTGTCATAGACCTCTGGTACGTTGCACCAGCATTCTTCAACCCGAAGGGCATCACTCTGTAACAGAATGTTCCCCGGGGTGTGATAAACATTGTTTTTTCCATGTCCTCTGGAGCCATTCTTATTTGATTATACCCGGAAAATCCGTCCATGAACGAGAATACCTTGAATTTTGCTGTGCTATGCACTAACATGTCAATGTGAGGCAATGGAAAATCATCTTTTGGACTAGATTTATTTAGATCTCTGTAATCTACACACACACGGACTTTTCCATCTTTTTTCGGTACAGGGACAATATTGACAATCCATTGAGGATACACTGATGTCACAAGAAAACCAGCATTAATATGCTTTAGGACCTCCTCCTTGATCTTTACTGCCATATCTGGATGGGTTCTTGTCAACTTTTGTTTAACTGGCGGACACTCTTGCTTTAACGGCAAGCGATGCTCGACAATGTCTGTATCTAGACCAGGCATATATTGATAAGACCAAGCAAAAATATCCATGTACTCTTTCAATAGCTCAATCAACCCGCTCTTCACATCAGGATGCAATGATGCTCTAATCTTAACCTCCTTCAGATCTTCTTCTGAACCCAAATTAGCCACTTCCAAAGGCTCCTTATATGGCTGAATGGTATTCTCCTCGTGCTCAAGATACTCTGAGACCTCTTCTGGAATCTCATCATAATCTTCTTCTTCGGCCCCAAACACAAGACAATCAAAGTTGGGAGAGGGTGCATGGTCATTGTATTCAACGGGTTTTTTAATTAATCTACACTTGTGATTTATGATTGCTTTTAGAAACTGACACATATAACAAGTGATCATGCAGATTAATTTTCAGTTATTATTTATTTAGAACGTTTTTTTTATTATTACCATTTCCCAAGAAAAAGGAAGAAAATAAAAGACATAATTTGGAAGCAAGGACAACTTTTATTAATGATCTTATCAATTATGGCAAATAGATAAGCCCTACAACATTAATACTTCCACCTTGGGCAGAGTGAAAGCTTTCCAAAAGAAAGAAACAGATTAACAAAACAAATTACTTTGAAACATGCATGCAAGAAGGAACATCAATGGTGACCTAGTTCTGAACTTGGACTCCATGTGTCCAATAATTAGGTGCTTCCTGCTCTGCTTCATCCTCTTCAACAACATTAATTCCAAAACCAATCGAATGGAGGTAGCCTCTGCTGCAGAAAACATCATGATAACTGTTTATAGAAGACTTTGATTTCCAACTTTCACCTTTACCATTCCTCGAAGAGAAACCTAAACCATCTCTGTTTTTGTTCATGGGTGGATCCACAAGTCGTCCCCAAACTGCATTATGACCATTGCGCACAACCTGTTGCGCATCCTTCAAAGAAACCACATAATTCTCATTCTTCCTTATGTTGTCAATGGATAGGGCTTGGAACTGGGTTCCAACAGCAGCCTCATCCGCTTCTACAATACTGAAAGAGGATAGATGGGATATCAACAACGCCCGCTCCCTATTTGTGATCACTACCTTCCCTTCCAGCATAAACTTTAGCTTCTGATGCAGAGTTGAAGTGACAGCCCCTGCTTCGTGTATCCATGGCCATCCAAGCAAACAACTATACGCGGGAATAATATCCATTACCTGGAAAGTTATCAAGAACAAATGTGGTCCTATATGGATGGGCAAGTCCATTTCACCGATGACAGATTTCCTCGACCCATCAAAAGCCTTAACAATGATGCCACTCGGGCACATAGGTGTTCCCTGATACTTTAACTTCGTGACGGTACTTCTTGGTATAACATTTAACGCAGATCCGTTATCAATTAGCACATTAGATAGCGAGTCATTCTTGCAGTTCATGGATATGTGGAGGGCCAGGTTGTGATTCCTCCCTTCATTTGGTAACTCATCATCGCAGAAACTCAAGTTGTTACATGATGTAATGTTTCTAATTACGCTGCTGAATTGATCCAACGACATGTCATTCTCTATAAAAGCTTGGTCTAGTACTCTCATCAATGATTCCCTATGAGCGGAGGAATTCATCAGGAATTCCAGGATGGATATCTTTGAAGGAGTCTGCAATAGCTGATCTATAACTTTGTAGTCGCTCATCTTAATTACCTTCAGGATATCATCCACTTCTTTCTCTAATGTGGCTCCACTAGTCTCTCCTGCAGCCTTCTTAGGCTCATCGTTCTCAGCAATTTTCTTTCCAGCAACAACATCTTTTCGAATAACCGGCGCAAACACACAATCACTACGACTCACCCTGCTATTATCAACTATATTCCCAACATTTGGAATTTGCTGGATGGGAACCTCCACCCCATCTTCTAAGATTGTAGCATTGTATTTGTAAGGCACAACCTTATCCAATTTATAGGGAACAGGACCTTGCAAACTAATTATCAATGGGGTAACAGTTGGTTTGCTATGGTACTCCACCTCAAGATGAACGGGTGCACCAAAAAAAGGTACAATGACATTTACACCTTCCTCAACACAATCAGCCATCAAAAGGTCATTTCTGGAAAACAAATCTTTGTCTGAAGAAAAATACTCATTCGCGGAGGCATATTCTTCCTCTGACTCTTCTTTCATGAAACAAACTTCAACCATATCAATCTTGTGATAAACATCTCTCTGTACTTTGATCTTAATAGTCCCATTATCTAACAGTAGCTGAACACCCTCTCTCACAATAGAACATCAGGGGTCTCGACAACAAACTATGCAAGACCCATATTGGTGTTCCACCTGACCAGCAGTACGACAAAAGGTAGCATGCAACTGTATGAGATCTTCATTCAAATGCTCTACTTCAAAAATTCTGAATTCACCCGGACATGCAGAAACCATATTCACTTCCTCCTCATATTCTACCCTAGGCCTGATTATATGGATTAAACCTTCATCCATCATCTCCTGCAAATCAGCCTTTATCTTCTCACAACCCTGGATGTTTGTACTACAAACAACACAAACGGCGTGGTCATGCGTATAATAACTTAATTCACATAGATCTGCGTGCATCTTTACCAAATCCCCTATAACCAGATTAATGTTAAAAATCCGGAAATCACCAGGACAACCGACCACCATATTCACAGCATTCACTCCCCCGTGCTTGGGTAGAGGATTGTCTTTCACATTAGTTCCCATGTCTTTAAAAGATAAAATTCCAGAGTTCACCAACCTTTGCACTTAGGTCCTCAAAGGGTAACAATTCTCAACACTATGCCCTGGTGCTCTCTGATGAAAGGCGCACGTCTGGTCTGCTTTGTAATACCAAGGCAAAGGTGATGGTACCGCTAAAGGTGGTCGTGTCTGGACCAACTTTCTTGAGATAAATCTTCTATCTTGATCCATTCATTATTGCATGCTAGCTTGTCTTCATCAAAACATTTGGAAAGCTTGATTTCACAATTAAAATTATTGAAAGAATGGCAAGGAACAACCACTAAGTTCAACATGATCGGGGTATAGTTCAAAAGAAAGAGGACGCAAATAATTTAAGATCAAATGATGCTCTTTTATCCTAAAATAAATTATTCTCTCAACAAGTGGAAGAATTGATCAAGCAAGTGGCGAAGCTTCCTCAACAATTAAGAGAAATGCAAGAAAGGCCTAGCAATCAAATACAACAAGTTGCTTGTTGTGAGTTATGCAAGGGTGATCATAAAACCGGATTTTATCCTACGGTTGAAGAGGAACCTAATTACATGGGAAATGAAGACCAAGGATACCAAAAAAGGCAACCATATCAAAATAACCAAGGTTACCAATAAGGAGGTAACCAAGGTTATTAACAAGGTTGGAGATAAGATGCCAACAATCAAAATAGACAAAATCCTTATCAAAACACAAATAAAAATTCACAATATCAAGTTCAAAGTTCAAATTTACAAGACACTTGTTGTACCTCGAAATTTTCCCTCTCATTTTTATTCAAGACATTCTCGTAGGGCCCTCAAATGCTCAAGGTTGCTCAAGAATTGATAAGACAAATTATTCTCCTAAGAAATTGACCTACAACTAGAGTTTTGTGTTTATAAAGGAATATTGGGTTCCTAAGGTCTCAAGTAGATTTCATGGTCTCTTATATGTCTCCAAGAATGCTCATACCAAGTTTCAAACCTTACATCACAAATTTGCTCAATCAATTATTCAGATGATTGAAAATCAACTGCATTGGGTAAAAAGTCAATTGTGGTCAACATACAGTCAAACCTCAAGTTTTTGTCAACATCAAAGTTTTGAAGTGATATTCATCATTTTATCAAGGTTTGATCATGATTCATAAAGGAAAACTCTCAAAACATCAAAAGTCAAAAGTTGCCAAATTAGGGTTTCTTAAGGAGAAGTAAACTAAACTTTGACTAAGCATAACTTTCACGAGCTTCATCAGATTTTTCTCAACCAAGGCTCATTTTAAAGGAAATTCAATTCTCTACAACTATGTCTCTCTAAGCTCAAGCCCAAAAAACGCTTCATTTGAGAGATATGGGCCAATACATAATAGGTAATTTCAAAAGTCAACAAAAAGACACTTTTTGTCAACGAAACTTACATCAAGATAAAGTCATTAAATGTAAAACTGGTCAACATAGAGATTGTAGAGGACATCTTCATCTTTCCAAAAAGTTCAATATCACCTTAAAATGATGAAAATTGTAAGAGTTATGATCAGTGCAAGTTGGGAAAGTTTGAGCAAATGCATGAAGTTCAAATTGAGCAAACTTTATTTTTTGGGCTATTGGGCTATTAATTCAAAGATCAAACATGTTCTACACTTCATATACACCTCAAGACTTGTTCATACACCTCCCTTTGGTTTATTATTTTTTATTTTTTATTTTTATTCATTTAAAGGTCAAAATAAAATAAAATAAGACAGATTATTATAAGAGTCCAAGCCCATAATGTGTTGACCTAATTCCATGTTATATATTCTCCTTAAATCAGACAAGATAGCCACGAAAAAAACTTGCAAGAAACCATCTTTCAAAAATTTTAAAATTTATCAATCTTGGGCAACTTGCAAAACCTATTTGCAGCCGTTTTCAATACATACCAGCCATTCCAATTAATCCCAAGAAGATCATAGGGTAAGGTTGGATCATTTACAACGACCCAAATGACTAGAAATACACAAGAATGTATCATGATTTCATCATTGCATTGTTTTTACATTTTTTATTTTCATTATGTTTTAAGATAAACTAACCATGCTAATGTGTTCATGAGGTCTCCATATGCAGGAAAAGTTAATCGCATGACCTTCATGCTATTAGAATCACGATTTTCCATATTTGCACCGAACCTAGTTGTTTTGATCATACCTCACAAACCATTGTATTTTAGTAAAAAATAATGACTCTATTGAATCCGCAAGCCTTGATTTAGGGGAATATGGTACTCTTGGATCCCTAATGCTTCTTGTTTTGCAGGTTTGAAGAAAAGAAGCTACTAAAGAAGACGACCAGAGCTAGGGCTCCGACGCCTCTCCGGTATATGCAATGATTTGATATTATATACTTTTTTTTATTTATATCAACGGATGTACAGCCACCCCAGTGGCAAGCGAGCATGCATTAAGGCATACCTATACCAGGGTGTGAGTTCGATCCTAGCGCTTCGAAATATTTTTTTCATGTTTTCTATCTTTTACATATCCAGCGCAACGCATCCTCTTGCATCCACCATACACTCTGTCACTCCTCCCCCTCTAGCTTCATTAACTGGATTTCTTGGGCCTCTCCTCTTTGGGCCTAGCGAATTTTAATTCAGCACCCCCAAACTGCTTCAAAACATGCCCGATTCTCTTTCTCTTTTATATTTTTCTTTCTTTCAATTATTTGTTTAATTATTTAATTAACACACCAAAAACATTAATTTAGGTTAATTAATTAGGTTAGTTTAATCACCTATTTTTAAATAATTTAATTAATTAATTTTATTAATTAAAATTAAATAGGTTTTTAGGTTTTTTTAATTTAATTAATTGAATTTTTTTTCCACTAAATTAATTAGTTTCTTAGGTTTGTTTTTTTATAAATTCATCACAAACCTTTTTCTCATAAAAATACCAAAGAAATATTTCCTTTTTCTATTTATTCATATTTTCATATCACTCGTACTTTCGCGAATATAGTTTATTATTCTCACATTTTTTTATTATTGTAATTGTTTCCTGGTTTGTAATAGTAATTAGGGTTTACTTTTCGCATTTCTATTGTGGGATTCTCCCAAAGAGTTGTAATAGTCTACAGCTTTATTTTCCGCACTTTACTGCTTTTCATTAATGTTATGTTTACTGCTTAGTAATTAGGCTTGTATGGAAAGATTAAAAGCAAATGGTCGCTAACCGTAATTGCAAGATTAAAATAACTGAATCAAAAATCACTTGCACACTCTCACTTATAGGGTAACCTCCCTTGTTTCCTTGGAACAAACAGTCATGTCCCTCGAACATGGGGACGCTTTAGCATAATGCCTCGAAAACAAAGATCATAGTCCCTCGATGACCTTTTCGATGCTGCCTTTTGTAAACGATTTAGTCCCTTAATGATAATTGCTAAAGCGTCCTTACCAGTTTCCTTTGATGATTGTATGATGACCCACACATGTCCCTTTACATCCAATAGATGGGGCTACCTACCAACTAATTGTATGGATAGCACTATCTAAAGGAAAGGAAATTACAATAAATACCTTGAGTAGGTAGATCGTTGTTAATCGCTTGCTCACAAACATTTCAAAATAAAAACATCTCCCACAATCACGCTTTCAAAATATTTGCAAACAAACACTTTGTACGTGTTCTCAAGGTCAAATACGAGAATCATTACAAAGTTCTCCTTACAATTGGAGTTTTCAAAAATAGTTTCAAACACACATTCACAAAGCAATTTTCAAAACAAAGTGAGCTAGAGATTTAGAGCCCGTAGATAACTACGGATGAAAAGGGTGCTAACACCTTCCTTTTTCATAACCTACCCCATAATTCAAAAATCTTAAGGTCTTTCCTGTTCTTTTCACCCTTTTCTTATTGGATAAAAGAAATTTTGGTGGTGACTCTTGCTATCCGCACATTTGCAATAAAATGCAAAACAAGTCAGTTCTCACACCGTATTACAGAACTGGCGACTCTGCTGGGGAAAACTTAAAAGAGGGGTTACCTTTAGAGTTAGAACACTTTATCTGCTTTGTTTGATTTTCTTGTTTTATCTTTAAAGGGTTGCTTGGGTTTAATTTTCTTGCAAAGATCCTATACCCGGATCTGGGGGTACCCTTAGGTAAGTAGCTATAGATCATGGAAACTGTACGGCGTAGACTGATATGGTTAAAGTGATGGCTACCGCGTGGTGTCATAAGCACTAACTAACCTTCAGTACCTTAATTGACCCAACTTAGCCATTAAAAGGTAGTGAGATAGCCAACTTTGGTGCAATCTGAAGTTGGTTGATACTCGATGCTACGCTCATTGAGATTCGACTATTGGGTTTTTTTGTGGCAAGTCTGTTTCCGCGCTAAACGAAACCTGTGAGAAAAATCATTGATATTGACATCCCTAGAACCCGATTACTATTTTACGACAGGTTCAACCAACTAAACTTCAAGAAGGTACTTACATACAGACCCATGCAATTCTTAAACCTAAGGCTCTTCTATGCTTTGTTTGTGTTCGTTATCTCTTTAAACATGACACCATAACATCATAACATCATAACATCATATCATGGCATTTTCACTAACCATTTCAAGGATCTAGGGATTCATATTTATTCTTTGTTGCAGGGTCATGGCTTCCAATCGCAGAAATACTATCCGAATTATCTTTGTAAAGGTTTCTTCCAAGCTTGGGGAATTAGTCTCAAGGGTTCCTGACAATTCTCAATTCACCAAGATACATGGTCATCTGCGCAATTTGGTAACTACTGGTTTCAAAGAAGACATGATGAGTGTTCTATTCATGTTCTTTGATCCTAAACATCACTATTTTACCTTCCCGAATTATCAGTAAGTGCTCACAATGGAAGAATTCTCTAAGTTACTCTGAGTGCCTATTCTTGATCAGATACCTTTCACTGGTCTAGAGCAAGTTCCAAAACCTGAAGACATTGCAGCAGCCTTACATCTGAAACGATTGGACATCGTATCTAATTAGGAAACAAGAAATGGAGTCGAGGGTTTTCTTCCTAAATTTATGATAGAGAAGGCTCTGTGGTTTCTAGATGCCATGAGTCTTCATGCTTTTGAGGATATTTTGGCTTTGCTGATCTATGGTTTGATGCTTTTCCCTAACCCAGACCTACTCATAGATGTAAATGCCATCAAAATATTTCTTACCCATAATCCGGTGCCTACTTTGCTTGGAGATATTCTGCATTCTCTTCACACTCGTACTATGAGTAAGTGAGGGACTCTCATGTGTTGCATACCTCTACTTTCAAGGTGGTTTATTTCGCACCTCCCTCGATAAGTAATGAAGAATGAACAAGGATTGAGGTGGTCACAAAGGGTGATGTCACTCACCCATTCAGATATCCATTGGTTTTCCCGATCTCAGGAGGACATCACTATTATTGACTGCTGCGGGGAATTCCCTAATGTTCCACTCCTTGGCATAAGGGGAGGTATCACTTACAACCCTTCCCTAGCTCTACGTCAGTTTGGTTATGCTCGAAGAGACGGTCCTCATGATATGCTCATCCAGGGTATAGTATTTGACTATGAGAACGATCCTCAGAGTTACCGTCAAAGGTTTATACGTTCTTGGGGCATGATCAATAAGATTGATAGAAGGACTTTGGGGCATAATAGTTCCATTCCTATAGATCCTTACCTCAAATGGGCGCGATCTCGTGCTCAAAATATTATGATGCCATATCCTACTATCCTACCAGTGATCGTAGAACCTATTGCTGAAGGAGATGTTCCTCATACCATTCTTCATCCTAATATACCTAATGATTTCGAAGAACTACAAAAGTCTTGGATTCAACTCAAGGAAGAAAGGGATACCTTTGAGATTCAATTCTATGCTAATGAGAAGAAAGTATTGGAATTGACGAAACGACTCCATGAAGAACAAAGCCTTAATGCATATGTAAACACAAAGAGGAAGCGCCCATCGGAGACTTGAGTTCATATGTTGCTTATTTGTAACTCTTTTTGTTGTCATTATAAGTCTAGAAGGCAATTATAATTTGAGCTTGTTACTAAAACTTCTTTGTTTCCGTTTGTTTAACAAATTTAAATCCCACAAAGATCCTTGAAAAAATTGCATCCATGTATCGTGCATGTCATTACATAATAGGTATTTTCCTAGTAGAGGTTTTCTCATCTTCTTACTGTTTATTTCAGTAAAAGATGTCCCTAGAACAAACTGTGAAAGAACTTCAAGCTCATAATGCTCAGTTTTAGCAAATGTTCTTGGACTTTTCTAAGGGACAAGACGAGTTGAAGACCCTCATCACAAAAGGGAATAAAAATAAGACTAAGAAGCCAACAATCTTTCTTAATATGGGCAGAAGATTTAAAGGACCGGTGAAAAGGGCTCTAGATTTTGAGGTCCCATTAAATGAAGACGATAACCAAGAAGATGACAAGAATGTGAAAGCTGAAGAGAATAAAAACCTTAGTTCTGGCCAAGATTCTGATGAAGACTATTCTACTGAACAATATCCTCCCGCTGATGACAGATACAAACAGTTGGAAGATCACCTCAATGCTAGGGAAATCCAGAGAGTGCCTAGGCTAAATTTTGAAGAGTTCGATCTTGTCTCAGGTATTATTATCCCTCACAAGTTCAAGGTCCCCTTTTTTGCTAAACATGATTGTGTTTCTTGTCCTAAGCTTCATCTGCAATCTTATGTTTAGAAGATCCAACCCCATACTGCTGACAGAAAGTTATGGGTTCACTTCTTTCAAGAGAGCTTATCTGGGACACAACTAGAATGGTTCTATCAGCTGGAAGGAACCAACATCCTCACTTGGGAAGACCTGGCTGCTACTTTTTACAAGTATTATCAATATAATGTTGACCTTGCACCAACTCGTGTGCAACTACAAAGTATGACTATGGGCTCGAATGAAGGGTTTAAAGAAAATGCCCAAAAATGGAGAGATTTGGATGGAAGGGTTCAACCTCCTCTGTCTGATAGGGAGCTGGTTGACATGTTCATGGGATATTTAACATGACCTTTCTTTAATCATCTGATCAGAAGTTTTTCATTTGTTTTTACCAAGTTAATACTAATAGGAGAACATGTAAAAGGTTGTATCAGAAGTGGAAAGATTCAAGTGGTTGCGTCTTCGAGTACTCTAAAGAAGACGTTCAACGGTAAGAAGGAAAAAAATGTTGTTTATTGCCAGAAGGGTCGTACTAGAGGTAATCACAATCCATATATAGGAGATGTGTTAATTTCTAATCCTGCACATGTTCAACAACATCAGCAAAACATTAAGCGTAGGTCAGACACGCCGAGAAGATAGTTTACTAAGATCAGTATGCCATTGTCTCAAGCACTATAATATCTGTTGAAAGTAGAATTGATAACATTAAGGGATCCTCCCCAGAATCACAACACCTCCTCTCCTCGATATATTCCTAATGTGAAGTTTGCTTACCATTCCAATAGCCCCGAGCACGACACCAATAGCCTCTTGGCCTTGAAAAACAAGATCCAAGACATGATCGACAATAAAGAGATTGAGTTTTATCCACCCGAGACTCCAAATGTAATTACTGCACCAATGCCCAAGCACGACAAAGGCATTGGGGCTATTGATGATGTTCTTTATATGTCTATTGTAAGTGATTTGGCTACTCCCCTCCCGATTATTAAGAAGAATCTGTTGCAGGCCAGTTTATTTCTGGGTTATATTGAAAGATGTTACTGCTGCGTAACCCAACCCAATGGCCGCAAGTTGCTGGAAGAAGGAATTCAGCGTCTAATAGACAATCACCTAATTCTGGTTGAGAAGATTCCGTCTGTTGAGAATTTGTTGCAAGACTTGGAGTTGGAAGAGGTATCTGTAATATCCGGAATTCCTACCAGGATCACTTCTAAGGGTCCTGTAAGGATCACTGCCAAACCCAAAGTTGCTCCTCTAATAATCATCGCACCCGTACCTATTCCATATTCTTAGGATAAAGCTATACCTTAGAAATATGGAGTCGACGTCTACTACCATGGCATCAAACAAGAACTACCGATTGCTGACAATGAAAGTAGTGAAGCTACTGATCCCAACATTGACAATACTGCTGGGACTAGCAAAGTTACTAGAAGCAGAAGGGTTTTCTCTCCAGAGATATCTCTGAAGACTGTTACTACACCAGTTAGAGTTAGCGCTACCGAGTCAACTACTGAGGCTCGAGGTAAAGATAAAATAATGGAGCCTGCCTAGAGGAGGCACCTAAAGAAGCTGCAGCTGAAGACACTTCCAGGCAAGAGTTGGAGGAGGTGTTAAAGATTATCTATAAAAGAGATTAATATATTGTTGAATAGCTGGGACAAACTCCCTCTAAAATCTCCATGTTATCCCTTTTACTGTGTTATGAAGCCCATGCACAGGCTTTGGTAGAGTTCTTAAAATATGCTGACGTGCCACAAGAGATTTTCGCCGATCAATTTGGAAGTTAGGTTGCCATCCTAACTACTGATAATGGGTTGGGCTTTTTTGATGCCGACTTGACCCCTGAAGGAAGGAACCATAACAAGGCCATGTATGTCTCTATTGAATGCATGGGCACTACTCTAGCTCATGTATTGGTTGATACCGGTTCCTCGCTAAATGTTCTACCAAAAGGTTATCTTGACAGACTTGATTGCGAAGGGGTTATACTGAAACCTAGTGATATTGTGGTGAGAGCCTTTGATGGTTCAAAGAGGATGGTACACGGAGAAGTTGATCTTCCGATCAAAGTAGGTTCGTAAGTCTTCGAATCTACCTTCTATGTGATAGATATTCGACCGAATTATTCTTGTTTACTAGGATGCCCCTGGATCCATGGGGCATGCATTATTACCTCAACCCTACACCATAAGCTGAAGTATCTTGTGAAAGGAAAGGTTTTTACAGTCTGTGACAAAGAAGAGTATATGGTGAGTCATTTGAACTCATTCATATATGTAGAGATGGACAGCGAATTCATCGAAACCCCCTGTCAGACTTTTGAAGTTATCCCTCCTACCGCTACTGAAGATGTTTATGTTATTCCCATGGTTACCGGGCTTCCTCCTAGAGTGGCTTCTTTGAAGGATACTAGAGCTGTCATGGAAGAAGGTGGTTGCACTACTTGGGGTCAGTTTCCTGATATTTCGTACAAATTTGATAAATTTGGTTTAGGTTTTACTACAGAAGTTCAGAGGGCTGTCTGTCACGCTCGTTTCGGAAGACCACTATTCCGAGTAAGCAACAATGGAGTCAATGCGATAGAAGAGGTTGATAGTGATTATGACCTGGACTACTGGATTTTTCCTACCATCGGCAATGGGCTCACCAACTAGAAGACTCAAGACATTATCTCAATCTCCTTTAGTCACGAGTAATAGCTACTTTCTGTTTTATTGCTTTCAAAGTTTTGGTTATGTAATTTGTTTTAAACAATGACTTTAAGCCTTGTGCCTTACCCGGGACACAATGGTTCATTTGTTAAGGTTTGTCATTTCATAAACATATCTTAATTTAATAAAGCATTGAACGTTTTGCATTTGAATTTTGTTCTCTTTGTCTTTCTTTTATTTTTATCACTTTCAAAATAGCTATGTGTTATTACACACACCCACGCAATAAATTGCAGATCCAAATCCACTCTGGATCCCATTGATAACAATTCTGCTATTGCTGCTGATGACTTTGAAAAACCGATCTACCAAGCCATGGACGAAGGTGAGGAAGATTTTGAAATACTCGGAGAACCTTCCAGACTACTAGTTCAAGAGGAAAAAGATATACAACCATATGAAGAGTCAGTCGAGGTTGTAAACTTGGGTACTGAAGTAGACAGGAAAGGAGTCAAGATAGGAGCCAACCTAGAAAGTGGTATCAAGAACAGGTTAATCCAGATGTTGCATGATTATATTGAGATATTTACTTGGTCGTACGAAGACATGCCAGGGCTCGATACTGATATTATGGTTCACCGTCTGTCGATGAAAGAGGGTTATCCTCCAATAAAGCAGAAAGTTTGTCGCATGCATCCTGAGATGTCGGAGAAGATCAAGGATGAGGTTATGAAGCAATTCAATGCAGGTTTATTGGTTGTTACATCATATCCTTAATGGGTTGTAAATGTGGTTCTGGTACCAAAGAAATATGGAAAAAGTGTGTGTGTGTGTGTGTGTGTGTGTGTGTAGATTACAGATATCTGAACAGGGCCAGCCCCAAGGATGACTTTCCGCTTCCATATATTAATGTTTTGGTCGACAACACCACTCAATACAAGGTATTATCCTTCATGGATGGTTTCTCGGGTTATAATCAGATCAAGATGGAACCTGAAGACATGGAGAAAATAAATTTCGTCACACAGTGGAGCACTTTTTGTTACAAAGTTATGCCTTTCAGTTTGAAAAACACCGACGCAACATATTAACATGCTATGGTAGCCTTGTTCCATGACATGATTCATCACGAGATAGAGTTTTACATCAACAACATGATATCCTGATCTTAGACTAAAGAAGAACATCTTGACCATCTACACAAGTTGTTTGAGAGATTTAAAAAGTACAAGCTAAGGTTAAATTAGAACAAGTGCACTTTTAGGGTGAGATCCAGTAAACTCTTGAGTTTCGTTGTCAGTGGTAAAGGTATTGAAGTTGATCCTCTAATGTTGTACCCCAAAATTTTCCCTCCCATATTTCTCAAAACATTGCAAGAAAGATCTCCAAGATGCTCAAAGTAGCCCAAGGGTTGGCCAGACAAGCTCTCTCCTAAGGCGGCCTACTTCAAATTAGGGTTTCATGTTGCATCAAGATACTTAAGTCCAAGTGATCCCAAGTTCTCACCAATGTCCTAATATGTTCTAAAGATCATCCATGTCATGTTTCAAGCCTTGCAGAGGAAGTTTGTTCAGTCAATTGCCCAAAGGTCCAAAAATCGACTGTGCTAGGGCAAAAGTCAACTGTGGCCCACATACAGTCAAACTTCATGATTTTTGGTCAACATTATCATTTTTAAGTATATTTCATCATTTGATCAAGGTTTTATCATGATTCATCAAGGATTTCTCACAATTCATCAAGACTTAAAAGTTGCTAAATTAGGGTTTTGTAGGAAAAGTCAACTCAACTTTGACCAAGCATAACTTTCTCATATTTTATGAGAAATGACCCATCCAAATATAATTTTGAATAGGATGCAATTCCCTACAATCCATTTTCATCTCCAAAGTTCAAAATATGCACTCACAAGAAGTTATGAATTTGGACATTATAGGTCATTTTGAAAAGTCAACAAAAACACATTTTTTGTCAAAGATCCATACATGAGTATGGAATATCAAATTGAATTGAGACCAAAAGGGTTGATTAGAGGACATCGCAAGCTTTCTAAAACGTCCAAGAACACCTCCAAAGAGTCAAAATTGAGGATTTTATGCATTGGTGAAGTTGACCTTTTTGCAAAATTGCCAAAAGTCAACTATACCCAAAACATCAAATTTTGCCAAATGGGCCCAATCTTTTTCACTTGTTTTAAGTTGGAAACATTGCCCACGTGCTCTAGCCTTTTCCACTTATCCATATCTTATTTTTATTATTTAATTTGGTTTTTATTTGAATTAATTCAATTTAAATCAAATTAAATCAAATAAAAATCCAAAACATTAATAACAAGGGATTTTGTGCTTGTTTCAGGTTCCAATTACACAACTAGCATCATTCAAATTTGTATCAAGGCATGTGTGCACAAAAAGATTGGAAATAAGCCAAATTTGGAAGGTTTTCAAAGTGAATCAAATCAAATATCAAACGCATTGAAGGAGAAGGATTTGGATACAATTTTAAACCCTAATGCATTCACTCATACATATAGACTGCGTGCAGACCTAAAGACTGGTTAGAAACAGGCGTGAGAAGGAGAACCAGATTTGAGAAAAAGGCAAAAAAGTGTGAGATCAAATTGATAGTTAGAGGCATCCTCAAGGCTTGATATTTATCCCAATCGCTTCCTGGAACTCTCAGCAACCTAAAGCTATCAAGAACAAGCTCGTTCCGGTCCCTAAACACGCTGTAAGTCCATCACGATACACCCCTGTTCTTGAATCCGCATCTTGTAATTTAAGCATTTTTAACATGAATTAATGGCATATTGTTGACCTATGAAGCATTTGCAAACTTTCTGCATTATTTGATTTCATTTATATGACTTGTAGCATTAATCACCATTGCTAGGTTTTCGAGCTTGGTTTTAGGGCTTTCGATTTCAGGGACAATTGGCCTTTGTGATGGGTACGGTTGTGATCAGGAGGACGAGACGAATCTAACCATGGTGTTAGATGTTATTTCCATGGCATGTGGAGGATTTTGAAAACACGCAGTTTGTAGCAACGGACATTTGTCCGTAGGTATAGGCTAATGAACTTTTAGCGACGGTGCAATAATAGGGACGAAGACGTGGCCAGCCTCCATTGGCTTGTTTGAATTTGCGCGCAAAAATCTCCACTAACGCTTGTTTTCATATATTATTATTATATATTTTATGTACAGCAAAACAAAGTGCCCCAGTGGTTTCCAGGTAGATGCTTAAGGCGTTAGGAGGCTGGAGGTCAGGGGTTCGATCCCTGCCTCCAGCATTTTCCATTTTCACATTTTCTTGCAGGTGATCCAATGCACGCGTGAGCTTGAGATCCACCATACTCCTTCATCATCAACACGACAGATGGCCAGATGGCTAAATCTGGTGGCCACTATTGAAAGCACACCATAAGCCATAGTCAACGCGTACGCACAGAATCACAAAAGTCAAAGCGGACCTCACCTCAATGGGCCCAAATTCTTGCTATGCACACCCTACTTTCAGGCTCATCTCTCATCTTTTATATCTTTTTATTTCATTTAATTATTTATTATTTATTTACTAACCATCAAATTAATTTTCTTTTTATCAAAAAATCATAAAAAATAGTATTTTTCACCAATTAAATTTTAGATTTTATTTTTAGTAAAAAAAAAACAATTAATTAATTAGGTTATTTATGTTAGATAAATTTAATTTATTTTTGTAAATAATTAAAATCAATTAGAATAAATAGGATTTATACTAACTTAATTATTTTATTTTTTTCTAAAATAACAAAAAAACAAAAATAGGTGTTGTAATTATTTTTCATTAATTAATTTAATAACTAATTAATTGCATTTTTAATTTAGAAAAAAACCTATTTCTTTTTAATATTAAAAACAACAACAAAGCATTTTCTTTTTTTTAATTAGGATAGAAGGGTCAAAAC
This sequence comes from Vicia faba, assembly GCA_948472305.1. Lineage (NCBI taxonomy): Eukaryota > Viridiplantae > Streptophyta > Magnoliopsida > Fabales > Fabaceae > Vicia > Vicia faba. The sequence continues at coordinate 444,577,482 of OX451740.1, forward strand.
CCTAGTTTCTCGTCGATCTAATTTTATCGCGCGTTTTATTTTTTATCCAATTATTGTATCTGCTTCCGGTTTGTAATAATTTAATTAGGACATTTATTTATTTTTACCGCTTTTAATTTCAAAGGGTTTGTTTTTGGCTATGTAAATACCTGAAGCCTTGTAATAGCTTAGTTTAAATTCCGCACTTTAATTTCTGCAAATATTTAACTGTTAGATGTTTGATAATAGGGTTTGCATGACAAGAATGTATGTCTAATTTTAAAACAGTTAGATCACCTTAAATGTGCAAAGATAAAAATAATCTGAAATTGAAACACTCGCACATGCGCACTCCTAGGGTACACTCCCACTTGGTTGCCTTTGTTAAAACGGTCATTGAGTATAGGTTGTTTTAGAGGTCGTCCTCTTGTCTAAAAGATCATAGTTGCCTCGGAAAGGTTGCCTCGGATATTGTTGCCTCGGATAATTGATCTAAGACATTAGGGTTACCACTAAGATGTCCTAACATTGCTTTAGTGACCGTACATCCCTTTCGAATTGACCCTCAAAACTCCAACGACGGAGCTACCCACTCACTAATAGTGGGATAATATTGTCTAAAGGAAACCAACATAGAACGATTCTTTTTTCGAGTAGGTAGATTAGTTCTTAAGTACTTGCTCAATCAAAACAAAATTTTTTCACACTTACACTCTTTTACAAACAAGTTTTTCAAAACACTTCATTACACTGTTGAAGACAGACGCAAGAGTTAAATCGAAGTTAAAACAAAAACTTTTCAAAACCCATAAACACAAAGAAAACAATCTTGAAAATGATGAGCAAGTACCTGCGAGCCCGTAGATAACTACGGATAGAAAGGGTGCTAATACCTTCCCTTTCTATAATCTACCCCCGTACTCAGAAATATCTCGAAAAATGAATTTTTCCGTGCTTTTTTCCTGTCCTTGTTGGATAAAATAAAAGTCGGTGGTGACTATTGCTTCGCGACATTTTGCAAAAACAAATGCAAAACACAAACCATCATTTCTAAACAGTCAGTTCTTCCACTGTATCACAGAACTGGCGACTCTGCTGGGGAATTAATAAGTGGGGTGTACCTTAGGAATAGTTCATCATATTGTTTTCAATTGTCTGATCTATATGCTTTATATTTGTGGGTTTGTATCGGAGTTACTATGGATCTTAACCCGGATCTGGGGATACCTTTTAGGTAAGTAGCAATAGACTGTGAGGGAACTGTACGGCGTAGACCGATACAGTTGAAGCAGTAGCTACGTTGGTGTGACACTTTAGTTTGTGCCGATATCCCTTGTGGCGGAACAAGGAGAATATGGGCCTGCTAAGGGGTCATTAAGCACTAACTGACCTTAGAAACTATAATTGACCAACTTGGCCATAGAAAAGTAGCAGTATGCTACACTCATTGAGACCAAACTCTCGCGATGATTCCGTCTGCAAGAAAAGGTTGTTAAACTAGAATTATGACTGATCGAGGGTGGTCAGTGATTTTGAGATCCTCTAGAACCCGGTTACTATTACTAGGACAGGTTGAACCAACTAAACTGAAAGAGGGTAGTACCTAAACTCCATGCCAGCCTGAAATTTAAGGGCTACTGTGTGACTTGTTTTCCCTTACCATATTTGCTATCTGTGATACCTGTGGTGTGTTTCTATCATGACATCATGCATCATGACATTGCCTGCATATTTTATTAGACTAACCCATTTCAAAGACCGAGGGGATTCATCTTTGTTCTGTTTTATAGGTCATGGCATCTATGCGCAGAAATACCATTCGGATCAACTTTGTGCAGATCCCTGCTCAGCTTAGGGAATTGGTTTCCAAGGTTCCTGATACTTCTTCCTTTGTCATAAGACATGGTCACCTCCTCAATTTGGTCACTTCCAAGCTGGATGAACAAATGATGAGTGTCTTGTTCCAGTTCTTTGACCCGTTGCACCACTACTTTACCTTCCCGGACTATTAGTTGGTCCCTACTTTGGAAGAGTTCTCTGATCTACTTGGCATTTCTATTCTAGAGCAGACACCATTTATAGGTTTGGAGATAGCTCCTAGGCCAGAAGATATTGCTACAACCCTACATTTGACAAAGGCTGATGTAATGTCTAACTGGGAGACTCGGAGTGGAGTGAAAGGCTTCTTAGCTAAGTTCTTGATTGATCGGGCTCAACAGTTTTGGGACATTTTGGACTTTCAAGCATTCGAAGATATCCTAGCACTTCTCATCTATGGCTTGGTTTTGTTCCCTAATTCAGATTCTTTCGTCGACGTGAACGCAGTCAAGGTCTTCATGTCCCGTAATCCAGTGCCCACTCTCTTAGGTGACATTCTACATGCTCTTTATGCCTGTACTGCTCGGAAACGGGGAACCCTTATGTGTTGTGCACCATTGCTGGCGAGGTGGTTTATTTCTCACCTCCCTAAATCTGTTTTGAAGAACGAGGAAGGCATGGGTTGGGCCTATAGAATTATGTCCCTTGCTCATACGGACATCATTTGGAGTACTAATGACATGGAAGAAGTAGCTGTCGTCGATCGCTGTGGGGAATACCCCAATGTTCCATTACTTGGAATTAGAGGAGGGATCACCTATAATCCTTGTTTGGCCTTACGACAGTTTGGGCGAGCTCAAAGGGACGATCCCCATGAGTTGCTGCTTCCAGACATTGTCTTTGACTTCATGGGGGATGTTGAGGGACATCGCCGCAGATTCATACGAGCTTGGAACCGGGTGCACAGGTCTAATCCGCATGAGCTAGGAGCGAAGACTTCTCTTCCGATGGAACCGTATCTTCGTTGGGTTCGAGCTCGTGCTCAAAATCTGGGGATGCCATACGAAGCGGTCTTGCCAGTAATTGTTGAGAGTACTGATGAAGAAGGGGTTCCTCATACTGTCCTCCATCCATACATGCCTACTGACATTGGGGCATTAAAGAGGTCTTGGATCCAGTTGAGGGAAGAGCGGGATACTTACAAAGAGAAGTATCATGAGCAGGAGCGGAAGATCCTGAAGCTTACAAGGCAACTGGAGAATGAGAAGGTCCTCAACGATTATGTCAACATGCAAGGAAAACGACCATGGGAGCGCTGATGTCTTTTTCTATTTCTAGTTTTGATTTACTTTTCAGTTTTTCTCTTTGTAACGCCTTAAAGGCATTTGTCAAACATTGTTTCAAGTTTTTAATCTAATAAAAGTGTGTTTTATTTTGGTTTACAAATTTGAATCTACCTAAAGTATTTGAAATTATATCATACGCATTCCATTACCATGCACCTCATCACAGGTACCCTTACAGGTTTCTCATCTTCTTCGTTGTTTATTTCAGCACATCATGTCTTCTGAAACATCCACTGATCAAGCTATTAAGGCTCTTCAAGCTCAAAATGCTCAGTTCCAGGAAATGTTCATGAACCTGGCCAAGGGGCAGAAAGATTTGAAGGCTCTTATCTTGAAGGACAAGAAGAAGAAGAAGAAGAAAACGGTCCTCCTGAATATGGGTCACAGGTTTGGGAACAGGTTGCGAGAGGAAGTTGATTTTCCCCACTCATCTTGAGAGGGAGAGAATCAAGAAGAAAGGCAGGCTCCTAGCCCTATGGTTTCTGACAATGACACTGACTTTGATGACGACCAGTATCCTCCTACCGAGGATAGGTATAAGCAACTCGAAGACCGGTTAAGTGCAATGGAGATCCAGAAGATACCTGGGTTGGACTTTGGAGATTTGGGTTTGGCATCTGGGGTGGTGATCCCCCACAAGTTTAAAGCACCTGTCTTTGCTAAGTACGACGGGTTCTCCTGCCCGAAGTTACATCTCCGCTCGTATGTCAGAAAGATTCAACCATATACTACTGATAAGAACCTCTGGGTTCATTTCTTTCAAGATAGTCTCTCAGGGACTCAACTCGAATGGTTCTATCAGCTAGAAAGAGCTAACATCCGTAACTGGGAGGACCTTGCCTCTGCTTTTTACAAGCAATATCAGTATAATGCCGACCTTGATCCCCCGCGTACCCAACTTCAGGGTATGTCTATGGGTGCGAGCGAAGGTTTTAAGGACTACGCTCAGAAGTGGAGAGATCTTGCTGGTAGAGTCCAACCCCCTCTGGCTGACAGGGAGTTGGTGGATATGTTTCTGGGGACCTTGTCTGGTCCGTATTCCAACCATTTGATTGGTAGTTCATCGTCTGGGTTCACCGAATTGATTATGACTGGGGAGAGAGTTAAAGTCGGTATCAAGAGCGGCAAGATACAGAAGGGCGCTTCGTCAAGTATCGAGAAGAAGTCTTTCAAGAAGGAATCTAGTGCATTTTATAGCTCGAGGAGCCATAACCGACCCGAACGCCGCCAAGCAGTTAATACGGTATTATTTCCAGACCAACTGTTTCCCCATAACGCAACACTCAACAAAGAGCAGAGAGGCCTCAAAGCCAGTTTACTCGGCTCAATATGACTCTATCTCAAATTATGCCGCAGTTGTTGAAGAACAACTTGGTGATTCCAAAGGAGGCTCCAAAGAATCCCAACACCACATCACCTCTGTATAATCCGAACGCCCATTGTGCTTATCACTCTGATAGCCCAGGGCATGATACCAATAAATGCTGGGCTTTGAAGAATAAAGTGAAGGATCTGATTGATGTTAAGGAGATCGAGTTTGAAGTGCCAGAAAAGCCTAATGTCATGATTGCTCCTATGCCTAAGCATGGAGTGAATGTTGTGGATGATGACTCATTTGTGACCTCTGTAGAAGACATTTCTACTCCGTTGATGACTGTGAAGTAGAACCTTCTGTTAGCCGGTTTATTTCCGGGCTGTGGCGAAGTTTGCTACCTGTGTTCCGTCCTACCTAATGGTTGCCATCTATTGAAGCCAGATGTCCAACGCCTGATGGATAATAAAGAAATCTTGTTCGAGAAAACTTTTATTCCATTGGTTCCTGATGAAGAAGTTTCCATAATCACCATTTTCGCCAATTCTTCCAAGGCTTCCTCGAGAAAGCCTGTTAGAATTACATCTATTCCGAGAATTTCTCCATTGATCATTACTGTTCCCGGAACTATCCCTTACACGTCGGATAAGGCTGTCCCGTGGCACTATGGGGACGATGTGTATTATCACAGGATTAAATAAGACTTGAAGGACGAAGAGGTTGATACTGATGTCAGCAATATTGTTGGATCTAGTAAAGTCACCCGAAGCAGAAGACTTTTCTCCCCTAAGATCTCTCCACCAATTGTTTCGAAGCCTGTTGTTATTTCACCTGCCAGTACGCCTGCTACTGTTCCTGTTCATGTTCCAACCATTACCCATGTTGCCGAGTCATCTGACGCTCGAGGCAAAGGGATCACCGGTGAGCCTGCCCAGACGGAGGCACCGAAGAAGATTACTATTGAAGCCTCTAGACAGGAGATAGAGGAAATTTTAAAGATCATCAAGAAAAGCGACTACAATGTAGTCGAACAGCTGGGGCAAACCCCGTCAAAGATCTCTATGTTGTCTTTATTACTATGCTCAGAGGCCCATGTTAAGGCTCTGATTTCTTTCCTGAAAACTACGCATGTGCTGCAGGAGACATCTGCTGACCAATTCAAAGATTGTGTGGCTAGTTTGACAGCGGATAACAGGTTGGGTTTCTCCGATGCAGATTTGACTTCCAAGGGGAAGAATCATAATGACGCTCTGCATGTTTCAATCGAGTGCAGGTGCACTACTCTAGCTCACGTGCTGGTGGACACTGGGTCCTCATTGAATGTTTTACCCAAGAAAGCGTTAGACCGGTTAGACTGTGAAGGGTCGGTGCTGAAGCCAAGAAACATTGTGGTTAGGGCCTTTGACGGGTCCAAGAGGATGGTACATGGAGAAGTGGATGTTCCTATTAAGGTTGGTTCCCAGACTTTCGCGTCTACATTCTATGTGATGGACATTCGACCATCTTATTCTTGTTTGCTGGGTCGCCCGTGGATCCACAAGGCTGGGGAAGTAACTTCTACGCTCCACCAGATGCTAAAGTACCCAGTGAAGGGAAAACTTGTTACAGTACGAGGAGAATAGGAGTACATGGTAAGCCACCTCAACTCTTTCCGGTATGTGGAGATGGATGGGGAGTTCATAGAAAACCCGTGTCAACATTTTGAAGAAGTCCCCCAAACGCTGGCGTCGAATGAAACTATTGCTGAAGATCCTCCAATGAAGATGGCTTCCCTCAAAGATTCCCGGGCTGTTATTGAGAAATGGGTGTGCGAATTGGGGCCAACTCCATGACTTTGCACATAAGACTGACAAGTTTGGTTTGGGTTTCACTGCAGAAGCTCAAAAGGCTGTTCGGCATGCGCGGATTGGAAGACCTCCCCTGCGTATCACTAATCCTAAAGTGAATGTGATTGAAGACGATGATGAAGAGTATGAGTTTGACAGCTGGATTTACCCGACTACCGGCGACGGATTAAGCAATTGGATGGAAAACGACTTCGTGCAAATTTCTTTTATTAAATAGTAATAGACTTTTGTTTTGGATTTGTAACAGACAATTTTAAACTTTACGACCCGGTGCCTTACCCGAGACACCGTGGCTTTGTTTGAGGGCTTATTATGTGTCATTTCCATATATCATCAATAAAAGCATTGGACGTTTTCTTGCATTACAAATTTTGCGCTCCTTGTTTTTCTTTCCTATCTTCAAAAACAACTATTTTACACACACTCATATATACTGGTCTACATCCACTCTGGATCCCACTGATAACGACTCTGCTACTTCCAATTATGACTTCGAAAGTCCGATCAACCAAGCCGAGGACGAAGGTGAGGATGATTGCAAAGTGCCTGGCGAAATTGCTATACTGTTACTTCAGGAAGAGAGGGCCATACAGCCGCATGAAGAGCCAGTGGAAACAATAAACATGGGTACAGAGGTAGACAAGAAAGAGGTCAAGATCGGTGCAAATCTGGAGTCTAGTATTAAGCAACGGTTGATTCAGATGCTGCGTAACTATGTTGAGATCTTTGCCTGGTCTTATGAAGATATGCCTGGGTTGGATACTGATATTGTGGTTCACCGCTTGCTAACTAAGGAAGACTGCCCTCCAGTGAAACAGAAAGTTCGCCGAATGCGCCCAGAGATGTATGAGAAAATCAAGGCTGAGGTTATGAAACAATTTGATGCCAGTTTTCTAGAAGTTACTTCTTACCCGCAGTGGGTGGCCAACGTGGTTCCTGTGTCGATGAAGGATGGTAAGGTTCGAATGTGTGTTGACTATAGGGATCTGAACAGGGCGAGCCCCAAGGATGATTTCCCTCTGCCTCATATTAATGTTCTGGTTGACAACACCGCACAGCATAAGGTCTTCTCCTTTATGGATGGTTTTTCCGGTTACAATCAGATTAAGATGGCTCCTGAAGACATGGAGAAGACAACGTTCGCCACACAGTGGGGTACCTTTTGCTATAAAGTCATGCCTTTCAGATTGAAGAATGCTAGGGCAACGTATCAGCGTGCCATGGTCGCTTTGTTCCACGACATGATTCATCATGAGATTGAGGTATACGTTGACGACATGATTTCAAGATCCCAGACTGAAGAAGAACACCTTGACCATCTTCAGAAGCTATTTGACAGGTTGAAGTTGTACAAGCTGAGGTTAAACCCGAACAAGTGCACCTTCGGGGTGAGATCTAGTAAGCTGCTAGGTTTCGTCATAAGTGATAAAGGTATTCAAGTGGATCCTGCAAAGGTGAAGGTTGTAACACCCCTTCTAAAATACCCCGAATAATATTAATTATAACAATGATTAAAGACATATTCCATCAGAGTTAACACGGAACAAGGGATGTCACAATTATGAAATAAATAAAACTTCCAATAAAACAGTAGTCATGCTACACTGAGGGTCATTATTCAAATAATTCAATCAACTTAAGACCATGTCTTACACAGCGAAAAAATACCATAACCAAAACGGAATAAACCAAAACATAATTATTCCCAATGAAATTCAAAGAAACAATTGAATAATAACTAATTCCTCAACTAAACGTTCCCCAGTGTTACAACCTATCAGAGCACGACACTGACACGTGAACTTAAAGTAACATAGCTCTAGAGCCATCCTCACCAACTCCTGAGCTGCTAACTTTAATCTGAAATTGTTAAAGTAAGGGTGAGATTTCTCATAATTAACATGCATTATAAGCTTCTCAATCAACATTATATCACAAGCATATTATTTCACCCATTTTAGCATAAATTCAGGTTCAACATGCAGTTCCAATCATACAAGTCATTATGCACAAATCAATAATCAACCAAGGAATTGTAACACTGGAAGACATCCTAACATGTTACAATTCCATGCAAACACAAATGCAGACACAATGCATGTGGTACCAACACGTGACCAAGTCACCCAACACTGATCCATCATCAACCGGATACAACAACCATCGATTCGTCTATAAACACCCAGACACGAATCCAGCCTAACCACCCATCATCACCCGGGTATCGGTTAACGGTAATACAAGTCAAATTCCACACAATGGGAATTAACTTCACCAAAACAATGCATATGCACGCACATCACTAGCATGCAACATCAAATCAGTCTATGAAATACATCAATTTATCATAACTGAACCAAAACCAAAAACATGATATCTCAATGATCATGCACACCATCATTAGCAACATAAACATGCCTTTCATTCACACAATACTAATACATCCATCCATCACAGGTTCACTGCTACATACACACCCATGTGCGTTAGCCAATAATCACTTATTCCGGGATTTGACTCATTTTCAAAATAATTTCAGGTTTTAGGAAATCTTTTAATTTTATAAAATAGAGCATTAAATTTAAGAAATAACGTCCAAAACGGCACTCAAAACGGACTTACGGTTTGAAAGTTATGAATTTTCAAAGTTTAATATTTTTCAAAAAGTTACAGCAGAACCCGGTTCCTACATATGCAGGAACCGGTTCCTGCGAAGTTCAAAAATCACGCTTCTGGAAAAATGTATGGGAACCCGGTTCCTACCTATACAGGAACCGGTTCCAACGTGCATTTTTGCCAGTTTTTATAAATTCACACAGTGGAACCCGGTTCCTCCCCACTGGGAACCGGTTCCCACGACCTGCAGAGTCAAATTCTGCACTTTTGACAACATTTATTCATTCTAAACCAATTCCAAACATACCCATATGAATTGAAACATGAGAAACACCAAAACACATCCATTTTGCACCATTATAACATCAAACAACATTATTTCATCATTCCTTTTTATCATCTGACACCCTAATGGTTTTCAACCTACAATTCGACGCAATAGGGACAATTCTACGGAACCCTAGAATTCCAAACCGGGATTCCCTAACATACTATGATCCATACTATTGAATATCTAAACCGATAATACGAATTAACTAATCGAAATCACCCCTTACCTTGTGGGTTCTTCGAATTCTGACGCTTCCGGTTTTCTCCTTCTTTTTCCTCTTCTCAAATGCACGTATGATGAATATTCCAAAATAACTATCTTTCTCTTCTTTTTCCTTTTAATACTCCTTTTATTATTCCAATAAAATAATTAAATTAATAATTAGTAAGAGTAGAGTATTTTACCCCTCACACCCTCTAATCACTCTTCACACCACCAATACTTCTTTCCTTTAATTAATTAAATTAATTCCAATAATCCAAAAATACCAATAATTAAATTTCCAATTAAATTAATAATTAAAATTCTAATTATTTAATAATCGGATTATTTGGGGTGTCACAACTCTCCCCAACTAAAAGAGTTTTCATCCTCGAAAACATACCTTAGACGAACAGTTCGGGATACGAGTCCTTCATATGACTCTCCAGCTCCCAAGTGACATTTCCATCTGCTGGTCCTCCCCAAGCCACTCTTACCAACACGATCTCCTTGCCTCGCAACTGTTTCAACTTCCGATCCTCAATTATCACAGGTACCGCTTCCACAGTCAAATTCTCTCGTACCTGTATATCGTCTACCCGAATCTCATGAGACGGATCAACAATGTACTTCCTTAGCTGAGATACATGAAAAACATCATGCAAATTTGCAAGTGACGGCGGCAAAGCAATCTGATAAGCAAATTTCCCAACTCTCTTGGTAATCTGAAACGGACCAACAAAACGTGGAGTCAACTTCTTTGACTTCAAAGCTCGATCAATACCAGTCATCGGAGTAACTCGCATAAAAACATGTTCTCCTTCGCTAAACTCAAGATCTTTCCTCCTCTTATCGTGATAACTTTTCTGACGACTCTGAGAAGTCCTCATCTTCTCCTGAATCATCTTAATCTTTTCCGAAGTCTGTTGGACAATTTCCGGTCCAATCACAACACTCTCTCCAGATTCATACCAACACAATGGTGTCTGACACCTCCTACCATACAATGCCTCAAACGGAGCCATACCAATGCTCGAATGAAAACTATTGTTGTAGGTAAACTCAATCAATGGTAGATAACTATCCCAAGCTCCACCTTTCTCTAACACACAAGCTCTTAACAAATCTTCCAACGACTGAATCGTTCTCTCCGTCTGACCATCTGTCTGTGGATGATAAGCGGAACTCAAACGCAACTTAGTACCCAAATCTTCTTGCAATCCCGTCCAGAATTTAGATGTAAACCTCGGATCTCGATCCGACACAATACTAGAAGGAATACTGTGCAAACTCACAATCTTCTCAACATACAATTCTGCCAACCTTTCCATCGGATAATCCATTCTTATCGGAATAAAGTGAGCATATTTCATCAACCGATCAATAATAACCCTGATAGAATCACAATTCTTCGATGTCCTTGGCAAACCAGACAAAAAATCCATAGAGATTCCATCCTGTTGTACCCCAAAATTTGCCCTCCTCTTTCTCTACAAGAAATCGCAGTTTCGGGCTTTTTCCTGATTTTTCAGACTGGTTCAAGAATCGGTCAAACAGACTTTTCTCGTCAGTCAGACAAAATTAGGGTTTTCATGGCTCTGGAACAGTTCAAACAGTTTGCTTAGGGTTTGGTTGATTTTGGCTCAGGTTTTGATCAGGCGGACGCTTCTTTGACATTTAATCAAGAATTAGGGTTTTTGTGCGCGCAGAAAGAATTAAGTCTACAGTGCTTTTCACTCTGGAATATGGACTGAGGTTTCTGACTGGGAGCTTGCAGTGTTTGATTGAATCATTAAGAGAAAAGACATTTGGGCAGTTGTTGTGATTGACTGTGCATTGCTTTGGATTTTTGAAGCGCCAGGTTTATTAATTGATCGATGCTAAAACCACAATGTTTATTTAATTGTTTATTTATTCTAAGTTAAGATAATTGGAATTTATTTCCATTTATTATAATTTAAGAATTATAAATAATAAAATAAATAATTGAAAAATGAAAAGAAAAGGAATTAACTGATAAAGAATGGATTTTATTCATCTTTTAATTATTCGTTACAATTGTTGTTTGAATACAGTATTTATTTACAAAGTATTCATAATAATAAATGTTTACAAATGATTAGATTTGGAATAAAACTATCCTAAATTCCTAAGTCTTCATCTTTTGTTCATTGTTCCCTCTACTTCATTTGATTTTATCTGCAAAAAAATAAGAAACAAAAGAAAAGTCAAAGCAGATAAATTAAGAAGACAAACAGTTAATTTGGGCTCATCATTAAAGGCGACTGGCCGGAATTAGTTTGCCCTCTCTGCAAATCACGGGATTTCTCCCGGTTCACAAAGAGGGATGAATAATGCTTGCAATGAAATATGAAATGCACAAATTTTAATATTGCACAAGTTCAAAGTTTGTCAAAAAGCTGCATAAGTCTAAAAGTTTCAAACAGCATGCCAAACAAAGTCCAAAGGCAAACTGAACTAGAACTACAAAGTTCCAATTTCAAACTTTCCACAAGCTGCCAAAGTGCTATCAATGGCTAGTCAAAACAAGTACAAAATACTGTCACAAAGAAGCTGAAAATATGGAAGAAGTACATAAAGAATGCAGAGCAAAACTACATATGCAAGCAAGCATGTTCAAATCATCATTTTTCCAGCAGTACCTTTTCAGAACATAAGGACAAATAAGCAATATAATATGCTTAAAACTGTCAAGAGATAGGAGAGAGAGAGTGAAAGAAGATGGGCTTACTGGATTTAGGCTTGAGAAAGAAAATATATAAAACAAATTGTCATGAACACGAGAGGAGGAGGCAGAAATCACAAACAAAAAGATATCCCAAACGAAAAGCTCCATAAACTCCAAGCAAACTGAAGCTTGCCAAAAAAGACCAAAAGCACATAAACTATCCAGATTCAAACCCAACCGGCTGAAGCCTAAAACCAGTTCACAAGAACACAAACCTGCTAAGCCTTACCTGCGTCAAAGCTGCCTGTCAAGCCAGGAACCAGAAGCCAAAAACCTAAACACTCAAAGCTGCCTGTCAAGCCATGAACCAGAAGCCAAAAACCTGAACTGTCAAGCTCAAAACCAGCATAAACAAATCAAACCATTCAAGTCTAAAACCCTGTCAAACCTAAAGCCCCAAATCTGATTCAAACCCTTAACCTGTTTCAAGCCTTTAAAAGCTTAACAAGCCAAACCTGTGTAAAAAAGCTAAAACTGATGCAAGCCTGAAGCGAGCCTCATCAAGCCTAAAACCAGTTCACAAGAACACAAGCCTGACTAAACCAGAAGTCTAAAACCCTGTCCAACCAAAGCCATCAACCAGCACATCCAAGCCTAAACATATCCACAAAAATCAACCAAAACTTCAAGCCCTCAGAAAACCTTCATCACTGGGCTAACAACAACAACACAATAACATTCAACTCAAAATCATCAAGCATTCAAAGACAACTCAAAGTCAGAAACGAGGAAAAGAAGCATTTCAAGGCAACAGGGCAAGCATACCAAATATCACGCATTCAAGGCAATACAGAGTAAGGCAATCAAAGCCTCAGAAAACGTTCATCATAGGTAAGTAAATCATCATTGAAGGCAACAGATGCGAAGCAAAAAGACAAGAAGAAGAAAAAGTGATAAATCAAAGGGTTTTTCAGAGTATTCATCACGAGACCCTAGAAGGCAAAGCAAGAGTGCAGAGTACCAGGTGTTCAAGCAAGCTAGCTCATCACGCGTATCCCCTCGCCGTCAAGCCGCCTGAATGCCTCCACGTCCACCTCCTCCTCCGTCAAGGTAGTATTTCTCCTTTTTTTCTTCCTTCCACCACCTCAAACAGAGACCATAACAAATCAGTAAATGAAAAAACTAAACATGCAAAAAAGAACTAACAAAAAAAAACCTCGAGACACAAACGAGAAATCGTACCTCCTTTTTTACCGCCGTTTGAGTGAGCGTGAGGAGGAGGATGGGTGATGGCGTTGGTGGCCTTGGGCAAAAGACATGACTCAGAAACTGGCACGAGAATGAACGAAGAAGAAGAAACGGAAGTGAAGACGAGAACGACACCGCTTCTGTGACTCAAACCCTAAGCTTTCCAAAATGACACAAAATTGTTTAAACCCTAAAACAAAAGTTGTGAGATCGTTTGGGCCTTGCCCCTTTGCCTAATCAAATAAGCCCATTCAAATCTTCTACTAACATCTTTTTCTTATCCTTTTATTGTTTTTTTTAACTAATATATTTTACTTAGTTTTATTAAAACAATACCTTTTTTATGTAATATACTAGTTTTATTTTATTTTTAACCATACCTTTTTATTATATTCAAAATATATAGGTGTTAGGCTGCATTAGGTTTAAATATCTTTCTTTTATATAAAAACTTTGTACATAAAAAAGATTAATTAAAATACATTAATATTAATACATAAAAAATACTAACATAAGTATATAAAACATTAATCTCTTTTTTTAAATTTGAAACATTTTTATTTTCCTTTTATACATAAAAACACACTAATACATATAATTAAACCCAAAACATTTCTTTTTTTATTTTCTTAGAAAATCTTTTCTTTGTACATAAAAAATATTAATTAAAAACATTAATATTAATACATAAAAAATAGAATTTTAAAACATTCTTTTCTTAAGATTAAAACTTTTGTTTTATATATATTTAACAAAATATAAAATGATAACAATATATAAATGAAATATTCAATTTTCTCATTAAGTTAACAACACTTGATAATACATTAAATTCACATTTTCTCGCACTTATAAATAAACCTCATACATTTACACATACACTTACACACTTACACGTTTGCAATACACAAATACACTTACATTGATACATTATACATTTGCTTATTCTTGTACATTTGATACATTTTACATTGCGATCGATTCGATTTGGTTGTAATTATTTAAGTCTCATCCCCATTTGTAAATTTGTACCCCCACTCTCGGATACTATTTTGTAATAGCGTAGACTTTAAATTCCCACAATTTATCGCTTTCAATTATACCATGGTTAGACCTAGGGTTTGTATGTACATAAAATCAAACGCTAGATAACCTAATACAAGACAAATACATGAACTCAATACACAATCACACTTGCACCCCCTAGGGTAATCCCACATGTTGCCTTCCAAAATGGGCCATGCTTGCACGTCGAGTTTCTTTGGCAAAACAATTCAAATGATCATAAGTCCCTTGATGACGCTTTCGAAAGTTGCCTATCAAAATGATCATAGTCCCTTCAAGCAAAATTGCCAAAGACACTTGGCACCATTGCATTCATGGTCCATACGATGACCCGCGCCTGTCCCGTTAAACATCCTAAACGCAAGATTGTCCACCAAATGCAATGATGGAACAAAATTGTTAAAAAGGGTTAAAACATGAGAAAAAAAACTTTGAGTACATTAGGGGTAGACAAAACTCTTAGTTACTTGGATCAATCTTGCAAAAACACTTGCCTCCTTTTCAAAACCACACTCCACAAACACTTTCAAAAAACAATCTTCAAAAACATTTGAAACATCTTTTCAAAAAGATACACACACTTGTATATACTCAAACACGAGTCATTACAACGGTTGCCGAAACAAAGGCGTCTATTTCAAAATATTTTCAAAACACACACACACACACACACACACACCATTTTCAAGCAATCAAAAATCAAGGCAAGTGATCTAAAACCAAGTAACTAAGAGCCCATGGATAACCATGGATGAAAAGGGTGCTAATACCTTCCCTTTTCATAATCTACCCCCCGAACCCACGAAACATCTCAAAAGGTTTTTTCCTGTGCTTTTTAACCTTTCCTTTAGGATAAAATAAAAAGTCGGTGGCGACTCTTGCTAAATCGAACAAGTGCGAATACAAAATGCAAAACCTCAAGTCAGTTCTCCCACCGTATCACACATCCCATTTCCATTCCAGAACAAACAACGGTTCCATCAATCCTGACGGTTTCTGATGCTCAATCTTCGACTTCTGACAAACCAAACAAGCATACACAAACTCAGCAATTTCCTTTTTCATTCCCGGCCACCAAAACAACTTATTCAAATCATGGTACATTTTAGTAGCACCAGGATGAATACTCAATCCACTACGATGTCCTTCTTCCAAAATACTCTTCCTAATCTCTGCAACATCCGGAACACACACCCTATTACCAAATCTCATAACACCATTCTCATCAATCCGGAACTCGCCTCCTTGACCTTGGTTGATCAATGTCAATTTATCAACTAACCCAACATCGGACTTCTGTCTATTCCGAATTTCTTCCAGAATACCACTAGTCAGTTTCAACATACCCAATTTCACACTATTCGGAGTAGTTTCACATACCAAACTTAAATCTCTGAACTGCTCAACCAAATCTAACTCACGGACCATTAACATTGACATATGCAAGGACTTCCTACTCAAGGCATCCGCAACAATGTTTGCCTTACCAGGATGGTAATTCAAACCGAAATCATAATCCTTTAGAAATTCTAACCATCTCCTCTGCCTCATATTCAACTCTTTCTGATCAAAGAGATACCTCAGACTTTTGTGATCACTGAACACCTCAAACCGAGAACCATATAAATAATGCCTCCACAACTTCAAAACAAACACAACAGCTGCCAACTCCAAATCATGAGTCAGATAATTCCTTTCATGTACTTTCAATTGTCTCGAAGCATAAGCCACCACCTGCTTATCTTGCATCAACACACCACCTAATCCCATTAATGATGCGTCACAATACACAACAAAAGACTTAGTCGGATTTGGCAAAATCAAGATCGGAGCACTTGTCAACCTCCTCTTCAGCTCTTGAAATCCTTTCTCACATTCAACATCCCAAACAAACATCTGACCCTTCCTGGTCAACTTAGTCAACGGTAACGCTAATTTGGAAAATCCTTCTATAAACTTCCTGTAATAACCTGTAAGACCCAGAAAACTACGGATCTCAAAAGCATCCTTCGGCGCTTCCCACTGAGATACTGCTTCTACCTTTGTAGGATCCACAACAATTCCATTCTTGGAAATTACATGGCCAAGAAAACTTACTTCACTTAACCAGAATTCACACTTAGACAACTTCGCATAAAGCTTCTTCTCTTTCAACAATTCCAACACAACTCTGAGATGTTCTACATGCTCTTCATCGCTCTTCAAATAAATTAGGATATCATCAATGAACACCACCACAAACTTATCAAGATACGGATGAAATATCCTGTTCATATACTTCATGAAAACACCAAGTGCATTAGTAACTCCAAACGGCATAACAGAATACTCGTAATGTCCATACCTCGTTCTAAATGCAGTTTTATGAATATCTTCCGACTTCACACGAATCTGATGATATCCAGATCTCAGATCAATCTTACTAAATACACAAGCTCCAACTAGTTGATCCATCAAATCATAAATCCTCGGCAAAGGATACCGATTCTTGATTGTAACTTTATTCAGCTGTCTGTAATCAACACATAATCTCATTGAACCTTCTTTCTTCTTAACCAACAACACCGGAGCACCCCACGGCGAAACACTCAGACGAATAAACTTATTCTCAAGTAACTCCTCCAACTGTTTCTTTAACTCCGCTAATTCATATGCCGACATACGGTAAGGCGCCATCGACACCGGACTAGTTCCAGGAATCAAATCTATAGTAAATTCTACCTCCCTCTCATGTGGCAATTCACTAACGTCTTCCGGAAACACCTCTGGAAATTCATTCACCACTGGCAATCCATCACTCTTTGCTTTTCCCTTCGCTTCTATTGCAGAATACAACATAAATACCACAGCACCATCTTTCACAGCTAGGTTCATCTGTTTAACCGACATAGTCACATCTTCGACACCAACCTCTTCAGGAAAAATAACTGTCTTCGCAAAACAATTGATATGAACCTGGTTGAATTCCAACCAGTTCATTCCAAGGATGATATCAAGTTGTTCTAACGGTAGGCACACTAAATCCATACCTAAACCCCTTCCAAAAATCACAATAGGACAATTCCTACAAACATACGAAGTAGTCACTGAACCCGACGCATGAGTATCAATAACCATACTTCCATCCATATTAGAAATTTCCAAATTCAATCTTTTAGCACAATCCAAAGCAATAAAAGAATGCGTAGCTCCAGTATCAATAATCGCAATCAAAGGTATGTCATTAATAAAACATGTACCTTTGATCAGCCGATCATCTGGCTTAGTCTCTAACCCAGACAATGCAAACACTTTACCACCAGCTTGCTCCTTCTTGGGTTTTGTACACTGAGGACGAGTATGACCTTCTTCACCACAGTTGTAACAAGTCACCACTCTTACTCTGCAATCATTGGCCACATGGCCGAGTTTTCCACACTTGAAACACTTCTTATCATTACTTTTGCAATCCACCATACGATGTCCTGTCTCACCACACTTGTAGCACTTAATGGAAGAACTAGAATCTCCTCCACCAAAATTCTTCCAACCACCGGGTCTCTGATTACTTCTATCATAAGGCTTACCACGATCCATCTGTTGCTTACCCTTCCTATCAACATACCCTCGAGCATTCGACTTAGTGCTAGCAAGATCCTCCTCTAAAATCCTACTACAGTCAACCAGATCAGGAAATCTTCGGATACACTGATACCGAATACCCTGCTTAATCTCATCATGAAGACCATTCTCAAACTTGATACATTTGGAAAATTCTCCATCTGCATCGTTAGTATAATGAGCATAATACTTCGCTAACTCAGTAAACTTCGAAGCATACTCACTGACAGTCTTGTTACCCTGCTTGAGTTCCAGAAACTCACTCTCCTTCTTGCCTCTGATGTCCTCAGGAAAGTACCTCCTCAGAAAAGCCCTCCTGAACACAGCCCAAGTCAATGCAATACCATCTTCTTCCATTTCAGTTCTGGTAGCAACCCACCAGTCACCAGCTTCCTCTGCTAACATGTGAGTTCCGTATCTCACCTCCAGCCCTTCAGCACAGTCAATTACTCTGAAGATCCTCTCGATCTCCTTCAACCACTTCTGAGCACCTTCGGGATCATGTGCACCCTTGAACAACGGATGATTATTCCTCTGAAAATTCCCCAATTGTCGGTCAGCACCAATCACAGCTCCCTGCTGGTTCCCTCCGAGTACTCCAACCAACATTCCCAATGCTTCAGCAATAGCATCGTCGTTTCTTCCGTTACCTCTTCCGGCCATTGTTCTGTAACATTACAAAACAACCTCATCAGCACACAAGCATCGACAGTGTCATCTTACACTAGTCGCATACAAAAGGGATAACGATACAAGACAAGACCGACTATGCTCTGATACCACTATTGTAACACCCCTTCTAAAATACCCCGAATAATATTAATTATAACAATGATTAAAGACATATTCCATCAGAGTTAACACGGAACAAGGGATGTCACAATTATGAAATAAATAAAACTTCCAATAAAATAGTAGTCATGCTACACTGAGGGTCATTATTCAAATAATTCAATCAACTTAAGACCATGTCTTACACAGCGGAAAAATACCATAACCAAAACGGAATAAACCAAAACATAATTATTCCCAATGAAATTCAAAGAAACAATTGAATAATAACTAATTCCTCAACTAAACGTTCCCCAAGGTTATAACCTATCAGAGCACGACACTGACACGCGAACTTAAAGTAACATAGCTCTAGAGCCATCCTCACCAACTCCTGAGCTGCTAACTTTAATCTGAAATTGTTAAAGTAAGGGTGAGATTTCTCATAATTAACATGCATTATAAGCTTCTCAATCAACATTATATCACAAGCATATTATTTCACCCATTTTAGCATAAATTCAGGTTCAACACGCAGTTCCAATCATACAAGTCATTATGCACAAATCAATAATCAACCAAGGAATTGTAACACTGGAAGACATCCTAACATGTTACAATTCCATGCAAACACAAATGCAGACACAATGCATGTGGTACCAACACGTGACCAAGTCACCCAACACTGATCCATCATCAACCGGATACAGCAACCATCGATTCGTCCATAAACACCCGGACACGAATCCAGCCTAACCACCCATCATCACCCGGGTATCGGTTAACGGTAATACAAGTCAAATTCCATACAATGGGAATTAACTTCACCAAAACAATGCATATGCACGCACATCACTAGCATGCAACATCAAATCAGTCTATGAAATACATCAATTTATCATAACTGAACCAAAACCAAAAACATGATATCTCAATGATCGTGCACACCATCATTAGCAACATAAACATGCCTTTCATTCATACAATACTAATACATCCATCCATCACAGGTTCACTGCTACATACACACCTATGTGCGTTAGCCAATAATCACTTATTCCGGGATTTGACTCATTTTCAAAATAATTTCAGGTTTTAGGAAATCTTTTCATTTTATAAAATAGAGCAATAAATTTAAAAATTAACATCCAAAATGGCACTCAAAACGGACTTACGGTTTGAAAGTTATGAATTTTCAAAGTTTAATATTTTTCAAAAAGTTACAACAGAACCCGGTTCCTACATATGAAGGAACCGGTTCCTGCGAAGTTCAAAAATCACGCTTCTAGAAAAATGTATGGGAACCCGGTTCCTACCTATACAGGAATCGGTTCCTACGTGCATTTTTGCCAGTTTTTATAAATTCACACAGTGGAACCCTGTTCCTCCCCACTGGGAACCGGTTCCCACGACCTGCAGAGTCAAATTCTGCACTTTTGACAACATTTATTCATTCTAAACCAATTCCAAACATACCCATACGAATTGCAACATGAGAAACACCAAAACACATCCATTTTGCACCATTATAACATCAAACAACATTATTTCATCATTCCTTTTTATCATCTGACACCCTAATGGTTTTCAACCTACAATTCGACGCAATAGGGACAATTCTACGGAACCCTAGAATTCCAAATCGGGATTCCCTAACATACTATGATCCATACTATTTAATATCTAAACCGATAATACGAATTAACTAATCGAAATCACCCCTTACCTTGTGGGTTCTTCGAATTCTGACGCTTCCGGTTTTCTCCTTCTTTTTCCTCTTCTCAAATGCACGTATGATGAATATTCCAAAATAACTCTCTTTCTCTTCTTTTTCCTTTTAATACTCCTTTTATTATTCCAATAAAATAATTAAATTAGTAATTAGTAAGAGTAGAGTATTTTACCCCTCACACCCTCTAATCACTCTTCACACCACCAATACTTCTTTCCTTTAATTAATTAAATTAACTCCAATAATCCAAAAATACCAATAATTAAATTTCCAATTAAATTAGTAATTAAAATTCTAATTATTTAATAATCGTATTATTTGGGGTGTCACAAAGGCTATACAGGGAATGCCAGCTCCTTGAACAGAAAAAGAAGTCAGAGGCTTTCTGGGACGTCTGAACTATATTGCCCAATTCATCTCACACCTATCTACTACTTGTGAGCCAATCTTCAAATTACTGAAGAAAGATCAAGTGGTAAGATGAAACGATGAATGTCAAGACGCTTTCGAAAGGATCAAAGAATATCTCCAAGAGCCTCCTATTTTGATGCCTCCAGTTGAAGGGAGACCTTTGATCTTATACTTGACAGTACTCGATAATTCAATGGAGTGCATGCTGGGGCAGCATGACGAGTCTGGCCGAAAAGAGCATATTATTTATTACCTTAGAAAAAAGTTTACCGACTGCGAGACCCGATACTCATTGCTTGAGAAAAATTGATGCACTTTGGCATGGGCTGCTCGCCGGCTGAGATAGTATATGCTGACTCACACTACTCTATTAATATCAAAGATGGATCCAATCAAGTATATCTTCGAGAAGCCTGCTTTGTCCGGAAGAATAGCGAGATGGCAGATGATCTTGACTGAGTATGACATTCAATACACGACCCAAAAAGCAATCAAGGGAAGTGCGTTGGCAGATCATTTGGCACATCAGGCAGTGGACGATTACCAGTCTATGAACTTCAAGTTCCCGGATGAGAATATCATGTTGGTGACTGACTGTGAAACACCTGGACCGGATGAAGGACCTGAGGAGGGATCCCGATGGTTTATGTACTTTGATGGAGCTTCAAACGCTTTAGGTAATGGCATTGGCGCCGTGATCATATCTCCTGAAGGCTCTCGTACTTCGTTCACCGCCCGATTATGTTTCAACTACACCAATAATATGGTGGAGTATGAAGCGTGCGTCATGGGTCTTCGAGCAGCTATTGACCTAAGGATTAAGTTCTTAAGTGTATTCGGAGATTCCGCTCTCGTGATCAGTCAGATCAAAGGCGAGTGGGATACGAAACACCCAAATCTTATTCCTTACAAAGATTATGTGTTGACGTTGCTTCCACACTTCAAGGAGATAACCTTTGAACACTTCCCAAGAGAGGAGAATTAGTTGGCGGACGCGCTAGCTACAATGTCTTCTATGTTCAAGGTCAGATGGGACAATGAGGCGCCCCAGATTACCATTGAGAGGTTGGACGAACCCGCACATTACTGTGACATTGAGACTGAAGAGGTAGCAGATAAACCCTGGTTTCATGAGGTAAAGAGGTATCTTGAAGCTCAGGAGTACCCCGAGGGTGCATCTGCTAATGATAAAAAGTTTCTGAGAAGATTCGCGGGAAATTTCTTCATCAGCAATGGCATTTTTTACAAGCGTAACCACGACTCAACCTTGCTGCGATGTATGGATAAGAACGAGGCAGAAAGGATTATGGTAGAGTTACATGAAGGTTCTTTCGAAACTCATTCCAGTGGACACACCATGGAAAAGAAGATCCTACGGGCAGGATATTATTGGTTCACAATGGAAGCCGACTGTTATCAGCATTCTCGGACCTGTCATAAGTGCCAAGTTTATGCTGATAAAGTGCACATACCTCCAGTACCTCTGAATGTCTTGACAGCTCCTTGGCCTTTTACAATGTGGGGTATCAATATGATCGGCGAGATCAGACCTACTGCGTCCAACGGGCATCGTTTCATCTTGGTAGCAATTGATTACTTTACAAAGTGGGTTGAAGTAGCTTCCTTTTCTACTGTAACCAAGAACATCGTGGCACGGTTCATTCGACACAATCTGATCTATCGATATGGTGTACCAGAGAGGATCATTACGGAAAATGGTACAAATCTCAATAATTAGATGATCACCGAACTCTGCAAACAGTTCAAGATACAACATCACAACTCTTCTCCTTACCGGCCAAAGATGAATGGGGTTGTAGAAGTGGCTAATAAGAACATTAAGAATATTGTGCAGAAGATGACGGTGACAGTGACGTACCTCAGTGCGGACGTCAACAGGGGCAACACCTTATTCCTTGGTTTATGGTATGGAGGCAGTCTTGCCCATTGAAGTTCAGATACCCTCTCTTCGGATTATGAAGGACGCAGGTTTGAGCCAAGATGACTGGATTCAGACCTTGCTTGATCAGCTGAACTTAATCGACGAAAAGAAACTTACTGCTATTTGTCATGGTCAAACGTATCAAAAACGGATGATCAAGGCATTTAACAAGAAAGTCAGACGACAAGAGTATCAAGTTAGGGATCTAGTGATCAAGCGTATCATCCTGCCACAAGGTGATCCCAGGGGAAAATGGACCCCTACGTACGAAGGGCCATTTGTGGTTAAGAACATTTTCTAAGGAGGAGCAATGATTCTAACCACCATGGATGGTGACGACCTTCCTCACCCTGTCAATGCAGACATAGTGAAAAAATACTGCGCATAAATCAAAGAACCGCTAGGTTGACTGGCCTAGGCAAAAATAAGGACTTCCCAAGGAACCAAAAGGATTCGGGCAAAAATAAGGGATGAAAATAAAAAGTCTGTACACCCGGTAAGTCGAAAACCTGAAAAGGAGGCTTGGGCAAAAAAGGGTATCCTGGTGGATTGAAAACCTGAAAGGGCAATCCAGGCAAAAATTAGGGATTAAAGCGTAACACTATGTCTCATTGGATCACCATGCAACCAGACTTCGGTATCGACTATCAAGCTCGGACGACACCAATCAGTCTGATCCACCTTCAACCAAGTAGCGAAGTGATGAGATGCTCGGGGACATAAAGGCAATAGCAGGATTGGAACCCAGTGGGATTGTTCACATAGCTGTTTTTCTTTGTTTTTCACAAATTGTATAAATTCTATTTGTTCAACGGCGTTCTCTTACTAGGACGTCAGCCTCTTGTACAAAAGATGCCTATTCACAGGCTAACTTCAAAATCAATACAAGTAATTTTCACAAATAAATTTCAAACTGTTTCCCTTTTATGTTTTGTTTTGCGAGAACGTCCAATGTTCATTTTTTATATATGCATTTGACATTGATTGCTGCTCATAAATATTTACATGCGAAAAAAAACGATTACTTGTAATATCAGAAACAGGGGCAAACGAGAAATGTCCAAACCGTACAGTCGCTCTGTCCACCATGTATAAGGATAAACCTAGTTGGAGGAAACGATTGAAAGTGCATTCACTACCCACAGAGTAAGAGAAAGATATTGGTGTTAGCTCTCCCCCAGCTGAGACTCGCAACTGTGAATGAATGGTCGATATTCTCCCCAAAGCAGAGTTTATCTACCATCAGCACTAAAAAGTCTTATCATCCCCAGCAGAGTATAAAAAATATCCCCAGTGGAGTTTGAAGAATTGTCCCCAGTAGACTCTGGAAGATTATCCCCAGTAGAGTCTAAAAATATTATTCCCCGTGAAGTCGCAACTGGAAAATCATCCCCAGTGGAGTTCTTTCCTTTCACAAAACAGGAATTCAATCCCCAACAAGGTTCATTATCACCAGCAACGGTAATTCATCCCCATCTGAATTTATCGGCGGAATCCTCAACAGGGCATCTCTTCCCCATAGAGTCATTCTCTCGTCAGTTTATTCCCCAGCGGAGTTATCCTCTCCTACAGGTTTATTCTCACAAACATCTTCATCAATTAACCCCAGCGGAAACGAAGGATTCAATTCTTTTCTCCAGCAGCAATCCGGGATTTATTTTCCCCAGCTAAAAAATTCACATTTCCATACACCATGACATGCATATACGCATCATACAAACACAATCTCATTTATTTTGCAAACATCATTGCTTGATACATATCATGCATTACATACAACTAACCTTTACCTTTCAGGAAGGATACGGTTAAATTCTCACAAAGTTCAAGCTATGAAGCTTTTACCTTAGTTGATGTACGAACGAGCTACTAAATCTCAACAAGGATGTTTCCTCAGTTGAATTACGGACGAGCTCCTAAACCTCGACAAAGATGTTTCCTAAGTTGAATTATGGACGAGTTCCTAAATCTCAGCAGGGATGTTTCCTCAGTTGAATTACGGATGAGCTCCTAAATCTCAGCAAATATGTTTCCTCAGTTGAAGTACGGACGAGTTCCTAAATCTCAGCAGAGATGTTTCCTTAGTTGAATTATAGACGAGTTCCTAAATCTCAGCAGATATGTTTCCTCAGTTGAATTACGGACGAGTTCCTAAATCTCAACAGATATGTTTCCTCAGTTGAATTACGGACGAGTTCCTAAATCTCGGCAAAGATGTTTCCTCAATTAAATTACAGACGAGTTCCTAAATCTCAGCAGAGATGTTTCCTCAGTTGAATTACGGAAGAGTTCCTAAATCTCAATAGAGATGTTTCCGCAGTTGAATTACGGACGAGTTCCTAAATCTCGACAGAGATGTTTCCTCAATTGAAGTACGGACGAGTTCCTAAATCTCAGCAGGGATATTTCCTCAATTGAATTACGGAGGAGCTCCTAAATCTTGACAGAGATGTTTCCTCAGTTGAATTACAGACGAGTTCCTAAATCTCAGCAAAGATGTTTCCGCAGTTGAAGTACGGACGAGTTCCTAAATCTCAGCAGAGATGTTTCCTCAGTTGAATTACAAACGAGTTCCTAAATCTCAGCAGAGATGTTTCCTCAGTTGAATTATGGACGAGTTCCTAAATCTCACAGAGATGTTTCCTCAGTTGAATTATGGACGAGTTCCTAAATCTCAGCAGAGATGTTTCCTTAGTTGAATTACGGACGAGTTCCTAAATCTCAGTAGAGATGTTTCCTCAGTTGAATTATGGAAGAGTTCCTAAATCTCGACAAGGATGTTTCCTCGGTTGAATTACGGACGAGTTCCTAAATCTCAACAAAAATGTTTCCTCAGTTGAGTACGGATGATCGAAGTTCCTAAATATCAACAGAGACGACTCACCAGTAGAATACAGACGATCGAAACTCCTAAAATTCTACTTCTCTCAACAAAGATCAGCCTTCCCCAGCAGAATCTTACTCAACAACAAGTATACAAGCTCTCGCTAAGGAATGTCTTATGCGATCGAAACTCCTTCAGATGGCATCTTTAAGCCCATCCCCTCGTCAGCAATCTGCAAATGGCATCTATAAGCCCATTCCTGACATCACAAGACAATTACCACGTCATGTTAGTGCAAATTTCTGGGCACTCTAGTGTTCAATCCTCTTCCACCTTCGGATCACGAAAGGCACGAAAGCCAATCTACATCCTCAGGTTTAAGAAAATTGAACAGGGGAAGCTGTTGTACCCTAAATTTTGCCCTCCCATATTTCTCAAAACATTTCAAGAAAGATCTCCAAGTTGCTCAAAGTAGCCCAAGGGTTGGCCAGACAAGCTCTCTCCTAAGGCAGTCTACTTCAAATTAGGGTTTCATGTTGCATCAAGATACTTAAGTCCAAGTGATTCCAAGTGCTCACCAATGTCCTAATATGTTCTCAAGATCATCCATGTCAAGTTTCAAGCCTTGCAGAGGAAGTTTGCTCAGTCAATTGCCCAAAGGTCCAAAAATCGATTGTGCTAGGGCAAAAGTCAACTGTGGCCCACATACAGTCCAACCTCAAGATTTTTGGTCAACATTCTCATTTTGAAGTATATTTAATCATTTTATCAAGGGTTTATCATGATTCATCAAGGATTGCTCACAACTCATCAAGACTCAAAACTTGTTAAATTAGGGTTTTGCAAGAAAAGTCAACTCAACTTTGACCAAGCATAACTTTCTCATATTTTATGCTAAATGACCCATCCAAAGCTAATTGTGAAGAGGATGCAATTCCCTACAATCCATCTTCATCTCCCAAGTTCAAAATATGCACTCACAAGAAGTTATGAATTTGGACATTATAGGTCATTTTGAAAAGTCAACAAAAACACCTTTTTTGTCAAAGCTTTATACATGAGCATGGAATATCAAATTGAAATGAGACCAAAAGGGTTGATTATAGGACATCTCAAGCTTTCTAAAAAGTCCAATAACACCTCCAAAGAGTCAAAATTGAGAAAGTTATGCATTGGTGAAGTTGACCTTTTTTGCAAAATTGTCAAAAGTCAACTATGCACAAAACGTCAAATTTTGCCAAATGGGCCCAATCTTTTTCACTTGTTTTAAGTTGGCAACATAGCCCACGTTCTCTAGCCTTTTCCACTTATCCATATCTTATTTTTATTATTTAATTTGGTTTTTATTTGAATTAATTCAATTTAAATCAAATTAAATCAAATAAAAATCCAAAACATTGATAACAAGGGATTTTGTGCTTGTTTCAGGTTCCAATTACACAGCTAGCATCATTCAAATTCGTATCAAGGCATGTGTGCACAAAAAGATTGGAAATAAGCCAAATTTGGAAGGTTTTCAAAGTGAATCAAATCAAATATCAAAAGCATTGAAGGAGAAGGATTTGGATACAATTTTAAACCCTAATGCATTCACTCATACATATAGACTGCGTTCAGACCTAAAGACTGGTTAGAAACAGGTGTGAGAAGGAGAACCAGATTTGAAAAAAAGGCAAAAAAGTGTGAGATCCAATTGATAGTTAGAGGCATCCTCAAGGCTTGATATCTATCCCAATCACTTCCTGGCACTCTCAGTAACCTAAAGCTATCAAGAACAAGTCCGTTCTGGTCCCTAAACGCGCTGTAAGTCCATCATGATACACCCCTGTTCTTGAATTTGCATCTTGTAATTTAAGCATTGTTAACATGAATTAATGGCATATTGTTGACCTATGAAGCATTTTCAAACTTTCTGCATTATTTGATTTCATTTATATGGCCTATAGTGTTAATCACCATTGCTAGGTTTTCGAGCTTGGTTTTAGGGCTTTCGATTTCAAGGACAATTGGCCTTTGTGATGGGTACGATTGTGATCAGGAGGACGAGACAAATCTAACCATGGTGTTAGATGTTATTTCCATGGCCTGTGGAGGATTTTGAGAACACGCAGTCTGTAGCAACGGACATTTGTCTGTAGGTATAAGCTAATGAACTTTTAGCGACGATGCAATAACAGGGACGAAGAGGTGGCCATCCTCCATTGGCTTGTTTGAATTTGCACGCAAAAATCTCCACTAACGCTTGTTTTCATATATTATTATTATATATTTTATGTACAGCAAAACAAAGTGCCCCAGTGGTTTCCAGGTAGATGCTTAAGGCGTTAGGAGGCTGGAGGTCAGGGGTTCGATCCCTGCCTCCAACATTTTCCATTTTCACATTTTTTTGCAGGTGATCCAATGCACACGTGAGCCTGAGATCCACCATACTCCTTCATCATCAACGCGCCAGATGGCCAGATGGCCAAATCTGGTGGCCACCATTGAAAGCACACCATAAGCCATAGTCAATGCGTACGCACAGAATCACGAAAGTCAAAGCGGACCTCACCTCAATGGGCCCAAATTCTTGCTATGCACACCCCACTTCCAGGCCCATTTCTCATCTTTTATATCTTTTTATTTCATTTAATTATTTATTATTTATTTACTAACCATCAAATTAATTTTCTTTTTATCAAAAAATCATAAAAAATAGTATTTTTCACCAATTAAATTTTAGATTTTATTTTTAGTAAAAAAAATCAATTAATTAATTAGGTTATTTATGTTAGATAACTTTAATTTATTTTTGTAAATAATTAAAATCAATTAGAATAAATAGGATTTATACTAACTTAATTATTTTATTTTTTCCTAAAATAACAAAAAAACAAAAATAGGTGTTGTAATTATTTTTCATTAATTAATTTAATAACTAATTAATTGAATTTTTAATTTAGAAAAAAACCTATTTCTTTTTAATATTAAAAATAGCAACAAAGCATTTTCTTTTTTTTAATTAGGATAGAAGGGTCAAAACCCTAGTTTCTCGTCGATCTAATTTTATCACGCGTTTTATTTTTTATCCAATTATTGTATCTGCTTCCGATTTGTAATAATTTAATTAGGACATTTATTTATTTTTACCGCTTTTAATTTCAAAGGGTTTGTTTTTGGCTATGTAAATACCCTAAGCCTTGTAATAGCTTAGTTTAAATTCCGCACTTTAATTTCTGCAAATATTTAACTGTTAGATGTTTGATAATAGGGTTTGCATGACAAGAATGTATGTCTAATTTTAAAACAGTTAGATCACCCTAAATGTGCAAAGATAAAACTAATCTGAAATTGAAACACTCGCACATGCGCACTCCTAGGGTACACTCCCACTTGGTTGCCTTCGTTAAAACAGTCATTGAGTATAGGTTGTTTTAGAGGTCGTCCTCTTGTCTAAAAGATCATAGTTGCCTCGGAAAGGTTGCCTCGGATATTGTTGCCTCGGATAATTGATCTAAGACATTAGGGTTACCACTAAGATGTCTTAACATTGCTTTAGTGACCGTACGTCCCTTTCGAATTGACCCTCAAAACTCCAACGACGGTGCTACCCACTCACTAATAGTGGGATAGAATTGTCTAAAGGAAACCAACATAGAACGATTCTTTTTTCGAGTAGGTAGATTAGTTCTTAAGTACTTGCTCAATCAAAACAAAATTTTTTCACACTTACACTTTTTTACAAACAAGTTTTTCAAAACACTTCATTACACTCTTGAAGACAGACGCAAGAGTTAAATCGAAGTTAAAACAAAAACTTTTCAAAACCCACAAACACAAAGAAAACAATCTTGAAAATGATGAGCAAGTACCTAAGAGCCCGTAGATAACTACGGATAGAAAGGGTACTAATACCTTCCCTTTCTATAATCTACCCCCCGTACTTAGAAATATCTCAAAAAAGGAATTTTTCTGTGTTTTTTTTCCTTTCCTTGTTGGATAAAATAAAAGTCGGTGGCGACTCTTGCTTACCGCGACATTTTGCGAAAACAAACGCAAAACGTAATCCAACATTTCTAAACAGTCAGTTCTTCCACCGTATCACAACTAAGGTCAAAGCCATTTAAGAAATGCCTTCTCCCCATACTGAGAAGGAAGTTCGGGTTTTCTTAGGACGACTGAATTATATTGCCAAATTTATTTCCCATCTAACCGCTACTTGTGAGCCAATCTTCAAGTTATTGAAGAAAGATCAGGTGGTGATGTGGAACTTGCCAAATACCCTTTGACAAAATCAAGGAGTACCTATAAGAACTTCTGATTCTGATTCCACCAGTCAAAGAAAGACCTTTGGTCATGTACTTAACAATGTTGGAGAATTCAATGGGGTGTGTACTGGACCAGCATGATGAGTCTGGTCGAAAAGAGCATGCAATATACTACCTTAGCAAAAAGTTTACCGACTGTGAAATAAGATACTCACTGCTCGAGAAAAAATTTTGCACTTTGGCATGGGCTGCTCGCCGACTAAGACAATATATGTTGACCCATACTACTTTTTTGATCTCTAAAATGGATCCCATCAAATACATATTCGAGAAACCAGCTCTCTCCGGAAGGATAGCCAGATGGAAAATGGTCTTAACAGAATACGATATTCAGTACACCACTCATAAAGAAATTAAAGGAAGTGTACTGGCAGACCACTTGGAACATCAAGTTGTAGACGACTACCAATCTATGAATTTCGAGTTCCCGAATGAGAATATTATGCTAGTTACAAATTATGAAGAGCCTGAACCGTATGAAGGACCTGAGCCAGGATCCCGATGGACTATAGTTTTTGATGGAGCTTCCAACGCACTTGGTAATGGAATTGGTGTTGTTATTATCTCTTCTAAGGGTTTCCTAACACCCTTCACTGCCAGATTGTGCTTTGATTGTACCAACTACATGTCTGAATACGAAGCATGCATCATAGGTATCATGGCTGCTATTAATATGAGAATCAAGTTCTTAGATGTATATGGAGATTCATCCCTGGTGATCAGTCAGATTAAAGGAGAATATGATACGAAGCATCCAAATATCATTCTGTATCAGGAGCATGTGTTGACTTTAACTCTACTTCGAGGAAATCACTTTTAAACATATCCCACGAGAAGAGAATGAGTTAGCGGACACATTAGCTACCATGTCATCCATGTTCAAAATCAAATGGGATAACGAAGCTCCCCGAATTACTATTGAGAGACTAGATGAATCGGCACATTGATATGAAGTTGATACTGATGGAGTAGAGGAAAAGCCTTGGTTTCATAAGGTGAATAGATATCTCGAGGATCAAGAGTACCCTGATGGAGCATCTATCAATGACAATAAATTCTTATGGAGGTTCTCTGCCAAGTTCTTTTTAAGCAACAAAATTTTGTACAAGTGCAATCATGATTCAACTGTGCTTCACTGTGTGGACAAGAAGGAAGCAGAGAAGATTATGAAAGATATGCACGAGGGTATCTTTGGTACCCACTCCAGCGAACATACTATGGATAAAAAGATTATGAGAGCGGGTTACTATTGGTCAAGTATGGAAACTGATTGCCATCACCACTCTAGAACCTGTCACAAATGCCAGATCTATGTTGACAAAGTACATGTGCCAACAGTTCCTCAAAATTTCTTGCCTGCTCCTTGGCCATTTGCAATATGGGGCATTTATATGATTGTAGAAATTAAGCCTACTGTTTCCAATAGACATTGTTTCATCCAAGTCGCTATCGATTATTTCACAAAGTGGGTTGAAGCAGCCTTATTTACCTCCGTCACCAAGAATGTAGTGGCCCGATTCATTAATCATAACCTTATCTGTCGGTATGGCATCCATGAAAGGATCATCACGGATAACGGTACCAATCTCAATAACACTATGATCATGGAACTCTGCATGCAGTTCAAAATTAAGCACCACAATTCTTCTATGTATCGACCGAAGATGAATGGCGCAATGGAAGCCGCCAATAAGAACATCAAGAAGATTATACAGAAGATGACAATGACGTATAAAGATTGGCATGAGATGTTACCATTTTCTCTTCACGGCTATCGCACTTCAGTACAAGCATCAACTAGGGCAACCCCATTCTCTCTAGTCAAAGGTATGGAAGTTGTCCTACCCGTCTAAGTCCAAATTCCTTCTCTAAGGATTATGAAACACACGGATTAAGAAGAAGACGAGTGGATTCAGACTAGGATGGACCAGATAAATCTGATTGATGAGAAAACGCTTGCGGCTGTTTGTCATGGTCAGATGTATCAGAAGTGTATGATCAAAGCCTTCAACAAGAAAGTCAAACATCAGGCATATCATGCTGGTGACTTGGTAATAAAGCGCATCATCTTACCACAAGATGATCCCAGGGGAAAATGGACTCCCACATAAGAAGGTCCATTTGTAATCAAGAATATATTTCTGGTGGTGCTATGATACTTACCACCATGGACGATGAAGATTTTATGCACCATGTGAACGCGGACATAGTCAAAAGATGCTACGCATGAAAGATACCCCCTAGGTTGACTGGCCTAGGAAAAAAAGGGAATCCCGGCGAACCAAAAGGGTTCATGAAAAAATAAGGGATACACACACACGCACACACACGCACACACACACACACACACACACACACACACACACACACACACACACACACATATATATATATATATATATATAAAGAATGTACACTCAACAAGTCGAAAATCTAAAAAGGTGGCTTAGGCAAAAAATGGTATCCAGGGGGACTGAAAACCCGAAAGGGCGGTCCAGGAAAAAGTTAGGGATTAAAGCATACGACTATGACCCATTGGATCATCTAATTACAACAAGATATCTACTTACAACAAGATTTGTTACCAATGTCAAGTTCAAACGGTACAAATCAATTCAGTCAACTTCTTCCGACAGTGAGGGATGAGATGCTTGAAGACATAAAGGAAATAGCAAAGTTGATACTCAATGAGATCGTTTCCACATAGTTATTTTCTCTTTGTTTTACTTCATACTCTTTTCATTTTATGACTATTTCCTCTTACTAGGATTTTTGTCTCTATGTACAAAAACCTCCTTTTCATAGGAAAATTATCAATACAAATATAATTGCAAAATTCAAAATTTGTTTTATCTTTTTTGTTTTGTTTGCAAAAATGTCCAATGACTAAATTGAATAAACATATGCTTATGAATATGGTTACTGTTAACAAATATATGCATAAGAACATGAATCAGCATTTACTAAAGACTCTAGGAATTGGGATAACATCCAAGTCATCCACAAATCCCCACAGAGCAACCTCCATGGGATTATCCCCACAGAGTTACCTTCACAAGCTCATCCCAGACGGAGATACATTCCCCTGCAAGTTTAAAATCCCTTCAAGACAGAAATTGGGGCATCTTCCAGTTATTAACATGACCATACTCCCCAGCATATCCCCTTAGCGAATAAAGGAGTTTGATCATTTCTCCAGCATATAGTGGAAACTTCCTCCTCACAGCCTACGAAATTCCAATTCCCATCAGAAATATGTCCTTAGCATAGTTCACAGGAACTTAATTCCCCAACCGAGTTATTTTGCCAACACTATAAAACACCCTACAAAATTCTCTTCTTCAGCAGGGTTTATTTCCCCAGCAAGGTTTATTTCCCCAACGAAATTTAATTTCCCAAACAAAGTTCATTTCTCCAATTACTGAAAATCCCTAATAAATTCTCTTCTCCATCAAAATTAGTCAATGCTACTATCCCCAGAGAGTTACTACGGAATCTGAAACCGGGACAAATATTAATTTTTTTCCTCCCTATAAGAGTGACTTCCATACCTAAAACTCGGTCATACAACACCTCTGAAGGTTATTCATCTCTTTTATCCCCGGTCAGGGTATATAAGAACTAAAATTCCCAGTAGAGCGATGAACGACCGAGGTTCTTGAACTCTTCTATCCCCAACAAGAAGTCAAACATTCCCAGCGGAATATCCTCAAAACAGAAAGCAGGAATCCCCAGCAGGGACATTCTAAACAAGATTAAAGATTCATATCCTTCATCCCCAGTGGCAGTCAGGAATTTATTTTTCCCCACAAATATGTTATACAAAGCTACCGATACAATTCAACGACATCTAACATCCATACATCATTTACAAGTATCATAGTGTATGCATACGAAACACATATAACACACTCTCATCTACTGTGAGAACATCATTACGCAAGGCATTACATACATCATGGCATTTCATAAATACTAACTTTATCTTTTCAGGTAAAGTTCACATACAAATGAATATCATCAACAATTCTTAAACAGGCCGCAGATTAATTCCCGAAACAGGACGACGCAACTATTTGTACGACCAGGCGGTATGAACTCCCAAAAAAGGACGGGTTCGCCAACAGAAAGCAGGTCAAAGATTAACTCCTGAAACATGACGGGTAAACTATCTATATGACCAGGCAAAGATTAAATTCTGAAACAGGACGGGGCAACTATCTTTATAACCAGGAAAATATTAACTCCCGAAACAAGACGAGGAAACTATCGACAGGTCCAGGTGGTATGAATTCTCGAAACAGGACAAATTTACCAACAAAAATAGATTGTAGATCAATTCTCGAAACAGGACATGGCGACTATCTACATGACAAGCATTTCCCTCAGAGACTAAATCTAACAAACTACTATTTAATCACATTCCCCATATGTTCATTATGGAAAGCATTCTTCAGATACAGTCAAAGCATAGACTCTTCTGATACTTCTTACCTTGGATGGCGTCTATAAGCCCATCTTTGACGACACTCCATCATCTTTTCGAATGGCATCTTTAAGGCCATTCAAGCAATATTATTGACCAACAATGTTACCTCCTGCACATGCGAGTGCAAATTTATGGGTACTTAAGTGTTCAATCCTCTTCTACCTTCAGATCATGAATGGCAGACATGCCAATCTAACTCCTCAGGTTTAAGAAGATTGAATAGGGGAAGCTGTTGTACCCCAAAATTTTCCCTCTCATTTTTATTCAATACAATCTCCTAGGATCCTTAAATTCTCAAGGTTGCTCAAGAATTGATCAAACAAATTCTTCTTCTAAGCAATTGACCTACAGCTAGGGTTTTGTGTTTCTCAAGGAAGATTGGGTTCCTAACGTCTCAAGTAGATTTCATGGTCTCTTATATGTCTCCAAGAATGCTCATGCCAAGTTTTAAGCCTTACATCACAAATTTTCTCAGTCAATTATTCAAATGAATGAAAATCAACTACATTGGGTAAAAAGTCAATTGTGGTCAACATACAGTCAAACCTCAAGATTTTTGGTCAACATCAAGGTTTTGAAGTGATATTTGTCAATTTATCAAGGGTTGATCATGATTCATCAAGGAAAACTCTCAAAACATCAAAAGTCAAAAGTTACCAAATTAGGGTTTCTTAAGGAGAAGTCAACTGAACTTTGACCAAGCATAACTTTCACATGCTTCATCAGATTTTTCTCAACCAAATATCATTTTGAAGGAAATTCAATTCTCTACAACTTTTTCTCTCTAAACTCAAGTCCAAAAAATGATTTATTTGAGAGATATGGGCCAATACATTATAGGTCATTTCAAAAGTCAACAAAAAGACACTTTTTGTTAAGGCAACTTACTGTTGGCTGGAAATTTCGACTAAGTCAAAATTGAGATGAGTCAATGGTACTGAACATACTTGGAGAGTTGTTTGGTTATTTTATTTGTTGGAACCCATGAATATTCGAATTCGAAATTGATATTTTATGAAATTCGAATTGTGAAATAAAGTATCATTCGAAATTCGAATTCGAATTAAGGTATTATTCGAGATAAGGTTCAAAACGTTATACTTAGAACGTTATCAGGTTTTGGCGCTCAAGACAGATAATTGAAGGGTTTTTGAATTCGAGTGTTTATTCTTATCCAGAATGACGCGTGGAATCTTTAGGATCATCGAAGGCATGCCAGCAGGAAACGTGGCATTAGTTCGTTAGGAGACCGTTAGGGTCAAAATTCTATAAATTATAGCTTTTGTGTTTCAATTTGGTGTGTTCACATCTTTGTACAAAATACTCGAATATACTCAAAGTACCAGTGTTAGAGAAACGAGTTAGCGAGAATGTACGTATGATGCACCATATTTTACAATTCAGTGTCATTTACATTCAATGAAGTCTCTTCATGTTATTTATGTTCTTTATAATTTCCAGTCTAGACTAGTTTCTGTTTTATTACTTTCATAAAGAAGTTCCACTTTGACATACGAAGTGTTTCCTTTCGTTTAAAATAGATTATCACAAAAAAAAACACATTTTCTAAATACTAGAACACAATAGTCCTGAGATCAATCTGATCGATCTCGCAAGTAACTGAATCTGTTCGAGGATTTAGAGGATCAGCGGTTGTTTACCAAATTATAGGGTAAACAAATTGGCACGCCAAGTGGGACCTTGTGTCTAGTTTTTTATAATAATCTATGTTTACCAACTTTTTTCATTGCATGAGACTAAGAAATGGAAAATTAGCCAATACCACAGATCCTAGACCAAAAAGGAAATAAAATAGGAAAATGGCTAACCCACCCGTTAGTGATGCATAAAAAGTTCCTCCTTCCACAAGAGGGAATACGAGCGTTTCGAAAACAACCAAAGCCATGGCAACAAGTCAAGGGATAATGATTATCCCTTCGACTACAAATTCTACAGTCATACCCCCAAATATAAATGCTTCAACCATATTATCAAACACACAAAATGAACCTTTTATAATGTCTGTAGCCAGTCAAATTCCACCCATAACCCACAGACCTTCAATAAATGGTGTCTCTAGAACATATGCATCAGGGTTCACAATCCCAACATCAGTTCAAATATATGGCATTCTGAAACCTCCATGGTCGAACTGTCATCTGGAAGTAATGAAACATCAATGAAGTCGCCACCGAACGTCTTTTATCCCGCAGAGAGGGAAAGGTAAACATCGAGAAAACCATAAAAAGGGAAAATCACGGTCTTTCGACCGAGAGATCGGGTAAGGGAGTCTGTTACGCGAGGGGAAGGTATTAGCACCCCACACGCCCGTAGTACTCTACGGTATCCACTCTTGTTGTCTAATCTAATGGGTGTGGTCAAAACCTATGTCTATGGCTTAAAACTGAAAAGGGAATGCATGCAAAATAAAAAAGAAAACAATGTAGGGAAAATAAAAGATGTGCTCGATCGGGCCCTACCCCAATGCCTACGTATCCCTTTTAAGGAATCAGAGCAGCCATAGCTAGGCTTACATATTTTGGTTGGTTTGTGTTTTTTAGTTAACACAACAAAAACAGTCAAGATGGCAAAACATCAAATAAAACAACAAACAAATGAGATGGTAAAACATCGACTAAATAATAACAAAGTAACATGTCAAAGATGGCGAAACATCAAATGATAAAACATCACACCTATCAATGACATTGAGAGTCAAAGTAGGATAACCAACATGTGCGATGGCGAAACATCGGCTTCAAACAAGTATGCGATGGCGAAACATCGGCTAAAAGGTAACAAGTTATCATGGCAAAGATGAAGAAACATCAATAAAACGGATGACAAAACATCAAACCTGACAATGATATTAAGAATCAAAGTAGGATAAAAAACATGTGCGATGGAAAAACATCGGCTTAAAACAAGTATGCGATGGTGAAACATCGGCTAAAAGATAACAAGGTAACATGGCGAAGATGGCGAAACATCAATAAATCGGATGACAAAACATCACACCTAACAATGATATTGAGAATCAAAGTAGGATAACAAACATGTGCGATGGCGAAACATCGGCTTCAAACAAATGTGCGATGGTGAAACATCGGCTAAAAGATAGTAAGGTATCATGGTAAAGATGGCGAAACATAAATAAACCGGATGACAAAACATCACACTAACAATGATATTGAGAATAAAAGCAGGATAACAAACATGTGCGATGGCGAAACATCGGCTTCAAACAAATGTGCAATGGCGAAACATCGGCTAAAAGGTTTAAAAACAAAACCAAGAGGCGCACAAACAAAAGAGATTGATTTGTATCTTTTACCTTGAAGAAAGGTTTGAGTTTATTAGAGGTGTTTTATGAGTTGCCAAGAAAATAATTTTTGTTTTAAGATGCAAAATGCAAAGGAAAAGAAAAACAACTAAGGGAAACTAGCCTAGCACTATCCCTAATGTTATCATACAATGGTTGACCCTAAGGTTGAGGATAAAGGAAAATCCTACGTTATGTGAACATACACGGATTCCTACCTTAATCAACATGTCAAAGGAAGCTTAACAAAACTATCATATAGGGAACATGCAATGAGAGCGAAGTCGTGATCTCAATTTCTAAATTGAGTGACTCATCGATCAACAATTAAAGAAGAAAAACAATAAACATCCTATAAGGAACATGCACTGAGAGCGAAGTCGTGATCTCAATTTCTAAATTGAGTGACTCATCGATTAAAATTTGAAGAAAAAAACACAACACATGTATCAAACAAAAACAGAGGGCCTCCTGACATATATCAGCAACAGAGGTCCCATCATGTAACATAGAACTATGAAAATAGAAGAAAGGAAATAGTGCAATACCAAACGGATAACTATCCGTAGCAACTGAGCAAGAATAAAAGGAACCCAGAGAACTTCAAGCAAGCTGGAATCAGCGGACAAATCAAGTCAGAAATTACGCCATCAGGATGTAAGTAATGAGATTATCAGATATGAAAAGATCCCATGGTAAATGTATAGCATTCATAATCACAAGTATATATCCTGCATAGACTATCAAATATTCCAAACACAAGTTAATAGAGGAGCATAGAAGTGGAAATGTAACCTCAAAGCCGTTGGAGGGCAGGATTGGAAGTTTTGGCCAAAAATGAGGATGCACATGGAATCTGCATTTCACTCGTGCATTTTCTTGATGAAGTCAGAATTACATGCCCAAAGTGCCAGCTCATGATTGTTTGAAATGAAGAAGTGTTGGTGATTTTGCAAATTTGAGCAAGTTTTGTGATTTTTCAATCCAACAAGTGCAAAACCAAATGAGGCACGAAATGGTGAGTGTGTTGGGCCTTAGCATGTCACAAATTGCTCATGGGCTTGATTAGAAGCAAAAGGAATGGCTAAAACTTGAGTTTGCAAGAAATGGCCATTTTGCATATTTCTCAAGTTTCAATAAAATGCCTCAAAATTCCAAAGTCCTTAACTTGCTCATATTTTTGAATTTAGACACAAATGAGTATAATTTGGAAAGGTATTGAAAAGATCTACAATCTCTTAGTTTAGAATTTTTGCAATTGAATCCATTAAGGTCCTCAAAATTGATCTTGAAATTCATTAATTTTGGAAAATGACCTATAATTTTGTGACTTCCAAGCTTTATAACTCTTGACTCTTTGCCAATTTGGACATGAAACCAAAAGGAGATGAAAGATCATCCTCTTAAATTTCCAAGCATGTTTCATTTGCATTTTGTTGATCAAAGTTGAATAAAATATGAATTTTTGAAGTTAAGTCCTTATAATGATGAATAAAATATGATATTCATGATGAAACATAAGCCAAAATCAAGAGGGTAAATTTTGGGGTGCAACAGCTGCCCCTATTCAAATATCTTCAACATGATAAGTGAGAAAAGTGACAACTTTCGAGCGTTCAGAGTTGAAGGTGATTGAATACAAAAGAACCCGAAAATTTACACTCTTGAAGAAGAAATAAAAAGAAACAGAAAAAAAACCCAAGGCATGCGTCAGAATGAAGCTGTAATGCATGTTGAAAGAGAACGAGAATAAAGAAGAGTAGACGCAACTCAACTTTCGGACAAAAGTGTCAGGGCAAAACTGGGCTTCAAAAAGAGAGATAAAACTCAAACCACGGAGTATAGGCGAAACTAGGCTCTGGAAAAGAAAACGTATGCGGGTGAGGAGACGAAACTCTGAGCTCGACCCAAAGCAAAAGTGGCTATAGTGCGTGATTCTAGGAGCACTTGCTAATCTCAACTAAGATAGACAGTATGAAGGAACTGAAAGAATCCCATAAATGAGGAACAAAAGCGAGACGAAACTCGACTCAATAACCAGTTAGACGAAACTAAACTAGATGAGTACCAGGACGAAACTGGATTTCACGCACGGGTAACAAAGCGAAAATCGACCCATAGCAAAGTGATGAGAGTGCATGTTTCTCAGAGCACCTGCTGGTCTCAGATTAATGGATAAACAGTGACGAAAACTGATAGAAGAATCCAAGGAACAAAGGAGACTGATTTTAAACCAGGGATGCAGTATGAAAACTGCACTCGGTAAACGAACACCGTCAAAGAGTCCAAGGTAAGAAAACAAAAACGAGATGAAACTCGACTCAAAAACTAGTTAGGCGAAACTAAACTAGACGAGTACCAGGACGAAACTGGATTTCATGCACAGGCGACGAGGCGAAACTCGACCCAAAGCGAGAGTGATGAGAGCGCATGTTTCTCAGAGCACCTACTGGTCTCAGGTCAATGGATAAAAAGTGATGAAAACTGATAGAAGAATCCAAGGAACAAAAGAGACTGATTTCAAACCAGGGACGCAGTACGAACACTGCACTCGGTAAATGAACACCGTCAAATGGGTCCAAGGTATGAAAGCAAAAACGAGACGAAACTCGACTCAATAACTAGTTAGGTGAAACTAAACTAGATGAGTACCATGAAGAAACTGGATTTCATGCGCAAGGTGAGGAGACGAAACTCTGAACTCAACCCAAAGCAAGGAGATTAGGGCGTACACCTAAAAACCTGCTGAAAGCGAATATCAGGATGAAACTGGTATTTGAAAGGTGCATCAATAGACATTGGAATGAGCCGGAGAGGGTAGTGAAGACTAAACCCGAGAAGACCGCGCCAGGGCGAAACTGAACTACAGTCAAGAGTATACACTCAAACAAACAAATGATTAACGTAAAAAAGATAATGGTATGGGGAGAAAACTGAAATAATGAGGATGAAGACCTCGCTGGGGATTTAACCCGAAGTATTAGCAAATTCAATGGGGATAACATAAACAATAATGGCTTATGTTCTGATGCATGTTTGAATTCTTTTTATATAGCGCAATGCTCCATATAATGGAAATGCTACGCGTTTTGGTAGATGTAATGTAATGATGCATGTTTAAAAGTTTCACTGGGTAATGGCTAATTGAGGAGCCAATAACCAAGAAGTCAGGATCTGACAAGACTTGCAAAAATAAATTGCAAAATCCAAAGTAGAGGAGAAAATACGGGGAACCGCTAGAGAGGGAACCTCAGAGAGATGAAACTTCGCGGGGAATAACAACCGATCAACTAGCAAAAACGGGCCACAAACATTGAGAGGAGCTGCAAAAATAAACTGCAAACACCTAGAGAAGACCAGATCAACACTACAGCTTCTAGAGAGGGACACCAACTGAAGATTAGACATCGAGGAAGATGATCAGGGCAAGACTGTAATCTCTGGAAAAGACTACGCGCGGTTGTGTTGAGGATGACACCAAGACAACAAAGCCGAAGAGAGAGGGGAAAACCTTTGCT
This sequence comes from Vicia faba, assembly GCA_948472305.1. Taxonomy (NCBI): domain Eukaryota; kingdom Viridiplantae; phylum Streptophyta; class Magnoliopsida; order Fabales; family Fabaceae; genus Vicia; species Vicia faba. The sequence continues at coordinate 444,618,850 of OX451740.1, forward strand.
GGGGGAGCAAGGCTCTGCTAAGGAAACAGGTCTTCACCGGGGAGACAAAACTCTATTGAATATTTTTGTGGAGAGATAATTCTTGGAATGCAACCATTGGACGGATCATGCAGATAGTCACAGAGTATTGACCTTACTGGGGATAAGGGGAGAACTTAACATAAGGATGCCCCAGTCAGCAGATCGGCTGGGAAATAATAGGTCATGGCGAGGGATCTTTGTTGGCAACTCCATTGGGGACATGCGACATCCTCAAATCCGGGGTCTCAGAATGAAGCCTTTAAAAGAAGATTCTTGGGGCAACAAAACTTCACTGCGGAAACGAAACTTCACTGGGGATAGGTAAAGTCCTATTCATACATGGGTTCTATCCAGTAGAAGAAAACCAAATATTCCCTTCCTGACAATCATTAAGCTTCTTTGTAGGTGTTCAACGTGTAAACTCTTTTTGATGTCAAACAAATGTTTTGCATGCAGAAAGATGTTTTTTTTGGGAATGACAGACCTGATGCGATGATTAATCAAGCCTTGAAGTTGAAAACCTTAACAAAGTGTCGCATCTCTGTTGTGAATGAATCACTGGCTAGAGTGCAAAAATTTCAAAACTTTTCTTTCCTTTCTCTTTTTTTCAAAAAAAAAACGAGTCAAGATGCGGGTGATGAGATACCAACATGGATATGCAACATATATTTGGGAGTTTAGGAAATGTTATCCTGTTGTAGTATGATTTCTAGTTAAGCCCTTGTTTCAGTTAGGACTTTTAAAGGTTGTAACGTGGCCTGGTTCGAGGTTTTTTATAAAAAAAAGTTTTCAAGGCTCGAGTTATTTGGTGCCCACCCCCTTCGTGATATTCTCCTGTCCTAAGTTCAGCCGACTTATCACAAGCATTCATCTTTCAAAAGGATTTATAATGGTTGAGTGATCACGACAAATTCTCCAATATGATTGTCACATAACTTTTGTTGCTTTTGTTTTTGATATTATTGTTCCTCTTCTTTTGATGAAATTTTTATTGAATAATCTCTCTCTTTTTTTTGGCCTTTTAGGCTCTCTTTTCCCTAACTTTTGCCTGGACAAAATCTTTTGAATTTCAATTTTGGAAGTCCAGCGGGATGCCCTAACTTTTGCCTAAGCGACTTGTTTTCAAGTTTCGACTTAGCGGGGCTTTTTGTTCCTTTTTTATTCATACTTTCCACTTTGAACAAGTCAATATGACTTTAGGTTTTTGAACCTTTTCTTTCTTTATCTCTCTTTTTTTTAAGAAAACAAATGCCTCATTCCTTGGTCGGCGAGGGATAGCAATTATTGTATCGATTCGATCTCGACCTCAGGACCTTGTGAGGAAATGAACATCATGGTTTAGACATTTTTCTTGATCTCATGATGCGAAAGATAAAATGTGGTGATCCTCAGATAGGACATTCCTTCTGAAATTTGAATGCTTGGTCAAATTAACTGAACATTTACCCTACCCCCGAGTTAAAAAAATAAGGTTTTTTAACGAAAAAGAAACTCCTACTTCGAAGGCTCAGAGGGGTTAACGAGGGTCTAACTCCCTTATATCTCCGGTGTTTGGGAATTGAAACAATGCTTGTACATCATCAACGGGGTTCTACTCAAAAGCATACCATTATAGTCATCGTTTTTAGCTAAACTCATTCCTCTAAACTCTTGGCTAAGCAAAAGAATTGGCACAGTTGGTATCAACATGCCCGAAAAATGATTAAAGAGTGATACTGGATGGATTAAGTAAAATGAAACAATTTTTTTTCAAGGCAAAAATATTCAACGCATCAAAATTGAAATTCCGCTATAAACAAAATCCTATATGCAAACAATGCTAAAACAATCAATCAAGATAAAACATGAAAGTGCAGCAAAGAAACGTAATAAAAGCCATTATGGGGAAGAAATATCTCCAATTAGGTCCGCCGATCTTGCCGACCTTCCGTAATCTTGATATTACCCTGACCCATGACCTTTACCAACAGCACGGAGCTGTGAAACAAAATGGCAAGGCATCCACCAGTAAAGTTAATGAGAATCCTATCAATCATAGAACTAAACATTCCTCTTGCACAGTAGTAGTTGTGTTCGTTATCCGCATTTCAAGCGATCAACTAACCATGACTTAGATTACCATTTCCGTGTAAGTCCCACGAAGTTTATATGCACATGCTTATCAAAAATATTGGACGTTTTTTACAAACAAAATAGTAAAAAGGGAGAAAAGAAAAGTATGCGTATACTTGAAAGAAGATATTCTATTGATTTTGAGAAATCAGCCTGTGAAAAAGGCATTTACATTTGGAAGCAAGTAATTACAAAATCAAAGCAAACAAGTGTTTATAAATGGCAATGTGAATGTGAATATCCATCAAGTCCCGACTCTGTTATGACTCTTACGCTTCCATCTTCCTACTTTCAAACAGATCATTCTTGGATTAGTTTCGAGCTTATGCCAGGTGACAGAATGAAGGAAAGAAACAAAGGATCTCATGCTGAGCGTAGTCGTCTGCTTTAAGTCCCTAACTTTTTCCTGAATCTCCCTTTCGGGTTTTCGATTCACCATGACACCCTCTTTTTGCCTAAATCGCCCTTTCGGGTTTTCAGTTTAGCGGGTTTTTATTATTATTATTTTGTTATGCAAAGTATTTTTTAACTACGTCAGCATTTATAGGGAGAGGGAAGTACTCTCCATCCATAGTCGTGAGTATCATCACTCCTCCAGAGAAAACTTTTCTGGCCACGAAAAGACCTTCATAAGTCGGAACCCACTTTCCTCTAGGATCTCCCTGGGGAAGAATTATCCTTTTTAGCACAAGGTCACCTCGCTTGTAACACTGAGGTTGTACCCTCTTATCAAAAGCTTTCCTCATCCTTTGCTGGTATACCTAACCATGACATACATCCGTCAACCTCTTCTTGTCAATAAGTTCCAACTGATCCAGCCAATTATGTACCCATTCACTTTCATCCAGCTCAATATCCCTCATGATCCTAAGAGAAGGAATCTCGAATTCTACAGGAAATACTGCTTCCATGCCGTAAACCAATGAAAATGAGGTTTCCCCAGTCGAAGTACGCACAATGGTGCGATAACCATGCAAAGCGAAAGGCAGCATCTCATGCCAATCTTTATAGGTTACCACCATCTTCTGCATGATTTTCTTAATATTCTTATTGGCCGCTTCGACAACACCGTTCATCTTTGGTCGATATGGGGAAGAGTTATGATGCTTGATTTTGAATGACTCATAAAGCTCCTTCATCATTTTGTTGTTCAAGTTAGACCCATTATCGATAATGATCTTTTCAAGCACTCCGTAGCGACAGATAATATTGTGCTTAATGAACCGAGTTACCACCTGCTTGGTGACATTAGCATAGGATGCAGCTTCGACCCATTTTGTAAAATAATCGATGGCAACCAGAATGAAATGGTGTCTGTTGGATGCAGTCGGTTCAATTTTGCCGATCATATCAATTCCCCACATCACAAACGGCCAAGGGGAAGGCAAGACATTCAAGGGTACTGGCGACACATGCACTTTATTAGCATAGACTTGACATTTGTGGCAGACCCGTGCATGATTGTAACAGTCAGTCTCCATGGTAGACCAATAATAACCTGCTCGCAAAATCTTTTTAGCCATGGTATGCCCGTTGGAATGGGTCCCTAAATCACCTTCATGTATCTCCTCAATGATTCTAGCTACTTCTTTCTTGTCAACACATCTGAGCAGTAAGTCGTCGTGATGCCTTCTATACAACACACCACCACTGAGAAAGAACTTGGCTGAAAATCTTCTCAAGAACTTCTTATCTGTGACAGATGCCTCTTCAGGGTACTCTTGTGTTTCAAGATATCGTTTAACATCATAAAACCAAGGATTACCACATGATTCCAAACTAGCCTCAAAACAGAAAGCTGGCTCACTCAAACTTCTGATAGTAATGGAAGGCGCCTCATTAGCCCACTTAACCTTGAACATGGAGGACAAAGTTGCCAGTGCGTCACCTAGATTGTTTTCTTCTTTGGGAATATGCTCAAACGTGATCTCTTTGAAGTACGGGATCAGCTTCATAACATGCTCACGATAGGGAATTATGTTCTGATGGCGAATTTCCCAATCTCCATTAATCTGGCTGATAACAAGATTGGAATCCCCGTAAACTTTCAAAAATTTGATGCGCAGGTCGATCGCCGCTTCAATGCCATAAATGCAAGCCTCATATCCGGCCTTGTTGTTAGTGCAATCGAAACAAATACGAGCCGTGAAAGGAATGTGGTATCCCTCAGGGGAAGTGATAATAGCTTCGACGTTGTTGCCCATGGAATTGGAGGCACCATAAAAAACAAGCGTCCAACGTGATCCCGGATTGGGTCCTTCGTCTGGGTCTGGCATATTACAATCCTGAATATACACAATTTCCTCATCTAGAAAATCAAACTTCATCAGTTCATAATCATTCACGGGATGATGAGCAAGATGGTCGGCCAGTACACTACCCTTAATTGCTTTTTGAGTAGTGTATTGGATATCATATTCGGTGAGTATCATCTGCCAATGGAATACCTTGCATGTAAGAGTTGGCTTCTCAAAAATGTACTTAATTGGATCCATTTTAGATATCAAGTAGGTGGTATGAGTTAACATGTATTGCCTCAAACGTTTGGCGGCCCAGGTAAGCGCACAACAAGTCTTTTCTAGTAATGAGTACCTCGACTCGCATTTCGTAAACTTCTTACTCAAGTAGTAAATAACCTGCTCTTTCTTCCCTGTCTCGTCGTGCTGACCGAGGACACAACCCATTGAGCTCTCCAACACAGTTAGATACATGATTAGTGGCCTTCCTTCTACTGGCGGCATGAGTATCGAGGGTTCCTGCAAATACTCCTTTATTTTGTCAAAGGCCTTCTAACAATCCTCATTCCATTTCATTGTCTGACTTTTCTTCAACAACTTGAACAAAGGTTCACAGGTGGCTGTGAGATGAGAAATAAATCTAGAAATGTAGTTTAACCTTCCCAAGAAACCATGTATTTCCTTCTCTGTCCTTGGTTCAGGCATTTCCTGTATCGCTTTTACCTTGGCCGGGTCCATCTCGATACCTTTTTCACTTATAATAAAACCCAACAGCTTGTCGGATCTCACCCCGAAGGTCCACTTATTCGGATTCAACCTCAGCAAGAACTGCCTCAGTCTCTCGAACAATTTTTCCAGATGAACAAGATGTTCCTCTTCCGTGTCAAATTTAGCAATCATATCGTCCACATAAACCTCAATCTCTTTGTGAATCAAATCATGAAAGAGAGTGACCATGGCGCGCTGATATGTTGCCCCGGCATTTTTCAAACCAAATGACATCACTTTGTAGCAGAAAGTTCCCCAAGGCGTGATAAATGTTGTCTTCTCCATATCCTCCGGAGCCATCTTAATTTGATTGTAACCCGAAAAACCATCCATAAACGAAAACACTTTGGAATGAGCAGTATTATCGACCAACACATCAATATGTGGAAGGGGGAAATCATATTTAGGGTTGGCCCTGTTCAAATCCCTATAATCCACGCACATCCTGACCTTACCATCCTTCTTGGGAACAGACACAATATTTGCAATCCATGGCGGATAATTGATGACTTTTAAGAAATTCGCGTCCAACTGCTTCTGGACCTCCTCCTTGATCTTCTTGGACATCTCAGGATGAGTTCTTCGGAGCTTTTTCTTGATAGGGGAACAACATTCTTTGAGCGATAGTCGATGCACCACTATGTCTGTATCCAACCCAGGCATATCCTCATAAGACCAAGCGAAGATATCATAATACTCACGGAGTAGCTTAATCAATCTGACCTTTATACTTTCCTCGAGATATTCCCCTATCTTGACTTCCCTTCTTACCTCTTCTGTGTCGATATTCACCACCTCAATCGAATCCTGATTCGGATGGATAACCTCATCTTCTTGTTTTAACAACCTTGCTAGTTCCTCAGGAAGATCACAATCCTCATATGCCTCTTCTTCAGCTTGATAAATAGGAGTACCAAAGTCATAATGAGCCATAGCAGAGTCGTTATCAATATAATCGGTGGTGGAAGTGCATCTGCATGAATGACATTTTGGCGTTTTTTAGTGACGGTGTGTGAAAAGATAAACATTGCCATTAAAAGAAGAAATAGAGCAAAATTTTGAATGCAAAAACGTCCTTTATTTCATGATAAACTTTTGAAAATAAACATGGTGGCTCTACACAAATGATTCACCACACCTTGGGCAGAGCGTAGGAATTATGATATGATAATAAAAGAAAACAAGAAAATTACTCCTCAGCGCTTGAAACTTGGATAACATCCACAGAAGTCCAATTGTTGAGTGTCTGGCCTGGAATACTCAGACGAATCCAATCTTCGATATTGTAACCATCAACCCTATCATCGCCAACTGCATTGACGTGTCCTTCTTGAGAAGCACAAGGACGGGAAAACTTCACAGGAGTAGATAAACTAGATGCTCTGGGAGTTGCACTCTGCTGACCTGGGTTAAAACCAAGACCAAATTTGTTAAATTTTGGGGTAACGTCCAACACCTGACCCCAACCTTCAGGGTTTCCATTTTCCACCATAACTCTCGCATCCTTGAGAGAAGACATAACAGTTTCAGGTTTCCTTTTCTGCTCTAGAGGAGGAAAATTGACAACATGAACTGTCTCAAATGCTTGAAACAGAGTCTCATGTATCTCGCCTTCAACTTCAACATAGCGGAATGATGTCAAATGACTCACGATGTACTCTTCCTCGCCGCACACAATTATCACCTTTCCCTATGCAGGATACTTGAGTTTCTGATGAAGAGTAGAAGTAACTGCCCCTGCTCTATGAATCCACGGCCGCCCCAACAAACAACAATACACTGGCTGTATATCCATCACAAAAAATGTAGTCGTGAAGGTGTGAGGACCAACCTTGATTGGTAACTCCACCTCCCCAAACACTGACCTTGGAGACCCATTAAACGCCTTTACCATCAAATCACTAGGGCGCAGCTCCAGTCCAGAATAATCAATCTTCATCAATGCTGACTTAGGTAATACATTCAAAGACGACCCTGTGTCCACCAAAACCCGGGATAAAGTAGTGCCATTGCACTCCATTGAAATATGCAACGCTTTGTTATGGTCTCGCCCCTCCGGAGGAAGATCAAAATCGGTGAAGCCCAAACCGTTCCCGACAGATATGTTAGCACAAACATTCTCAAACTGATTGACTGTTATCTCATGTGGCACGAACGCATTCTTTAACAACTTCATCAAAGAATTTATGTGAGGTTCTGAATAAATCAACAGAGACAAGATAGACATCTTAGAAGGAGTATGGCTCAGATGATCAACTATGCTATAATCACTCTTTATGATAATTCGCATTAACTCTTCAACCTCATCGGGGACTGAAGAAGCTTCTGGTATTGGAATTGGTTGAGTCACATTGGCTGGCGTAACCCTCAGATTACCAATCATCGCCTGCTATTTTCCTTTTTCTCTTGCAGAAGAATCTGCCGCATCTTGCACATTGGAAGGACCAAATACTCTCCCACTTCTAGTCATTCGACCCACACTAGAGAAATTATGAACTTCCTCTTCATTACCTTCAGCATGTTCTTCCTCAGACGAACGGGTACTTACCTCCTGCTTCACCCCATGGTAATAAACATCAGCACCGTAATTCCATGGGATGGCCTTCTCACTGGTATACGGCATGGGACCAGGTACCGTAATCATCAAAGGAGGTGTCCTAGATGGGGTAGGAATGCGCACAGGGGTGTAAGGAATAGATACCACAACAACATCTTCTTCGGTAACCTTACGGTATCTCGGTTTTCTATCGAATTGCAGGGAACCCTCATTTATCATCAACTGGATACCGGCTTTTAAATCATCACAACCCTTCGGTTGCTCTCTACACTTGGCACACTCAGAAGTACAACCCGTGAAAATAGAATTGTCAAGCAAATACCTCTTAACGTACCACAACGGAGTAGTTACTTGTTCCACGTTCATGATTAAATTCAACACTTCACCATTATTATCAATCATATTAACAACACCCCCTCCATGCCTAGGTGTCGGGTTCTGAGTAACATTCGGACCAGTCACTGGAGTAAACTAAATTGCCTTAGCATCCAACAAGTCTTGTATCTTGCACTTCAACGCAAAGAAATTGTCAGTAGAATGACCAACTCCGCCTGAATGGACTTCACATCTTACGTTAGCATCATAGTTAGGAGGAAGTCTTGCGGGGGGTGGTGGCATATTTCTCAAACCGATCAACTTCAAATCGAGCAAATGGTGGAGTACTTCAGTAAGAGATACCGGTAAGGGATCGAATTTTCTCAGATGTCTCTGTTGTTGATTATTATACTGATGGGGGAGCATCTTGTTGTCTTTGTTGTTGAGGCACTGTATTCAGTCTCTACTGCAGAGGAGCATTAACAGGAATAGAAACATCATTGATTTGTTGGGGCTGACGATCCTCTCTTCTTTCTCTATGAGAGTAAACCGCGCTTGCGTCGCCTTCCCTTTTCTTAGGGTAAGTGTTGAATGGTTTCTTACTGCCCCCTGATGAGCCACTAGAACCTCCAATCTGAATTTTCCCCAATTTCAAACCTATCTCAATTCTTTCACCAGCCATAACCAAGTCTGTAAATCCTGCTGAAGTACTTCCTATCATGTGCTCATAGAATGGCCCTTGCAGGGTACTCATAAACATATCAATGAGTTCTCTCTCCATGAGTGGAGGTTGAACCCTCGCAGCCAACTCACGCCACTTTTGAGCGTATTCCTTGAAAGATTCTCTTGGTCCCTGTGACAAATTCTGTAATTGAGTGCGATTAGGCGCCATATCCACAGTGTACTGATAATGTTTGACAAAAGCCCGAGCAAGATCATTCCAGCAACAAATATGGGTTTTCTCCAACTTCATGTACCACTCCAGGGATGCCCCAGATAGGCTATCCTGGAAAAAGTGAATCAAAAGCCCTTGATCCTCAGTATGCACTGACATCTTTTGGAAATAAGAAGTTGCATGGGTAACAGGACATGACGTTCCATTGTACTTTTCAAATACAGGAGGCTTGAACTTTGGAGGAACTTTCACCCCAGACACAAACCCGAGATCATTAGTATCCATACCAAGGGCTCCTTGCCCTTCCACATCCTTCAAACGTTCTTCCAACAACCGATACTTCCTATCCTCAACTGGAACTTCCGGCTCTGAACGCCGAACAAAAAATTGATCTTCATCCTGATCAAAGTCAAAATCCTGCTCCTGATAGTTCCTTACACCGCCCTGATTATCTCTTATGTTCCCCACAAGACGAGGTCCCGAAGACGGGGGAAACTTCCCTACGTTGCGCACAAAAGGGTTTCCAGGCATCCCGTGAAAATTTCCAACAGGCTAATCTTGCATATCCCCCAATCCTACAGAAATGTCCTGATAGATCCCTTGATTCCCACCATCCCCTGGATAGCAGCGCTGGTTGTTGACAATGGCAGCCAGTTCCTCCTGTCGACGATTCACATTGGTGATGACCTCCATGAACTGGGTCATCTGAGTAGCCATCTGGGCCCTCATTTCAGCAAGTTCAGCTTGAACTTGTTCGATCTGTCTTAGCAAATTGTTCCTGGTGGAATACCGATGAGTAGTCGTCTTGAATTCTGAATAAGAAAAGCAGAAGAATAAGAAAACCGTCTTGAGATAACCTGTAATGTTATGAAATGCATGATGTGCATGATATGTTTATCATTTCCCGGTATTCGAGAGTCCTTTTATTCATCAATCACGGTGCGCGACCAAAGATCAAACATACAATCAAAGGGAAAAAAGGACAAATAAGACAAATACTTCAATTATTTACAAACAAAAGAAACGATGTTCGAGTGACTTCAGACATTTAAGTGTGTAACGATAAACAACAAAATACGTGTTTCAAAGTAAACTTTAAAAAAAAACTGAATAACAAGAACAAATAACGGTCCCTTCCAATAATCCTCAGGGTGACCAAATACACCAAAGGTAAGTAAAAAAACTAAATATCCGGAACAAGACACGCTTCAAGGTGTTGACAATACTCTTCAAGCCTGGCTTTCTCCTTCAAAAGTTGTGATGCGACTACTTTACTTTCTTGAAACCGATCCTCTGCGACACGCCTCTGGGCTACTTACTTTTTAATCTGAACATATTTGTCTTTGAGTTGTTTCTCCAAGTTTTGAATCTTCTTCATGTAGCTATTCTCAGATGCCTGAAGCTTCTGGCACTCTTGTTGGGTCTTAATCAACTCTTCTTCCATTTCAGCGTGAGATCTCTTCCTAAAATTGGTTGCATCAGAAGTTTCCCCTTGAGCTTCTTTGAGTTTGCGAGCTAAGTCGACCCTTTCTTGATCTACCCAATAAAGTTTCATCCCTGCCTCACAGCCTTTTGCACGAAGTTGAATGTTCTCAACATGAACCTGGGTGAACACCTCGGTAGGCACCGTGTTACTCAGAACTGTAGGAGGTTGCTCACATATAGGATCCGACCTTACAAATGGTAACCTTGAAATCTTAACCCTGGCTCTAATCCATTCCAAGTAAGGGACCCTAACAATAGGAACCTTCTTACCCAAGGTAGTTCTATCCTTCTTGTGAATTCCCTTCCAAGAACTTGTCACTCTTTTCATCATCACAAGATCACTTCCTCTAAAAAAATACACTGACTCAGACACCTTCTCAACCTTTGGCAGTCCATCCATTGCATATCCCAATTGACGATAAGCAATCACAGGATTATAGTTGGTACACCCCTTAGTTCCTATGAGGGGAACATTAGGGAAATCTCAGCAGCTGGTGACAATACTTTGTACTTCCCCCATGTCATAATTCCACCAGATATCAAATGAAGTAAGGTTGACAAGTCTTGATGACCATCGGAGAGAATGCCTGGTATCCAAGAAAGGGCCACTTGTTGGTAGGTGCAACTTAAACCATTAATACAACATTGAATGACATAAGCTTACATTACCTCCTTTTCCATGCCTGAAGTGAATGGTGTAAAGAGTATCTGCCAAGAGTGTTGGTACCGGGTTCTTATTTCTGAAAACACAAATAGCCGTCAAATCCACAAAATTTCTCTTGCGAGGGAAGGGGATGATCCCGTATATCATGAGAGCAAACAGAGAGCTGAAGTCACTCCAATTCCCTTTCTTTGCCCAGTCTTCCGCTTTCTTCACTAAGAAATCCAGATAAAACCTTGTAGTATCCTCACTTGATTTACAATTGCCTTTCACCTCTTTCCAACTCAAATGAAGAATTTCAGTAATAACTTCGAACTTCGACTTCTCCGGAATTTGGACAAAAGGAACTTCATCGGACAACTTGATATTAAGTAGGTACGCGTACTCTTCTAGTGTGGAAACCAGTTGATAATCTTGAAAAGTAAAACACCGTAATTCCTTGTCATAGAACTGGAAGAGGGTGATCAAAGCCATTGGATCGACTGGAGTGTTAAGGACTAGTAACAAATTGCCATAATTTTTGTTGAAATTATTCAGAATATCACCCTTCAGATAAAAACTCAACCTCTTCAATTCTGACACATCAACCGAAGGAATCTGATAAGCAAATGTATGCATGTTGGGCTCTTTAACACGAACTGAATCAAACTCATCTGACGGGAGGCCAACCATTTCTGATGGAAAGAAGACTCTCGAATGTCCCTGGAAGATGACATGCACATGCTAGTTATTTTTTATACATCATTTTTTAGAAATTAATATGCTATGATGCAACATGACAGGATCAAAGTTTCACACTGGATAATGGCTGGACCATTACAGTACAACACTCAAGATCAAAAGAAAATCCCAAAGCTTCAAAACTAACATGGGAACCTGAGTCACCTTCGCAACACAAAGTCACCAACATTACCTGTACCTGTAAGAAAAGTTTTCTCGTCCCTCTCACGGGTGTAGTCTAGGTCAAGGTAAGGTTAAAAGCCAAATCAGAGTACAGGAGTTCGACTGTCGATATCATCATACGATAACACCTATCTGAACTACCTCTGAAGTCATGGGTCTCATGGTCAGGTCTACAAAGCATCCGCCTCATAGCTGCCATGGCCACTCTATTCCTAGCTCCTATAGAATTCACTCATAGCCTGGGTATGAGGCCTTTTACCTCATGGAACAACCCACCCACCAAGAAAACCAGAATCCAAACAGTCCAGCCAAATCCAATATGCAGAAAGTAAAGCGCACATAGGATGCAATGCAAACAGATAAATATGCAAAGCGGTAAAATAAACACCCAAAAAGAAAACAAACAAGAGTTATGATTGACTCTGGGATGGACCAGCAAGAGGTCAATCTGTCTGCAGTGAAGTCGCCAGCTGAAACCGCCATGGCTGAACCTGTCATCTGGATGTAATGAAACATCAATGAAGTCTTCACCGAACGTCTTTTATCCCGCCGAGAGGGAAAGGTAAACATCGAGAAAACCTGAAAAAGGGAGAAATCACGGTCTTTCGACCGAGAGATCGGGTAAGGGAGTCTGTTACGCGAGGGGAAGGTATTAGCACCCCACACGCCCGTAGTACTCTACGGTATCCACTCTTGTTGTCTAATCTAATGGGTATGGTCAAAACCTATGTCTATGGCTTAAAACTGAAAAGGGAATGCATGCGAAAGAAAAAAGAAAATAATGTAGGGAAAATAAAAGATGTGCTCGATCGGGCCCTACCCCAATGCCTACGTATCCCTTTTAAGGAATCAGAGCAGCCGTAGTTTGGCTTACATATTTTGGTTGGTTTGTGTTTTTTAGTTAAGACAACAAAAATAGTCAAGATGGCAAAACATCAAATAAAAAACAAACAAATGAGATGGTAAAACATCGACTAAATAATAACAAAGTAACATGTCAAAGATGGTGAAACATCAAATGATAAAACATCACACCTATCAATGACATTGAGAGTCAAAGTAGGATAACCAACATGTGTGATGGCGAAACATCAGCTTTAAACAAGTATGCGATGGCGAAACATCGGCTAAAAGGTAACAAGATATCATGGCAAAGATGGCGAAACATCAATAAAACGGATGACAAAACATCACACCTGATAATGATATTGAGAATCAAAGTAGGATAACAAACATGTGCGATGGCGAAACATCGGCTTCAAACAAGTATGCAATGGCGAAACATCGGCTAAAAGATAACAAGGTATCATGGCGAAGACGGCGAAACATCAATAAATCAGATGATAAAACATCACACCTAACAATGATATTGAGAATCAAGTAGGATAACAAACATGTGCGATGGTGAAACATCAGCTTCAAACAAATGTGCGATGGTGAAACATCGGCTAAAAGATAGTAAGGTATCATGGCAAAGATGGCGAAACATCAATAAATTGGATGACAAAACATCACACCTAACAATGATATTGAGAATCAAAGTAGGATAACAAACATGTGCGATGGCGAAACATCGCCTTCAAACAAATGTGCATGGCGAAACATCGGCTAAAAGGTTTAAAAACAAAACCAAGAGGCGCACAAACAAAAGATATTGATTTGTATCTTTTACCTTGAAGAAAGGTTTGAGTTTATTAAAGGTGTTTTATGATTTGCCAAGAAAATCATTTTTGTTTTAAGATGCAAAATGCAAAGGAAGAGAAAAACAACTAAGGGAAACTAGCCTAGCACTATCCCTAATGTTATCATACAATGTTTGACCCTAAGGTTGAGGATAAAGGAAAATCCTACCTTATGTTAGCATACATGGATTCCTACCTTAATCAACATGTCAAAGGAAGCTTAACAAAACTATCCTATAGGGAACAGGCAATGAGAGCGAAGTCGTGATCTCAATTTCTAAATTGAGTGACTCATCGATCAACAATTAAAGAAGAAAAACAATAAATATCCTATAGGGAACATGCACTGAGAGCGAAGTCGTGATCTCAATTTCTAAATCGAGTGACTCATCAATCAAAAGTTGAAGAAACAAACACAACACGTGTATCAAACAAAAACAGAGGGCCTGTTGACATATATCAGCAACAGAGGTCCCATCATGCAACATAGAACTATGAAAATAGAAGAAAGGAAATAGTGCAATACCAAACGGATAACTATCCGTAGAAATTGAGCAAGAATAAAAGAAACCCAGAGAACTTCAAGCAAGCTGGCATCAGCGGACAAATCAAGTCAGAAATTACGCCATCAGGATGTAAGTAATGAGATTATCAGATATGAACAGATCCCATGGGAAATGTATAGCATTCATAATCACATGTATATATCCTGCATAGACTATCAAATATTCCAAACACAAGAGCAGTGCCAATATAATAAATTGTGTTCTAAAAATAAAGTGAAACACAATAGCCTCAAGCCAAAAAATGGAAACTTTCCTCAAAGTACCTCAAGGAGAAAAGCGTTCTACTGTCTCCATCACTCCAGGTGCAAACAAATGGTGCTAACTTGATCTCCTCCCTTCACTGAAGCTGAAGCCACAAGAATTTTGAAGAAAACACCAAGGAATTGAGAGAATCGAAGCAAATTTCAGAAGAATGGTGGAAAACTCAGATCTGAAATTCTTTTAATGGGAGTAGGACCAGTGTAAAACAAGGCTTGCCTCTTCTTATATAGAGTTAATAGAGGAGCATAGAATTGGAAATGTAACCTCAAAGCCGTTGAAGGGCAGGATTGGAAGTTTTGGCCAAAAATGAGGATGCACATGGAATCTGCGTTTCACTCATGCATTTGCTTTCTTTTTATGCGTTTTGTGAGCCAAATGAAGTCATAATTACATGCCCAAAGTTCCAGCTCATGATTGTTTGAAATGAAGAAGTGTTGGTGATTTTGCAAATTTGAGCAAGTTTTGTGATTTTTCAATCCAACAAGTGCAAAACCAAATGAGGCACGAAATGGTGAGTGTGATGGGCCTCAGCATGTCACAAATTGCTCATGGGCTTGATTAGAAGCAAAAGGAATGGCTAAAACTTGAGTATTCAAGAAATGGCCATTTTGCATATTTGTCAAGTTTCAATAAAATGCCTCAAAATTCCAAAGTCCATAACTTGCTCATATTTTTGAATTTGGACACAAATGAGTAAAATTTGGAAAGGTATTTAAAAGATATAAATTTCCTTAGTTTTGAGTTTTTGCAATTGAATCCATTAAGGTCCTCAAAATTGAGATTGAAATTCATTAATTTTGGAAAATGACCTATAATTTTGTGACTTCCAAGCTTTATAACTCTTGACTCTTTGCCAATTTGGACATGAAACCAAAAGGAGATGAAAGATCATCCTCTTATCTTTCCAAGCATGTTTCATTTGCATTTGTTTGATCAAAGGTGAATAAAATATGAATTTTTGAAGTTAAGTCCTTATTTTCCAAAATTAGAAACTTTTAGGGTTTCTTTATGAACAAGTTTCAACCCAAACCTCAATCTTTTTGATCCAATGATCAAAATGGACTTGAAATATGAAAAGTACACCCTTGAATTGATGGTTAGCCAAAAGTTCACTTGGTCAACCTTGACTTTGACTGATTTTGACCAAAATGACCATTTTGCCCCTTTGAATTAATTGATCCACTTCCCTTCAAAATTCCCAAGAAAACTTGATGAAATCCTAAACCCTAGTTTTGGTTAACAGCTTAGGAGACTGATGAATCATCTTCAAAATTTCAAATCCTCTGGGCATCTTGGCCAATTTCTTGTACAAAGACTTTCCAAATACCAATGGGATGTTGTAGCTTCCAAATCAAGACTTGTACATTGATCAATAGCCTTGATCAAACAAACCCTAATTTTGACTGGTGAATCAAAAGAGAGATTCCTCTTATAATCAAACACAAACTTCAATCCTCTGATGATCCAAAGAAATGGATAAAATATCTTGAGATATGAAATAAATTTTGAGCTTGAAAGATCCATAGGTTTAGATGACAAGATTCTACTTGAGCAACTTGTCAATGCAGTCAACCTTCAAAGCTTGAGGAAGACTTGATAACCAAAGTACTTTGATCCCATCACAATGTATGAATGCAATGTGTGATCGGTGGATTTAGAACTGACTGTTTAACGCTGGTTCGCAAAATGTCGTGGAAGCAAGAGTCGCCATCGTCTTTTATTTTCTCCAATATGGACAGGACAAAAGCACAGCAAAATTCCTTATGAGATAGTTTCTCGGTTCGGGAGGTAGATTTATAGAAAGGGAAGGTGTTAGCACCCTTTCTATCCATGGTTATCCATGGGCTCTTAGATACTTGCTCATTGTGTTTTCAAAAGTGTTTGCTTTTCAATTGTGAGTGAGTTTGGAAAAAGTTTCGTTTAAAGATTTCAGAATGACTCTTGTATCAGTCCTCAAGAGTGTTTGAAAAAATTGTTTTGAAAGCCTTTTAAAAGTGTCGGTGTGAAAAGAGTTTTGATTTGTTTTTTAAGAGAGCAAGTATTTATGAGTCATCTACCTACCCTAAGGAATTAGGCTGTGTAAATGTCCTTAAGGTAGTGCCATCCCACCATTGAGAGGTAGGTAGCACCACCGTTGGAGGTGTTCTGGTCAATTCGTTTTTAGGGACAGTGTGATCACCAGAGCAACAGTAGGACACCTTAGAAGCTACCCTTATGCCATTGATCCTTTTTTTAATCTGAGGCAACCGTTTCGAGGCAACTGGATCATGGACATAAGGACTTACTAAAACGTCCTATACTCGACGACCACGTTTCGAAGGTAAGGCAACCAGTGAGGCGTACCCTAGAAGTGGTGTGCGAATTTGTATGTTGTTTTCATGTTTAGCAATTATCTTTGATCATGAATTTGTGAGCTACGCTTGTTTTTAATTAGCCGTACATTCTTTCATGCGATTAGAAGAAGTGCGGAAATTTAAATGCGGAAAGATAAATCCTACGCTATTACAAGACGCGGGTCTATACATCGCCAAATTACAAAGACCCGTTTGAAAAAAATGCGGAAAGTAAAAGGACCTAATTACTATTACAAGCCTTGAGCAGTTACATAATATTCGAAAGAAAATAAATGCGCGAAAAGAAATTGAAATTGAATGTCCGAGGGTTTTGACTCTTTTCAGAAATTAAATTGAAATTAAAAAGCTAATTAATTATTTAATTAAGAAAGAAATGTTTTTTAGGTTTTTGATGTTTATGAAAATAAGAAAAGAATTAAAATTAGAAGGAAACCCTAGTTCTAAATATTTTTAATTATTAATGAAAAATATACAAGTTAACCTAATTTGCACTAATTAATTAATTTACATATTTATTTACAAAAATATTTGGTAAATAATAATAATAATAATGAGAAAATTATTTATTAAAAAAGATGAAAATGTTAAAAAACCCTAATTTCTACATATTTTAATTTATTAAGAAAAAGATTAAAGTTTTAAAACCTAATTTACTAAATTAATGGTTAGAGTTTATTTACAAAATAAATTAATAGAAATTAAATATAATTAAATATATTACAATTTTTGGTTTCTGATTTTTTATAGAAAATTTATTATTTGTGAATTAACAAAACAATTAAAAAAACAATTAAAAAAGAATTGTAAATATATAATTGAAAAGAAAAGGAAATTAAAAAATATAATACAAACATTCGGGGGTGTCTGGCCCATTTGGAGGTGCTTGCAGTAATTTTGGCCTATTGAACAAAAAGCTTGTTTGACTTTTCCAGCTTGAGTGCGTGTGGTTGACTGAGTGTACACGATGGACCTCCTTTTGTAGCCTTCAGATTGATCATCATGAATATGTGGCAAGCCTGGGCGTGTGTGTGCATGGTAGAATGTTGGATGGAAACTGCATGGGAATATATTAAGACAAAAATTATTGAACATATGGGGGGGACCTGGGAATCGAACCCAGGTCCCAATGCCTGCAGGACAACTCACCCACCAACTGAGCTAATGCGCGCGTTTGTATATTTAATGGACAACAAATAATATGTATGAAGAAAAGGCCATTATGCTGGACGTTGAAAAACCGCGCCAAAGTTTGAATTGTCCAACCACTCAATGACACGCTAGCTTCGTCTTCGTCTTTGTACCTGTAATATAAACAAATAGCGGGGGTTTTAAACCCCCACTAAATGAAAACTGCAAAAATAGCGATTAGAACATGGACAAATATAAAAAGGGCGCGAGGTATTGGTTTGCTTCGTCTTGATACCACGAATTCAATGGCATAGCTTTTAAGGTCTAATTTTTCCATATGAGGAAAGCCCCAATTTTTGAGTCCTGAAACCCTAGATATCCTTCCATGGTGAATTTTGTTTCAAGGCATATTAATGAAATTGAATCATACAGAAAGCTTTGCCTGAGTGCTGTGAACACAAAACAATCAACCAAATGTATTAATAATGCATGAATCATGATATGGAATTCAAGGAATTTTGGCAAACCGTGTAATCTGTGTTCTATGATTCTTGGCACGTTTTGATTGATTCTTGATTGCAAAAGCTTCCTGGATGGTCCAGCAATGTGTTGGAATAGATTTTAGGCTTTGAAACGTGCAGTAACTAGGATTTCAGTTTCCAAGTTTTTTGATGAAATTTTGCAAATTGGTATGCAGCTTCTGAACAATTTTTCGTGTTCTTTGCATTAGGTTAGGTTATGCCTTTGTATCTGAATGGAATTAGGTAAAAAAAACAAGCCCAAGGTCCATCCATTCATGTTTTGAAGATTTGATTTTCAATTATATCAATTTCAATCTTTTGCCATTGAAACCCTTGTCAATCATGGAGAATCTTTCCTTTTTGGATGAGAAACGATTTTCCACCTTGCCCTAGTTTGATTTGCTGCACAAAAAAGATTTAAAAAGCATGATTTGATATTTTCTCATATTTAAATCTAATTAAATGAATTAATAATAATAAAAATTCAATTAATTAATTAAAAATAAGAAAATAAATCCCTTTGAACTTAATGGGTCGTGCATAGCCTTTGGGTAATGATTCATGAAAGAAATTGAGGCCCATTAGCATTTTTGAAGCCTTTTGTGCAAAGTTGACTTTTCAAAATTCCCAAAAATTTCCCAACTTCTCCAAGGCATATCTTGCTCAATTTTGAAGCTATGAACATGTTCTTTGACATTTTGGAAAGGTCTTGAAGTCCTCTAACCAATGCCTTTGGTCCCGTGTCATTTGGATTTACCAATCTCAAGTTATGGTCTTTGACTTAAAGTGCCTTTTTGTTGACTTTTGAAAATGACCTATAATGTTGAAATTGATAACTTTTTGTGAGAGCATTTCTTGGACTTGAAGTGTGAAGATGAGTTGTAGGAAATGTCATTCTCTTCAAAATGAGCTTTGGATGGAATTTTTCTGATAAACCATGAAGAAGTTATGCCTTGGTCAATTTGCAGTTGACTTTTCAACTGTCCAAAAATAGAAACTTTTGCATCTTGAGACTTTTTGAGCCATGCTCTGAGAATCATGATCAAGAATTGATCAAATGATGTTTGTGGCTTCAAAATAAGATGTTGACCAAAAATTCTGACTTTTGACTGTCAAATGACCATTTTGCCCCTGTAGTTGACTATGAAGCATTTAGGGTTTTGACTGTGCAATTTGATGCTGTGAGTCTTGAAACTTGACATATGAATGCTTGACAATGTATGTAGGAATATGGGACTTGATTGGACCCTTGAAAACCTCAATTTCTTTGCAAGAACCAAAACCCTAATTTTGACTGTGTTAGGAGGCAATTGGACTGTGCAATCCTTGAGAGATTTTGAACCATGACCTTGCCAAATCTTGGAGAATATGGGAGGGCAAATTTTGGGGTACAACAGTTGCCCCTGTTCAATCTTCTTAGACCTGAGGATGTAGATTGGCTGGCGTGCCTTTCGTAATCCGAAGGTGGGAGATGATTGAACACTAGAGTGCCCAGAAATTTGCACTCACATAGTAGAGTGTTAACAGTGTGATGGTGGGAATGGGCTTACAGATGCCATTTGGAGAGATGATGGATAGGAGGATGGGCTTAAAGATGCCATCTGGAGATGTAACAGAGTCTTGTCGGGAATGGGCTTATAGGTGCCATTTGGAGACTGTCGGTATGTGGATGGGCTTATAGATGCCATCTAGGTGTCGATCGCGTAAGAGATTCCTTAGCGAGAACTTGCGTACCTGAGAAAGAAAATAATTACCTGGCCTGCTACAGGGGTTGATCTTCAAACTCTTTATGTAGATGTGCCCTGGCTGGATACAGGAATCGAATCTTTAAATTCTTCAGATGTACCCTGGCAAGATACAGGAATCGAGTCTGGAATGTAGTCGTCAACAGATACACCCTGGCAAGATACAGGAATCGGATCTTTGAACTCTTCAGACGTGCCCTGGCAAGATACAGGAATCGAGTCTGGAATGTAGTCGTCAACAGATACACCCTGGCAAGATACAGGAATCGGATCTTCAAACTCTTCAGACGTGCCCTGGCAAGATACAGGAATCGAGTCTGCTAATGTAGTCGTCAACAGATACACCCTGGCGAGATACAGGAATCAGATCTTCAAAATCTTCAAACGTGCCTTGGAAAGATACAGGAATCGAGTCTGGAATTAGTCGTCAACAGATACACCCTGGCAAAATACAGGAATCGGATCTTCAAACTCTTCAGACGTTCCCTGGCAAGATACAGGAATCGAGTCTGGAATTAGTCGTCAACAGATACACCCTGGCAAGATACAGGAATCGGATCTTCGAACTCTTCAGACGTGCCCTGGAAAGATACAGGAATCGAGTCTAGTAATGTAGTCGTCAACAGATACACCCTGGCAAGATACAAGATTCGGATCTTCGAACTCTTCAGACGTGCCCTGGCAAGATACAGGAATCGAGTCTGGAATTAGTCGTCAACAGATACACCCTGGCAAGATACAGGAATCGGATCTTCGAACACTTCAGACGTCCCCTGGCAAGATACAGGAATCGAGTCTGGTAATGTAGTCGTCAACAGATACACCCTGGCAAGATACAGGAATCGGATCTTCGAACTCTTCAGACATGCCCTGGAAAGATACAAGAATCCAGTCTGGAATTAGTCGTCAAAAGATACACCCTGACAAGATACAGGAATCAGATCTTCGAACTCTTCAGACGTGCCCTGGCAAGATACAGGAATCCAGTCTGGTAATGTAGTCGTCAACAGATACACCCTGGCGAGATACAGGAATCGGATCTTCAAACTCTTCAGACGTGCCCTGGAAAGATACAGGAATCGAGTCTGGAATTAGTCGTTAACAGATACACCCTGGCAAGATACAGGAATCGGATCTTCGAACTCTTCAGACGTGCCCTGGCAAGATACAGGAATCGAGTCTGGTAATGTAGTCGTCAACAGATACACCCTGGCAAGATACAGGAATCAGATCTTTAGTTGCGACAGTTGATAGCAATTATCTTTGTATTAACCTTTGTCCTGAAAAGACAAAACGTTAGTCGTATGCGATGTCATGATGTATGACATGCGTGATGTTCTCAGAATAAATGAGATTGTATGTTCATGATGCGTATGTGCATGCTATAATGTATTAAGATGTGATGTTTATGGAATGTGATTTTGTCTAGGAAAATAAATCCTTGACGGGTGCCGGGAAGTTAATTCCTGGGCTGGTGTGGAAGAGTAGAGCTTCGTTGTTTCCGCTGGGGATGATAGTTGCAAGAATACCGGTAGGAGAGGATGACTCCGTTGGGGAATAAACTTGGCGAATAGAATACTCTACGGGGAGTGAATTCTATGGGGAAAGAGAGCACTTTGCTGAGATGTTGATGATAACTTCGCTAGGGATACCATTGATAAGCTTGTTGGAAGCCTTGATGAACTCCGCTGGGGGGTAGGAAGTCTTCGTCGGGGACGATCTTTCCGTGGCAATTGGCTGAGGATAACCCAGTTATATCCTGATGGGGAAATAACTTTCTGAATAAAGCCGGGGAGCGTTCATACTCTGCAGGTGACAAGCTTCCAGAATCTACTGGGGATAAGCTTCCTGCTGGGGAGATGGATTCCACTTTCCTGGGGAAACTTTTCAGATTGGACTGGACTTTCCTGGGGAAATTTTTGAGATATACTGGGGAAGTGGCTCCACTGAATGTCTGGTATTTCGCCAGGTTACAATCTTAGATTAAGATTGTCGGGGATGCTTGCTAGGAATGTTTGTATGCTCCGTTGGGGAATGTTGAGATCTTCAGGGGATAATCCAACTTCCTTAAGGCTGACTGAGTAGGCTAACTCTGCTTGGGGGAGAGCAATACTGACTTGCTGGAGATACGGTGCCTTGTTCAGGGCTGATGGGAGATCAACTGCTTGGGAGAATGGTTGAATCTTGTCTCACTCTCTGGGGAATTAAGGCATTTTGGTTACATTCTTCGGCCGAACTTACCTTGGTACCTGGGTGGACAGGGCAATTAGATTGTTTAGACCACTCATTATTGCCCCTGTTTCTGCGAGAGAAGGTACATGTGGAGGCGCTTGATTACTGCCGATAGACGAATCTTCTTTTGGTAGGCAAGTGACAAGATGTCGGGACATAGTCGTACGCTTTGATCCCTAACTTTTGCCTGCACCCCCCTTTCGGGTTTTCAGTCCACCAGGATACCCATTTTTGCCCAAGCCGCCTTTTCAGGTTTTCGACTTGCCGGGTGTACAGATTTTTTCATTTCATCCCTTATTTTTGCCCGAACCCTTTTGGTTCGCCGGGAAGCCCTTATTTTTGCCTAGGTGTGTCAACCTAGTGGGTCTTTGATTTTGCGTAGTATTTTTTCGACTATGTCCATGCTCTCAGAATGTAGGGAGTGGCCCCCATGTCAGTAGCATTGTGTTGCCGTACCACCGGAAGATCTTCGTTTGATTGTTCAATGCCCCAAGTGATCCGGATGGAGATTTGCCTCAAGTTGGTTGGCCCTTTTGAGAGATTCTATGAATCTTGACTTGACTGCCCCAGATTATGGACAATGCTCATGTCATGCCCCTTGATTGGAGGTACTCTTGTTCATTAGACATTCATCGTGCGAATTTCTCTGCTGTTCGAACAAAATAGTCATATGTAAACAATGTTATTTAAAAATGCAAAGCTTATGTCTGTCTTGAAGTTTTTTGAAAATGCATTTTTTCAGTAAAAGCAAGTGAATTTTTTTTTTTGTAAACTGTGATGTCAACTCATTATTTTACCGCAAGCCTTAAGGAGTCAGGATACCTTTCGTAACAGTATGCTTTCGAACTAACCCATGCTTCAGCTAGGACTTTTTAAGGGTTGTAGCGTGGCCTGGTTCACGGTTTAAGAAACAAAGGATAAAGGCTCAAATTATTTGTACCCACCCGTTCTTCGTGATGTTCTTCAAACCTAAACCCAACTGATCGTGCGTTAGACCTTGTTTGAGTCTTTGCTTTGATATACCAGTGATGATTCGGATATTGACAGTTTATTTGGAATAGGCAGTCATTTCCTTTTTTGTTGAGGTTTTGTAGGACCTCTTTCTTTTTGATTTTGTTATCCCTGTTTTTTTGCCCGAACTGTTTCTTTTGTGGTTACAATCAGCGGGATGCCCCAGTTTTGTAAGTCTCCTTCATAGGTTTTAACTTAATGGGCTTTTATTTTGAGATAACGACTGCCTATCTTTATGATTATTCGGAACCATCACCATCTTTTGTTTTGGAAGGACTACTTTGATGCTGTTCATTGTGCACCTGGATCAACTGAGAGAACCACCCTGCCCCAGGTTATGATTAAGGGTTTTAATTTTCGAAAAGAAAAACTCCTACTTCTTTGGCTCGAAGGGGTTGACGAGGGATTATCTTCCTTATAACTCCAGTGTTTAGGGATTGAAACAATGCATGTACCTCATCAGCGGGGTCTGTTCAAAAGCATACTGTAGATGTTGTGGTACCATTTTCGTCATCCTCCCTCAAGAGGCTTAGAATTATTAATTGAGAGTTTGATCATCACAAAAATAAATGTGAAAACAATTTGCATATAGTGAATACAAAATAATTACTTCAAGACAGACATGTGCAATGCATTAATGAAATAACAACGTTTAACATGAATAAATGTTTGAACAATCAAAAGAAAATTACAACTTGAGAATTCTAATAGACAAAAAGTCTTCTCATTTCAGGACTTGTTACTTCAAATGGTGAATCCTGTAGGGATGGTAGAAGCACTCAGCCTGACCCACTTGGGTGAAATCCACTACTCCTTCATTAATCAGATCCTGGACCTTGTTCTTCAGAGCCCAGCAGTCGGCAGTGTCATGTCCAGGACTATCAGAGTGGTATGCACACCTTTTGTTGGGATGATAGTTAGGAGCAGAGATGTTGGGGTTCCGGGGAGGAGCCCTTAGTGTAATCAGATTCATCCTCAGCAGGTGTTGTAGAGCTTGAAACAACGGCAAGTTGAGCTGGGTGAACTGCCTCATGGACCTTCTTGGCTTACTCTGATCAACCTGTGGCTCTGGGCGGGGTTGTGGTTGGACCTGTGAAGTGGTAGCAATTTGGAGAGGTCTATTCTTCTCCATACCAGACTCTTGTCCTCTTGGAAGCTGATCAATGACCTGGTCCCTGACTTGGACTGTTTGCTTCATGTTGGATCTGTCTTGGTGGAACTGACTGATCATGGTCCTCAACTCTTCTTGCTCCTGAGCTAAACCTTGGATGAGAGCCCTTTGCCCCAGCATCTGGGTTTTCATTGTGTCTACCTCATCCTGCAGACGTTTCAGCCGTTCGTCCTTGTCATCTTCGGGACTTTTCTTGGCCAAATTCCCCATGAGGAGTGTTCTCAATTCTTCTTGCCCCTTGGATAGGCTTAAAAAGATTTCCCTGAACTGAGTCTCTTGAGCATGAAGACCCTGGTTATCTTGTTGGGAAGCCATTGCTGAAATAAACAGCTAAGAAGGTAAGTGACCTGTAACAAGGATACCTGTAATGCAATGATATGTATGATATGCATGTAATGTTTTCAAGGATCTCGCGGGGTAAATAAGGGAAAATTGTTAGAGTTGAATCTGGTTGCTTGATCGAAGGTACTTCATGTTGTTGAGAGTCCTTCTTCAAGAGTCAAGGCTCACCATATCGAGTGGGTCATAGCCCCTGACTCAAGTTATCATGTTTGGATTTCTAGATCACCTTGGCTAGAGGAAAACAAATCCCCTTTTCCCCTTGCTAGACAGTTGGTTCATCATGACCTGCATCACAGACCCTCGAGATCCTTGAAACGGATTAGTCCTTATGTAGGATGTATGCAATGGCATGATGGTATGATGCTTATGCTATACGTGGGGTGATATAGGTAAACCCTGTTATGAGTCCAGATTAAGGACCATAAACAAAACCTGCAAGAAACTCAAGTTTCAGATAACAAGCATGCAAGTAGTCAAGTACGAAGGCACACAAGTCACACAAAAGAGCCCTTGGATTTTAGGCCAGCATGGGGTCTAGGTATTACCCTCTTTCAGTTTGTTGGTTAAGACCTGTCCTATCAAAAGTAACCGGGTTCTAGAGAATCCCAATATCACTGACTACCCTCAATCGGTCATAACTCCAGCATCGCAAATCTTTTCTTGCGGCCAGAACCATCCCGAGAGTTTAGCCTCAATGGGTGTAGCATACTGCTACTGTTCTATTGGCTAAGTTGGGTCATTTAAGGTTCTAAGGTCGGTTGGTGCTTAATGACTCCTCAGAAGACCCATATTCTCCTCGTTGCGACACAAGGGATATCGGTACAGACCAAGGTGCCACACCAATGTAGCCACTGCTTCACCCATGTCGGTCTACGCCGGACAGGTCCCTCACAGCTTATGCTACCTAACAGGGTATCCCCAGATCCGGGTTAGGATCTATGTAACTCCGATGCAGCCCACAATAATAAAGCAAACAAACACAACAATTGAAAACATAAGTCTGAGCTATCCTAAGGTACACCTCACTTTAAGAGTTTCCCCAGCAGAGTCGGCAGTTCTGTGATCGGTGGATTTAGAACTGACTATTTAACGCTGGTTCGCGAAATGTTGCGAAAGCAAGAGTCGCCACCGTCTTTTATTTTCTCCAATATGGACAGGACAAAAGCACAGCAAAATTCCTTATGAGATAGTTTCTCGGTTCGGGAGGTAGATTTAAAGAAAGGAAAGGTGTTAGCACCCTTTCTATCCATGGTTATCCATGGGCTCTTAGATACTTGTTCATTGTGTTTTCAAAAGTGTTTGCTTTTCAATTGTGAGTGAGTTTGGAAAAAGTTTCGTTTAAAGATTTCAGAATGACTCTTGTATCAGTCCTCAAGAGTGTTTGAAAAAATTGTTTTGAAAGCCTTTTAAAAGTGTCAGTGTGAAAAGAGTTTTGATTTGTTTTAGAAGAGAGCAAGTATCTATGAGTCATCTACCTACCGTAAGGAATTAGGCTGTGTAAATTTCCTTAAGGTAGTGCCATCCCACCATTGAGAGGTAGGTAGAACCACCGTTGGAGGTGTTCGGGTCAATTCGTTTTTAGGGACAGTGTGGTCACCAGAGCAACAGTAGGACACCTTAGAAGCTACCCTTATGCCATTGATCCTTTTTTTAATCCGAGGCAACCTTTTCGAGGCAACTGGATCATGGACATAAGGACTTACTAAAACGTCCTATACTCGACGACCACGTTTCGAAGGTAAGGCAACCAGTGAGGCGTACCCTAGAAGTGGTGTGTGAATTTGTATGTTGTTTTCATGTTTAGCAATTATCTTTGATCATGCATTTGTGAGCTACGCTTGTTTTTAATTAGCCATACATTCTTTCATGCGATTAGAAGAAGTGCGGAAATTTAAATGCGGAAAGATAAATCCTACGCTATTACAAGGCGCGGGTCTATACATCGCCAAATTACAAAGACCCGTTTGAAAAAAATGCGGAAAGTAAAAGGACCTAATTACTATTACAAGCCTTGAGCAGTTACATAATATTCGAAAGAAAATAAATGCGCGAAAAGAAATTGAAATTGAATGTCCGAGGGTTTTGACTCTTTTGAGAAATTAAATTGAAATTAAAAAGCTAATTAATTATTTAATTAAGAAAGAAATGTTTTTTAGGTTTTTGATGTTTATGAAAATAAGAAAAGAATTAAAATTAGAAGGAAACCCTAGTTCTAAATATTTTTAATTATTAATGAAAAATATACAAGTTAACCTAATTTGCACTAATTAATTAATTTACATATTTATTTACAAAAATATTTGGTAAATAATAATAATAATAATAATGAGAAAATTATTTATTAAAAAAGATGAAAATGTTAAAAAACTCTAATTTCTACATATTTTAATTTATTAAGAAAAAGATTAAAGTTTTAAAACCTAATTTACTAAATTAATGGTTAGAGTTTATTTACAAAATAAATTAATAGAAATTAAATATAATTAAATATATTACAATTTTTGGTTTCTGATTTTTTATAGAAAATTTATTATTTGTGAATTAACAAAACAATTAAAAAAACAATTAAAAAAGAATTGTAAATATATAATTGAAAAGAAAAGGAAATTAAAAAATATAATACAAACATTCGGGGGTGTCTGGCCCATTTGGAGGTGCTTGCAGTAATTTCGGCCTATTGAACAAAAAGCCTGTTTGACTTTTCCAGCTTGAGTGCGTGTGGTTGACTGAGTGTACACGATGGACCTCCTTTTGTAGCCTTCAGATTGATCATCATGAATATGTGGCAAGCCTGGGCGTGTGTGTGCATGGTAGAACGTTGGATGGAAACTGCATGGGAATATATTAAGACAAAAATTATTGAACATATGGGGGGGACCTGGGAATCGAACCCAGGTCCCAATGCCTGCAGGACAACTCACCCACCAACTGAGCTAATGCGCGCGTTTGTATATTTAATGGACAACAAATAATATGTATGAAGAAAAGGCCATTATGCTGGACGTTGAAAAACCGCGCCAAAGTTTGAATTGTCCAACCACTCAATGACACGCTAGCTTCGTCTTCGTCTTTGTACCTGTAATATAAACAAATAGCGGGGGTTTTAAACCCCCACTAAATGAAAACTGCAAAAATAGCGATTAGAACATGGACAAATATAAAAAGGGCGCGAGGTATTGGTTTGCTTCGTCTTGATACCACGAATTCAATGGCATAGCTTTTAAGGTCTAATTTTTCCATATGAGGAAAGCCCCAATTTTTTAGTCCTGAAACCCTAGATATCCTTCCATGGTGAATTTTGTTTCAAGGCATATTAATGAAATTGAATCATACAGAAAGCTTTGCCTGAGTGCTGTGAACACAAAACAATCAACCAAATGTATTAATAATGCATGAATCGTGATATGGAATTCAAGGATTTTTGGCAAACCGTGTGATCTGTGTTCTATGATTCTTGGCACGTTTTGATTGATTCTTGATTGCAAAAGCTTCCTGGATGGTCCAGCAATGTGTTGGAATAGATTTTAGGCTTTGAAACATGCAGTAACTAGGATTTCAATTTCCAAGTTTTTTGATGAAATTTTGCAAATTGGTATGCAGCTTCTGAACATTTTTTCGTGTTCTTTGCATTAGGTTAGGTTATGCCTTTGTATCTGAATGGAATTAGGTCAAAAAAACAAGCCCAAGGTCCATCCATTCAAGTTTTGAAGATTTGATTTTCAATTATATCAATTTCAATCTTTTGCCATTGAAACCCTTGTCAATCATGGAGAATCTTTCCTTTTTGGATGAGAAACGATTTTCCACCTTGCCCTAGTTTGATTTGCTGCACAAAAAAGATTTAAAAAGCATGATTTGATATTTTCTCATATTTAAATCTAATTAAATGAATTAATAATAATAAAAATTCAATTAATTAATTAAAAATAAGAAAATAAATCCCTTTGAACTTAATGGGTCGTGCATAGCCTTTGGG
Source organism: Vicia faba (assembly GCA_948472305.1). Classification (NCBI taxonomy): domain Eukaryota; kingdom Viridiplantae; phylum Streptophyta; class Magnoliopsida; order Fabales; family Fabaceae; genus Vicia; species Vicia faba. Next base: position 444,647,793 of record OX451740.1, read on the forward strand.
TAATGATTCATGAAAGAAATTGAGGCCCATTAGCATTTTTGAAGCCTTTTGTGCAAAGTTGACTTTTCAAAATTCCCAAAAATTTCCCAACTTCTCCAAGGCATATCTTGCTCAATTTTGAAGCTATGAACATGTTCTTTGACATTTTGGAAAGGTCTTGAAGTCCTCTAACCAATGCCTTTGGTCCCGTGTCATTTGGATTTACCAATCTCAAGTTATGGTCTTTGACTTAAAGTGCCTTTTTGTTGACTTTTGAAAATGACCTATAATGTTGAAATTGATAACTTTTTGTGAGAGCATTTCTTGGACTTGAAGTGTGAAGATGAGTTGTAGGAAATGTCATTCTCTTCAAAATGAGCTTTGGATGGAATTTTTCTGATAAACCATGAAGAAGTTATGCCTTGGTCAATTTGCAGTTGACTTTTCAACTGTCCAAAAATAGAAACTTTTGCATCTTGAGACTTTTTGAGCCATGCTCTGAGAATCATGATCAAGAATTGATCAAATGATGTTTGTGGCTTCAAAATAAGATGTTGACCAAAAATTCTGACTTTTGACTGTCAAATGACCATTTTGCCCCTGTAGTTGACTATGAAGCATTTAGGGTTTTGACTGTGCAATTTGATGCTGTGAGTCTTGAAACTTGACATATGAATGCTTGACAATGTATGTAGGAATATGGGACTTGATTGGACCCTTGAAAACCTCAATTTCTTTGCAAGAACCAAAACCCTAATTTTGACTGTGTTAGGAGGCAATTGGACTGTGCAATCCTTGAGAGATTTTGAACCATGACCTTGCCAAATCTTGGAGAATATGGGAGGGCAAATTTTGGGGTACAACACAATGTAATATGATATTCATGATGAAACATAAGCCAAAATCAAGAGGGTAAATTTTGGGGTGCAACACATTCCAACTTCATTCACGGCAGGACTTCAAAATAACACTTTGACATATACACATCCTGCAACATCTACGTTTTCACCATTACAAGGATCGGGTTTAGGGGTAAACCATATGGCACGAAATAATTTGCATCTAGGATATGTTGCTCAATTGCCTCCTATTACCACAAATACGCAGGAAACTTTGAGGCTACAAATGGATGATAGTAACCATGAAATGGTGGGAGTACTCGCCTAACAAATGAGTACAATTTTTAACCCTTTAATCCAAAGCATCACACATACGAACTTGCAGAATGCCCAAGCAAACCAACAAATGGAAGCACAAACTGGGCGCCTTGCAGATTTCTTTGGTGCACCCAGAGAACCAATTCAACAACCACAACCTACATGGATAAGGGAAAATCAAGGCATCATGTTTCAAGAAGAACCAACCATTGACCAGGCCCAACCAGTGATACACCTAGAAATCGAAATTCAACAACCAGTTCGAAGGGAAGAACCACCCAGATTTCAAAAGGCTATTCCCAAGGAGGAACCACGAAGGAGGGTAGTTATGGTGAATCAAAACCAAGATGCTGACGAAGTCCTCCAAGGATATCGCCAAGATGATATGGTAGGAAACAACAATCTAGCAGCCATAGACGAAAGAATCATGGCACGAAATGGAGTAAATATTGGCATGCGAAGGCCAAATTATACATCCCCTTTGTCTGAATACATTCAGCAAATTGAGTTTCCTAGGGGATGGAAAGTGCTAAAATTTACAAATTTTTCTGGTGACACTAGTGAGTCAACCATAGAACATGTGGCTAGATATCTTACTGAAGCAGGGGATATAGCAAACAATGAGAATCTAAGGATTAAGTATTTCCCTAGGTCACTAACCAAAAATGCTTTTACTTGGTTTACTACTCTTGTAGCAAAATCCATCCATGATTGGACTCGCTTGAAGAGATTATTTCATGAACAATTTTATGTAGGTCAATCCAAAATCAGCCTGAGCGAATTTGCAAATGTTAAGCACAAATTCAGCGAGCCTATTGACGATTATCTTAACAGGTTCCATCTGTTAAAGGAAAGATGTTTCACACAGGTTCCTGAACATGGGTTGGTCGAAATGGAAGAAAGAGAATTGGACTTCTCTATCATAAAGAAGTTAGATCCCCAGTATCTGATATATATGGCACAACTGGCTGACAGAGTTCGACAGGTGGAGCGTCTGAAGATCAAAAAAGCAAGGGATAACAAAATCCACAGAAAAGAAAGAGTGGCTTATATCAAAGCTTTCTTAGACGAAAGAGATGTTGAAGATGATTTTTCAGAGGTTGAAGAACACGAGATAGATCTTGCAGATTTAAAGCAAGGGCCACCATATCCTTGCAAAGTGTTAACGCCTGCAAACGGGAAAAATCCCATCGAACCAGAAAGGAATGACAAATTCCCAAAGAAAACCTATACTTTCGACATCACCAAGTGTGATGAAATATTTTATTTATTAGTAAAAGATGGCCAGATGATAGTGCCCCCTGGTGATAAAATTCATCCGTTAGAACAAGGAAAGAAAAGGGGCTTTTGTAAGTATCATAATTTCTTAGGCCATAAAACCTCACAATGCTATCTTTTCAGGGATTTGATACAGAATTCTATCAAGGAAGGGAGGCTAAAGTTCAGAGAGAAGCCCAAGAGCCTAATGAAGGTCGACACAGATCCTCTTCAGATTGCTGAGACAAATTTTGCAGGGATTGTAGATATCAACGTGGTTGATGATGTCGAAGTCGAAGGAGGTCAACTCGACGTAAACAAGATATTTGAAGATACTCAGGGGCCAAAGACTGTTGAGGGTCTCATGGCCCAGCAACAAGGTAATGTTGCTGATGGAAATTCCAAAGTTACTGGCGAAGTAAAGACTGCTGAGGGTCTCATGGGCCAGGAAGAAGGCAATGTTGTTGATGGCAATGCCAAAATTGCTGGCGAGGCTAAGACTACTGAGGGTCTTAGAGTCAAATTCGAAGAGCTTGAGATTGCTGAAGGTCCCAAGTTGGAAATAAACATGGTGAATCTGAACCAGCTATCCCTAAAAATGGAGGAGATCGAAAGACATTTGAAGATAGAGAATGATAGGATGCGAAATGGGCACCAAAAAGTAAGCCTGGTCGAATATCTTTTTCATTGCCATACGAAGAATCCTAAGGGACTAGTGTGCCCTAGGTTCAACATAATGAATGATTGAGGCGCTGCGAAAACATACAAGAAAGTGTACCAAGAGAGAGTTGGAAACAACTGGAGGAATGATAAAGAGTTGCTGCCATACCCAAAAATAGGAGAAATCTTGATGGGTTTTCTAGTTCACTGTCATAAGGCAGGATCAGAAGTCTTAATGTGCCCATGGTGTAGCGTTATTTATGATAGAAAGGCAGCCGAAGCATTTGAGAAAATTCCATATGCTCAATGTTGGAACAATCAAAGGAATAGCAGGGGAAGGTATGTAACCAATGCAAAAGGAATTGCAAAAAGGGTAGATAGCCCACACCCCAAGGTGAATCGACAAGTCACTTTAAGCCACCTGCCAACATCCCAACAGGCGAGTTGTTGAAGTCTAGTCAAAGCAAGCAGGGAGGAAAAGGCAAAGGGAAATAGAAGAGTTTCAAGGAAGGTGGCAGAATAGTGTGGGCATATCGAAGGCAGTTCCAGTCAACGAAGCAACGAGCCTATGTGTATGAAAACTATAAGGGTAAAAACCAATGACAAGGTCCCAATGGCAAAGATTCTAGAGGACCAAGAAGGCTTAAAGAGAACTTACAAGCAACGAAGAAGGGGAATCAAGTATGAATCAGACTTTGTTTGCTGCACCTGTCAAAGAGAAGTTTCTGATACAAAGGAGGCCTTTCCCCCAAAAAAGACAGAGGTGTCCGTCAAAAGGACTATAGAGGAAACAAATTGTAACAAAGAGCCAACCAATGATGAGGACATGCTTACTGACAACTTTGACTCAGATGGGGAGTCTTCTCTTAATATCAATTGCAATGTAGTTTCTATACTACCACATAAATATGATCTAGTGACAAAGATAGATGATTCTAAAGAAGCAGACAAATTAGAAATGGTGAAGCACAAGCCTATGTGCTACTATGTTATGAAAAACAGAGCAGTCGAAGAACAAAATGCATTCTTTGAAAGACCAGACCAAGGTATAAAGAATCACTTGAAGCCTCTATTTATCAGAGGAAATACTGAACAAGTGGGGATCAACAAAGTGATGGTAGATGGGGGTGCTACTGTCAACCTAATGCCTCAGTTCTTGCTAAAGAGGATAGGTATGTATGGTACATATATAAAACCCCATAATACGGTATTATCTAACTACGAAGGGAAAATTGGTTATACTTTAGGCGTAGTTTAAGTTGATCTCACTGTAGGAACCATTACAAGACAAACTATGTTCATGGTCATAGTGGCCAAGACAAATTACAACTTACTCTTGGGCCGTCAGTGGATTCATGGGATAGGCGTAGTTCCCTCCTCAATGCACCAGCGTGTGGAAATTTGGAGAGAAGATGGAATTATAGAAAACATCGAAGTTGACCAAAGCTATTATATGGTGGAGGTTAACCAAGTTGATCGAAGAAATTTTGATCGAAACCTAGCCAACATAGGGCCTTGCAGTGCTGCAGATGGCGCATATGCACCAAACAACAATGCTATGTATTTTTTTACCCTACATCCAAGGAATGGATTTTGCTGGGATAGGGAGATTTTGGGGAAAGAAGATGATGCACCTGGACTCCCAGGAATACGTCCCACGGGATGGGATGACAAAGACAATGCTCATGTCTAAGTCCTCCTTCTTCTAAAGGATTTCTGCCTATTTGGCTGAAAACAAATTAAAAACGACTTTGGAAGCCGAAGTGAAGATTATGGCTATGGAGGCCAACCAAGAAACAAATAATACAAAGGGACCTGGGGTGTTCTTCAAGCCAAAACCCTCTGAAAAATAGAAGTTCGTCGAAGAAAAAGACCAAAGGCTGGACATTATATACGATGATAGGCCTTTGGGATTCGAGAAGGATCCAGTGGTGTCGAACGCGAAGATGCTAGCACAGGACCCTCTTGAAGAAGTGGATCTAGGAAATGAGACTGTAAAAATATCCATATATGTCAGTTCGAAGCTTAGTCGATGGGTAAAAGCAGAAGTGATCCAGTTACTTAAGGAGTATAAAGATTATTTTTCCTGTGACTTTAACGAAATGCCTGGTTTGAGCAGGGACCTGGTCGAACTGAAGCTGCCCATAAAGGATGGCAAGAATCCCATCAAGCAGACTCCAAGAAGATTCTCACCAGGGATTCTCTCAAAGATAAAAGAAGAAGTCGAAAGACTTCACTGAAAATTCATCCGGACCACAAGGTATGTAGAATGGGTTGCAAATATAGTACCAGTAATTAAGAAAAATGGATCTCTTAGAGTATGCATAGATTTTCGTGATTTAAATTCTGCAACTCCTAAGGATGAATATCCAATGCATGTGGCTGAAATGTTAGTAGATTTTGCTGCTGGTTTCGAATATCTTAGTATGCTTGATGGATATTTAGGATACAATCAGATTTTTATTACAGAAGAAGATGTGCCAAAGACAACATTTTGATGCCCTAGGGCAATAGGCATCTACGAATGGATTGTTATGCCATTTGGTTTAAAAAATGTTACGGAAACTTTTTAAAGAGAAATGAAATATATATTCTATGATTTCATTGAGACTTTCATGCATGTATATATTGATGATATAGTAGTAAAATCCATATCAGGATCTAGTCATTTGGATCACCTTTGTCAGTCATTCGAAAGAATGAGAAAACATGGCTGGTGACTTTCTTGGCTTTGTGGTCCATAAGAAATGCATAGAAATAAACCCAAAAAAAAAAGCAATAATGGAAGAGAAAGTGCCATCGACGAAGAAATAGTTACAATCATTGTTGGGAAAGATAAACTTCTTGCGAAGATTTATATTAAACCTAAGTGGTCGAACTCAAGCATTCTCTCCACTCTTGCGGATGAAGCAAGGAGACTTCGCATGGAATGCAGAATATCAAGAGGCGTTCGAGAAAATCAAACATGCTGGCTCAAGAAGATGAAATTGGCGTCGAAAGGGACATTTACTACTTAAGTAGAGTACTGAATGACACAGAAACTAGATATAGTACAATATAAAAACTATGTCTTTGCTTGTACTTCTCATGTACCAAATTGAAATATTATATAAAGCCAGTCGATGTTTCTGTTTCTTCACATTTAGATGTTATTAAGCATATGTTGTCTAAACCAATTTTACACAGTCGAATTGGTAAATGGGCATTGGCTCTAACAGAGTACTCTTTGACTTTCATGCCTTTAAAAGCAATGAAGGGGCAAGTGGTCTCTGATTTCATTTTCGACCATGCATTGGTCGAAGTATCCCAGACACTTGTGGAATTAGAACCTTGGAAGTTATTCTTTGATGGTTCTACACATAAGGAAGGAAGTGGAATTGGAATTCTGATTATTTCTCCAGATAAAATTCTAACAAAGCTTAAGTACAAAATAGAAGGACCCCCTTATTCGAAAAATGAGGCGGAATATGAAGCATTGATAGCATGACTTGAAGCCTTAATGGAATTGGGGGCAACAAGAGTCGAAATAACGGGTGACTCTGAATTAGTAATCAAACAAACTACTAAAGAATACAAGTGCATAAAAGAAAACTTGATATTCTACTTCGTGATAGCAAACAGGTTGCTTTGAAAGTTTAAGTATGTAGATATCAAGCACACCCCCAAGTTAAATAATCAAGAATCAAATGATTTGGCTCAGATCGCCTTAGGATAAAACGTATCAAAAGAAAGATTGGAAGAGTTGATCGAAGTACGTGGAAAGGTACTAACTTCTAAACTTTCTCTAGAAGATTTAAAAAAGTCAAGTCTAGATTATGAAAATGAAGTACATTTCGAAATATTAGCCATAGATAGCCTAGCAGATACAAATTGGAGAAGTCCAATAATAAATTATTTGAAAGATCCAACAGCAAATACTGAAAGAAAGGTAAAATATCGTGCCTTAAGTTATGTGCTAATAGGAAACGAATCATTTAAGTAAACTACAGAAGGAGTCTTCTTGAAATGCTTAGGAGAAAGTGAAGCTTATTTAACAGTAGCAAACGTGCATAGTGGGGCATGTGAAGCACATCAAGCAGGTCACAAGATGAAGTGGTTGTTGTTTCGATATGGCATGTATTGGCCTACAATTTTGAAAGATTGAATAGATTTTGCCAAAGGATGCCAAGAGTGCCAGATTCATGCAGGAATTAAGCACGCTCCTGCAAGTGAACTACATTCAATTGTCAAGCCATGGACTTTTAGAGGATGGGAATTAGATTTGATTGGATAAATTAGACCATCATCTTCAAAGAATCAGAAATAAATTTTAGTGAGAATAGATTGTTTCACAAAATGGATATAAGCGATACCTTTGGTGAATATTGATCAAAAAAGCATTATCGAATTCATCCAGAGGCATATTGTTTATAGATTTGGAATCCCATAAACTATTACAACAGATCAAGGATCAGTATTTACTGGTTGATAGATGCAAGAGTTTGCTAAAGATATGGGTTTAAAATTATTAACATCTACGCCTTATTATGCACAAGAAAAAGGACAAGTTGAAGCAGCTAATAAGGTAATCATTGGGCTAATTAAGAGACATGTGGACAGAAAGCCAAAGAATTGGAAATAAACCTTAGATCAAGTTTTATGGGCTTGTCGAACATCCCCTAAAGAGGCAACAAACACAACTCAATTTCGTCTAACATTTGGACATGATGCAGCTTTTCCAGTGGAGATTTACTTACAGTCAGTCAGAATCCAAAGGAAAAAAATTCCCACATATCTCTATTGGGAGATGATGATGAACGAATTGGTGGATTTGGATGAAGTAATGTTACATGCTTCGGAAAATCTAAGAATACAAAAGGAAAGAGTAGCCAGAGCATATAATAAGAGAGTTAAGGGAAAAGCCTTCTCAAATGATGATTTGGTTTAGAAGGTGATTTTGCCAATGGATCGAAAGAATAAGTTATTAGGAAAATGGTCCTCAGATTTGGAAGGCCCATTTCGAATCCTTCAAACATTCAATAACAATGCCTATGAAATCGAAGAACTGGAAGAAGATCTAAGAGTCTTGAAAATTAACGGTAACTATTTGAAAAAATATAAAACTTCTCTTATTATTTGAAAGATCCATAAGAAAATACCGAAAGAAAGGTAAAATATTGTGCCTTAAGTTATGTGCTAATAGGAAACGAATTGTTTAAGAAAACTCCAGAAGGAGTCTTGTTGAAATGCATAGGATAAAGTGAAGCTTATTTAGCGCTAGCAAACGTGCATAGTGGGGCATGTGGAGAACATCAAGCAGGTCACAAGATGAAGTGGTTGTTGTTTTGATATGGCATGTATTGGCCTACAATTTTGAAAGATTGTATAGATTTTGCCAATGGATGCCAAGAGTGCCAGATTCATGCAGGAATTATGCACGCTCCTGCAAGTGAACTACATTTAATTGTTAAGATATGGCCTTTTAGAGGGTGGGCATTGGATTTGATTGGCGAAATTAGACCATCATCTTCAAAGAATCAGAAATACATTTTAGTGAGAATAGATTGTTTCACAATATGGATATAAGTGATACCTTTGTCGAATGTTGATCAAGAAAGCATTATCGAATTCATCTAGAGGCATATCGTTTATAGATTTGGAATCCCATAAACTATTACAATAGATCAATGAATAGTATTTACTGGTTGAAAGATGCGAGAGTTTGCTAAAGATATGGGTTTCAAATTATTAACATCTACGCCTTATTATGCACAAGAAAATGGACAAGTTGAAGAAGCTAATAAGGTAATCATTGGGCTAATCAAGGGACATGTGGTCAGAATGCCAAAGAATTGGAACAAAACCTTACATCAAGTTTTATGAGCTTGTCGAACATCCCCCAAAGAGGTAACAAACACAACTCCATTTTGTCAAACATTTGGACATGATGCAGTTTTGACAGTGGAGATTTACTTACAGTCAGTCAGAATCCAAAGGAAAAACAAAATTCCCACAGATCTCTATTGGGAGATGATGATGAACAGATTGGTGGATTTGGATGAAGAAATGTTACATGCCTCAAGAAAATCTAAGAATACAAAAGGAAAAAGTAGTTAGAGCATATAATAAGAGAGTTAAGGGAAAAGTCTTCTCAATTGATGATTTGGTTTGGAAGGTGATTTTTCCAATGGATCGAAAGAATAAGTTATTAGGAAAATGGTCCTCACATTTAGAAGGCCCCTTTCGAATCCTTCAAACATTCAATAACAATGCCTATGAAATCGAAGAACTGGAAGAAGATCGAAGAGTCTTGAAAATTAACGGTAAGTATTTGAAAAAATATAAACCTTCTCTTATTATTTGAAAGATCCACAAGAAAATACCGAAAAAAGGTAAAATATCGTGCCTTAAGTTATGTTCTAATAGGCAACGAATTGTTTAAGAAAACTCCATAAGGAGTCTTGTTGAAATGCTTAGGAGAAAGTGAAGCTTATTTAGCGCTAGCAAACGTGCATAGTGGGGCATGTGGAGAACATCAAGCAGGTCACAAGATGAAGTGGTTGTTGTTTTGATATGGCATGTATTGGCCTACAATTTTGAAAGATTGTATAGATTTTGCCAAAGGATGCCAAGAGTGCCAGATTCATGCAGGAATTATGCACGCTCCTGCAAGTGAACTACATTCAATTGTTAAGACATGGCCTTTTAGAGGGTGGGCATTGGATTTGATTGGCGAAATTAGACCATCATCTTCAACGAATCAGAAATACATTTTAGTGAGAATAGATTGTTTCACAATATGGATATAAGTGATACCTTTGTCAAATGTTGATCAAGAAAGCATTATCGAATTCATCTAGAGGCATATCATTTAGAGATTTGGAATCCCATAAACCATTACAATAGATCAAGGATCAGTATTTGCTGGTTGAAAGATGCAAGAGTTCACTAAAGATATGGGTTTCAAATTATTAACATCTACGCCTTATTATGCACAAGCAAATGGGCAAGTTGAAGAAGCTAATAAGGTAATCATTGGGCTAATCAAGAGACATGTGGGCAGAAAGCCAAAGAATTGGAACAAAACTATAGATCAAGTTTTATGGGCTTGTCGAACATCCCCCAAAGAGGTAACAAACACAACTTCATTTCGTCTAACATTTGGACATGATGCAGTTTTTCCAGTGGAGATTTACTTACAGTCAGTCAGAATCCAAAGGAAAAACAAAATTCCCACATATCTCTATTGGGAGACGATGATGAACGGATTGGTGGATTTGGATGAAGAAATGTTACATGCTTCGGAAAATATAAGAATACAAAAGGAAAGAGTAGCCAGAGCATATAATAAGAGAGTTAAGGGCAAAGTCTTCTCAAATGATGATTTTGTTTAGAAGGTGATTTTGCCAATGGATCGAAAGAATAAGTTATTAGGAAAATGGTCCTCACATTTGGAAGGCCCCTTTCGAATCCTTCAAACATTCAATAACAATGCCTATGAAATCGAAGAACTTGAAGAAGATCGAAGAGTCTCAAAAATTAATGGTAAGTATTTGAAAAAATATAAACCTTCTCTTATTATTTGAAAGATCCACAAGTAAATACCGAAAGAAAGGTAAAATATCGTGCCTTAAGTTATGTGCTAATAGGAAACGAATTGTTTAAGAAAACTCCAGAAGGAGTCTCGTTGAAATGCTTAGGAGAAAGTGAAGCTTATTTAGCGCTAGCAAACGTGCATAGTGGGGCATGTGGAGAACATCAAGCAGGTCACAAGATGAAGTGGTTATTGTTTTGATATGGCATGTATTGGCCTATAATTTTGAAAGATTGTATAGATTTTTCCAAAGGATGCCAAGAGTGCCAGATTCATGCAGGAATTATGCACGCTCCTGCAAGTGAACTACATTCAATTGTTAAGACATGGCCTTTTAGAGGGTGGGCATTGGATTTGATTGGTGAAATTAGACCATCGTCTTCAAAGAATCAGAAATACATTTTAGTGAGAATAGATTGTTTCACAATATGGATATAAGCGATACCTTTGTCGAATGTTGATCAAGAAAGCATTATCGAATTCATCTAGAGGCATATCGTTTATATTTGGAATCCCATAAACCATTACAACAGATCATGGATCAGTATTTGCTGGTTGAAAGATGCAAGAGTTCACTAAAGATATGGGTTTCAAATTATTAACATCTACGCCTTATTATGCACAAGAAAATGGACAAGTTGAAGACGCTAATAATGTAATCCTTGGGCTAATCAAGAGACATGTGGGCAGAAAGCCAAAGAATTGGAACAAAACCTTAGATCAAGTTATGGGCTTGTCGAACATCCCTCAAAGAGGTAACAAACACAACTTCATTTCGTCTAACATTTGGACATGATGTAGTTTTTCCAGTGGAGATTTACTTACAGTCAGTCAGAAACCAAAGGAAAAACAAAATTCCCACAGATCTCTATTGGGAGATGATGATGAACGGATTGGTGGATTTGGATGAAGAAATGTTACATGCTTTGGAAAATCTAAGAATACAAAAGGAAACAGTTGCCAGAGCATATAATAAGAGAGTTAAGGGAAAAGTCTTCTCAAATGATGATTTGGTTTAGAAGGTGATTTTTCCAATGGATCGAAAGAATAAGTTATTAGGAAAATGGTCCTCACATTTGGAAGGCCCTTTTCGAATCCTTCAAACATTCAATAATAATGCCTATGAAATCGAAGAACTGGAAAAAGATCGAAGAGTCTCAAAAATTAATGGTAAGTATTTGAAAAAATATAAACCTTTGCTTATTATTTGAATGATCCACAAGCAAATACCGAAAGAAAGGTAAAATATTGTGCCTTAAGTTATGTGCTAATAGGAAACGAATTGTTTAAGAAAACTCCAGAAGGAGTCTTGTTGAAATGCTTAGGAGAAAGTGAAGCTTATTTAGCGCTAGCAAACATGCATAGTGGGGCATGTGGAGAACATCAAGCAGGTCACAAGATGAAGTGGTTATTGTTTTTATATGGCATGTATTGGCCTACAATTTTGAAAGATAGTATAGATTTTGCCAAAGGATGCCAAGAGTGTCAGGTTCATACAGGAATTATGCACGCTCCTGCAAATGAACTACATTCAATTGTTAAGCCATGGCCTTTTAGAGGGTGGGCATTGGATTTGATTGGCGAAATTATATCATCATCTTCAAAGAATCAGAAATACATTTTAGTGGGAATAGATTCTTTCACAAAATGGATTGAAGCGACACCTTTGGTGAATGTTGATCAAGAAAACATTATCGAATTCATATAGAGGCATATCGTTTAAAGATTTGGAATCCCATAAACTATTACAATAGATCAAGGATTAGTATTTACTGGTTGAAAGATGCAAGAGTTTGCTAAAGATATGGGTTTCAAATTATTAACATCTACGCCTTATTATGCACAAGCAAATGGACAAGTTGAAGAAACTAATAAGGTAATCGTTGGGCTAATCAAGGGACATGTGGTCAGAAAGCCAAAGAATTGGAACAAAACCTTACATCAAGTTTTATGAGCTTGTCGAACATCCCCCAAAGAGGTAACAAACACAACTCCATTTTGTCTAACATTTGGACATGATGCAGTTTTGACAGTGGAGATTTACTTACAGTCAGTCAAAATCCAAAGGAAAAATAAAATTCCCACAGATCTCTATTGGGAGATGATGAAAAACGGATTGGTGGATTTGGATTAAGAAAGGTTACATGCTTCGGAAAATCTAAGAATTCGAAAGAAAAGAGTAGCCAGAGCATATAATAAGAGAGTTAAGGGAAAAGTCTTCTCAAATGATGATTTGGTTTGGAAGGTGATTTTGCCAATGGATCGAAAGAATAAGTTATTAGGAAAATGTTCCTCACATTGGGAAGGCCCCTTTCGAATCCTTCAAACATTCAATAACAATGCCTATCAAATCGAAGAACTGGAAGAAGATCGAAGAGTCTTGAAAATTAACGGTAAGTATTTGAAAAAATATAAGCCTTCTCTTATTATTTGAAAGATCCATAAGCAAATACTGAAAGAAAGGTAAAATATCGTGCCTTAAGTTATGTGCTAATAGGAAACGAATTGTATAAGAAAACTCCAGAAGGAGTCTTCTTGAAATGCTTAGGAGAAAGTGAAGCTTATTTAGCCCTAGCAAACGTGCATAGTGGGGCATGTGGAGCACATCAAGCAGGTCACAGGATGAAGTTGTTATTGTTTCGATATGGCATGTATTGGCCTACAATTTTGAAAGATTGTATAGATTTTGCCAAAGGATGCCAAGAGTTCCAGATTCATGCAGGAATTAAGCACGCTCCTGCAAGTGAACTACATTAAATTGTCAAGCCATGGCCTTTTACAGGGTGGGCATTAGATTCAATTGGCTAAATTAGACCATCATCTTCAAAGAATCAGAAATACATTTTAGTGAGAATAGATTGTTTCACAAAATGGATATAAGTGATACCTTTGGTGAATATTGATCAAGAAAGCATTATCGAATTCATCCAGAGGCATATTGTTTATAGATTTGGAATCCCAGAAACCATTACAACAGATCAAGGATCAGTATTTTCTGGTCAAAAGATGCAAGAGTTCACTAAAGATATGGGTTTAAAATTATTAACATTTAGCCTTATTATGCACAAGCAAATGGAGAAGTTGAAGCAGCTAATAAGGTAATAATTGGGCTAATCAAGAGACATGTGGGATGAAAGCCAAAGAATTGGCACAAAACCTTAGATCAATTTTTATGGGCTTCTCGAACATCCCCCAAATAGGCAACAAACACATCTCCATTTCATCTAAAATTTGGACATGATGCAGTTTTTCCAGTGGAGATTTACTTACAGTCAGTCAGAATCCAAAGGGAAAATAAAATTCCCACAAATATCTATTGAGAGATGATGATGAACGGATTGGTGGATTTGGATGAAGAAAGGTTACATGCTTCGGAAAATCTAAGAAGACAAAAGGAAAGAGTAGCCAGAGCATATAATAAGAGAGTTAATGGCAAAGTCTTCTCAAATGATGATTTGGTTTGGAAGGTGATTTTGCCAATGAATCGAAAGAATAAGTTATTAGGAAAATGGTCCTCACATTGGGAAGGCCCCTTCCGAATCATTCAAACATTCACTAAAAATGCCTATGAAATCCAAGAACTGGCAGAAGATCGAAGAGTATTGAAAGTTAACGATAAGTGTTTGAAAAAATATAAACCTTTTCTTCAAGATTTAAAAACTACAACGAAATAGTAAGGTAGTGAAATAACAAAGCAAACATGGTATAACATAAAGGGTGCCAAAATGGTTTTGTCAAAATATTCAAAAGGGGTTTTATGGAGAAGCTAATGCATAATGGAGGAAAACATTCAAATGCAAATTTCAGAAAGGCAAGTTATCCTTCATCTTGTCATACTTTGCCTTCAAGAACCCTAGCCTACAGTCAATCGAAGCTTTGGTTGTGTGAAGAGCAGTGATCTCATCTTCTAAGCCTCTAGCTTCATCAATGAATTGAACGCTTTGAGTCATCTCTTCATTGGCTTCATTGTTGTTCATGGCTTCGAGAACTTTCTGACATTCCTCTGTTTGAGAAATTTGCTTTTGTAACTCTTTGATTTGTTTCTTCCAGAGCATGATGGATTTAACAATCTTATCATGTTCCTCTTGGGCAAGCTTGAGAGCTTCTTCACGTTTTCAGCTTTCTCTGGTAATTCGAAGGCCTTGGACCACTTAGTCTTTTGAAGGGTTTATTTTTATGTGATCTTAGAATTAACATTCCTATCTCAGGGAAAATCTGCTTCCAGATTGTTAATGAGAGTGGTCATATCGATCAGAAGCTGTTGTAGGGGGACAATTAACTAGATCAATCCTGTTAATAAGCTTCCTCAAAGAAACACCAGCAGTAGCATTCGCCTTCACAAGTGCGAATAAGTCGACCCCAAAGACTTTTTCTTTAATCTTTTGGAGAAGCGCTTCATTCGTTTCACCAGATAGAGTGCCACTTGAAGTAGTAGTTATAGTGGGGAAAATACTCTGTGCAAGCGACTCTTTTCGAGCTCTGAAAATTTTGATGTACTCCAGAGTCTTAGTCTTTTTAAGAAGCTCTGTTTCTTTGAATGAAAGGAATGTATCTTCAGTAACCATAGTAATGGACAATTGAGCATGGGTAACTTCAGGGTTGTCATTTTGGTGTGGAGTTTGTTGAAGTTGATCATAGTTGTCATCACTGCCTTGCTTTTTTGTATCATCTTTTGGTGGATTTTCCTTCTCGGAAAAAGTTTCGGTGGCTTCACTCATAGAATCCTCATCTTTATCAGAAAACCATATATTTACTTTTGGGGAAGAATCAGCATAATGGTTTTCTTCTGAGCTTGCGTTATTAGGGTTTTCTTGGACATCAGTGTCTTCCTGATCATCTTCAAACTCCTTTGTCTTTGACTTTTGGGAGGAATGAGGTGAAGTTGGGACTTCTTGATAAAGATCTTGCATGTGAATATCAGTAATGAAACCTTTATTGTAATCCTTTGCTGAGTAAAGATAGATTGATGAAGTGTTGCTGCTACGAAGTATTTCATACTGAATTGGAGATTCAGGAACTTGAATTGTTTGATCCTGCGAAGTGAAGTGTTAGTCACCACTGAGAAGATTTAAAGTAAATTTAAGGTTTCCTTTGGTGGAAGGTTATTACCTTTGTTCCCTTCTCCCCAAGGCTCAAATTGTCACTTTCTATTTGCTTCAATACATGGGCCACATTCAAGGCCAAACTTTCTTTCTTTTTCTTTGATCTAGGGGGAAGGGTTTCAATTGTGCAAGTTTCTTATGAAGGGGAACCTGCACTGGAAAGTTTCGACTTGTTTTTCTTCTTAAGCTCCTTCGCATTATCTTTGGAAGATGTTGCATCAGCCTTTTCTGTAGGAGTGGTCGAATCATCATTGGTTTGTTTTCTTTTCTTGGGAGTGAGAGGTGGTTTCCCGCTATCCTGCAACAAAGTAAAATGTAAACAAGTAAGTTACATGATTCGAAAGATAAAACATGTAAAAGAGTAACAAATTTACCTTGTTTACTTTGAGTGTTTCTTTAGCTTCCTTAAAGGCATGGGTTGTCGTAGGTTGAGATTGTGGGGTTGCTTTCGCAGACCCAGTAGATGTGGTAGGCTTCACCATCTTGGTGTGTTTCCTTTTGACAGCTGCAAAAAAAATGGAAGGTAAGAATCATTTAAATAAGAGATAAATGTATGTGAAGCAACCAAGAATTCCTTGGTTTCCACTCCTTCACTTTCTGGAGTGTCCATTTTGACATTTTTTAAATCCAAGTGGAGGAAGCCTTTGAAACTGTACAAAGTATGCTTGGTCGCAACCACTCGTTTTTCGAGTTATAGAACATCTTGTTTCATGACTTTGAAATCCCCCTTCACGCTTAACCATTAGGATAAGGTGGATGCCAAGCCAAAGAAAAGTCAGCTGTAGGCAATCTGGGGAATTTTGGAGGCTCTAATTGAAAAGCCAAGCCATATCTATCCACAGGTTTGACACTCAAAGGAATGCTCAAACGTGGGAGTTTTGCTGTAAACTTTTCTTTTAAAATCAAAGATGCGTCACGAATGGTTCGACCAAGATCAGTAGGATTGTAGATAGTTTCAAAGTACTTTTGGAATGCCTGGATTTCCTTAATGTGTCGATGCGTACCTTTATTCGTCTTGTCCTACACAGAGGAAAAATATTTGCTTATATGGTTGTTAAAGTCAGTAACACCAAACATATTGGAGACATAATGTTCTTGCCATCAGCTTTTAAAGTCTTGAGTACAGAAAGTCGAAGGTTTAAATGAAACAAGATTGAGGTGGAGGAAGCCTGTGAACTTGCTGATAATTTTCTTCGCCTCGACAGTTGTGAAATTCATTCCTCTATGACATATGTCACTTTTGTGGTGATACAATGGTTCAGGAAGGATTTGGCAGAGCCCAAATTGTCTTGCGACAAAATTGGGTTGGTAAGTAAGCAAAATATTCAGAGTTTTCTTGGGCATAATCATGGTAACAAGAAGTATAGGGATCAGAAAGGCTTCCCAAATTTGAAGAGATTTTGTTTTCTGTTCAGTTGAAAGGCCAGTGAGAGTTCTTGTGAACCATTTTGGGCCATGGTTTCTTTGAGCAAATGGTTCCATTGAAGGAGTAAATTTGTGCCTTTTCGCAAACATCATTAGGTGCCTAGTGAAACACTCTTACAAGTTTTTCCCTCTATCATCTTGGGTTAAACGAACTACTCTAGTCCCTTCGACAGTCCTGTTCTGGATTTCATGATCAGATTCATCAATTGGGTTTGTATTCAAAAGGGAAGGTTCGAAGGTGGCGTTGAGCCACAGCTGAAGTAACCAATATGGACCAGCCAGTAAAATGTTGGTTTTTGGTTCAAAGTTTTTTAATCTTTTAGAAGCCTCTCCAAGGCTCTCATATAGTCCAACAAGGATTAGTTCGCTCAAGCAAACATTTCGACCATCATGGAGTTTGTTAGCAAGGGTTAAAAATCTTCTGGCCACTTGCAGAGATTTGCAGCAGAAGACACATCGAGAAAGCCATAAAGCAATAAAAGCTACATGTTCCTGATCACTAACTTCGTCTATTGATCCCAAGTAGTGATCAATATAATTTTTCTAAGTGGGACAAGCATTGCTGAAGTCAATAGATTCACCAGCATCCAAGGTGGGATCAAAAGTTTCTCTTGTGGGTCGAAGGCCCGTGATTACAGCAACATCAAAGAATGTTGGGGTTAACATTCCACAGGGTAGGTTAAAGGTGTTATAAGTACTATCCCAGAAGTATAGGGAATATGTGAACATTAGCTGACAATATTCAAGACCAAACTTTGACAGATGAATCAAGTCGAAGATTCCCAAGTTTTTCCATGTTTTTTATTTCGCTTTCTCTACCCTAGCTAACCATCCAAGGTACTTCTTATCCTCTTTTGATGGACCTGATCTAAAAGGTCTCAGAACTTCTGTAACGAAGTTTAGCTTAAAGGAGGATTCATTTTGTTCTTCACCCTTTTGAGGAGTATTTCTCTAGGAAGTTATTGCGTCTTCTACCCTAGTGTTTTCAGCAGATTCTTACTAACCCTAGGTTTAGTAGCTATGGGTCTAGTCAAGTGGTAAGCAGGAAAAGATCTATTGAGTTTTGATATATCTGATACATTGAGTATAGGACCCATATATCCTAAGGTATCAAAAGCAAGAGTGAAGGGAATTATTACCTGGGAAGCGTAGATGGCAATTTGTTCATTCCTTAGAGATGGTGTGGGAACAAATTCTTGATTTCCAATCATGAGGTGTTGCTACTTTGAATAAAGGGTTGAAAGCATCATTGTCTGTGTTTTGTTTTCTCTTTCCAGACTTTGATTTCTTTTGGGACGCCATTGATTGTGTTTTGAAGAAGAAAAAGTTACATAAAAGTTGTTGAACTTTAGAAGAAGAAGAGAGGACTTTTTTATTTGAAAAAAATGGAGAAGAAGAGAAATAAAATGAATGGTGTTAATTTATATGAAAGGAAATTGAACCATTTTTTATGGAAAGAGGGAAGTTAAAATTTCAATGGGACACATGTAAGGAGATCCTTTGCGTGATGAACGGTTTTTATGAGTTCCAAAGTTAAGACTAGTCATCATAGCTAATGATGAAATTTATATATACTCATACAGAGATTAGACGTTTGGGAATCAAAAGTCATTATGATAATGATGTCATAATAAGTTGAAGCGGTTGAGGAATTGTTCAGAAGGTTGAAATTTGAGGAGATTGCAAAAAATATGCATTTCTGATTTCGAAATGAATATTTCTTGGGGGCAATTTGTTGGCTGGAAATTTTGACTAAGTCAAAATTGAGCTGGGTTAATGGTACTGAATATACTTGGAGACTTGTTTGGTTATTTTATTTGTTGGAACCCATGAAGATTCGAATTCGAAATTGATAGTTTATGAAATTTGAATTATGAAATGAAGTATCATTATAAATTCAAATTCGAATTAAGGTATTATTCTAGATAAGGTTCAAAACATTATACTTTGAACGTTATCAGGTTTTGGTGCTCAAGACGAATAATCGAAGGGTTTTTGAATTCAAATGTTTATTCTTATCCAGAAGGATGTGTATAATATTTAGGATCATCAAAGGCATGCCAACAGGAAACGTGGCATTAGTTCGTTAGGAGACCGTTAGGGTCAAAATTCTATAAATTGTAGCTTTTGTGTTTTAATTTGGTGTGTTTTCACATATTTGTACAAAATACTCAAATATACTCAAAGTACCAGTGTTAGAGAAACGAGTTAGCGAGAATGTATGTATTATGCACCATATTTTACAATTCAATGTCATTTACATTCAATGAAGTCTCTTCATGTTATGTATGTTCTTTATAATTTCCAGTCTAGACTAGTTTCTGTTTTATTACTTTCATAAAGAAGTTTCACTTTGACATGCGAAGTGTTTCCTTTCGTTTAAAAGATATTATCACAAAAAACACATTTTCTAAATACTAGAACACAATAGTCCTGGGATCAATCTGATCGATCTCGCGAGTAACTGAATCTGTTAGAGGATTTAGAGAATCAGTGGTTGTTTACCAAATTATAGGGTAAACACTTACATCAAGATAAAGTCTTCAAATGAAAAAATGGTCAACATATAAACTGTATAGGACATCTTCACTTTCCAAAAAGTCCAAGATCACCTTCAAATGATGAAAATTAAGAGATTTATGACCAGTGCAAGTTGGGAAGTTTTGAGCAAGTGCGTGAAGTTCAAATTGAGCAAACTTGATTTTTTGGGCTATTGGGCTATTACTTCAAAGATCAAACGTGTTATACACTTCATATACACCTTAAGACTTGTTCATACACCTCCCTTTGGTTTATTATAATATATTTTTGATTTTTATTCATTTAAAGGTCAAAATAAAATAAAATAAAATAAAATAAGACAAAGCTTATTACAAGAGTTCAAGCCCATAATTTGTTGACCTAATTCCATGCTATATATTCTCCTCAAATTAGACAAGCTAGCCGCGAAAAAAATTTGCAAGAAACCATCTTCCTAAAATTTCAAAATTTATCAACCTAAGGAAACTTGCAAAACCTATTTGCAGCCGTTTTCAATACATACCAACCATTCCAATCAATCCCGTGAAGATCATAGTGTAAGGTTGGATCCTTTACAACGATCCAAATGACCAGAAATTCACGAGCATGTATCACGATTTCATCATTGCATTATTTTTACATTTTTTATTTTTGTTATTTTTTAAGATAAACTAACCATGCTAATGTGTTCATGAGGTCTCCATATGAAGGAAAATTTAATCGCATGACCTTCATGCTATTAGAATCACGATTTGCCAAATTTGCACCGATTTGGGTTGTTTTGATCATACCTCACAAACCATTGCACTTCAGTCAAAAATAATGACTCCATTGGATCTGCAAGCCTTGCTTTAGGGGAATAGGGTACTCTTGGATCCCTAATGCTCCTTTTTTTGTAGGTTTGAAGAAAAGAAGTTATCGGAGAAGATGACTGGAGCTAGGGCTTCGGCCTATGCAATAATTTGAGATTATATACATTTTGTTTTGTTTATATCAACGGATGTACAGTCACCCCAGTGGCAAGCGAGCGCATGTTAAGGCATACCTATACCATGGTGTGGGTTCAATCCTGGCGCTTCAAAATATTTTTTTCATGTTTTCTCTCTTTTATAGATCCAGCACAACGCATCCTCATGCATCCATCATACACTCTTTCACGCCTCACCCTCAGATATATATAGATCTGATCTAACGATCCCAGATCCACAAGCGCATGATGCACCCCCTCTGGCTTCATGTACTGGATTTCTTGGGCTTCCTCTTTGGGCCTAGCGAATTTTGTTTCAGCACCCCCCAATTGTTTAAAAACAGGCCAAATTCTCTTTCTCTTTTATATTTTTCTTTCTTTCAATTATTTGTTTAATTATTTATTTAAAACACCAAAACCATTAATTTAGGTTAGTTTAAGCACCTTTTTTTAAAATAATTTAATTAATTAATTTTCTTAATTAAAATTAAATAGATTTTTAGGTTTTTTTAATTTAATTAATTGAATTTTTTTCACTAAATTAATTAGTTTCTTAGGTTTATTTTACTATAAATTCATCACAAACGTTTTTATCATAAAAATACCAAAGAAATCTTTCTTTTTTCTATTTATTCATATTTTCAGATCACCCATACTTTCGCGAATATAGTTTATTATTCTCGCATTTTTTTATTATTGTAACTGTTTCCCAGTTTGTAATCGTAATTAGGGTTTACTTTCCGCATTTCTATTATGTAGTTCTCCCAAAGCGTTGTAATATTCTAGGGATTTATTTTCCGCATTTATTTTCTGCACTTTAATGCTTTTCATTACTGTTATGTTTACTGCTTAATAATTAGGCTTGTATGGAAAGATTAAAAGCAAATGATAGCCAACCCTAATTGCAAGATTAAAATAACTAAGTCACAAATCGCTTGCACACTCGCACCTATAGGGTAACCTCCCTTGTTGCCTCGGAACAAACAGTCATGTCCCTCGAACATGGAGACGTTTTAGCACAGTCCTTCGAAAATAAATATCATAGTCCCTCTATGACCCTTTCGATGTTACCTTCGGTAAACGATCTAGTCCCTTAACGACAATTGCTAAAGCATCCTTACCAGTTGCCTTCGATGACTGTACAATGACCCACGCCTTTATATCCAATAGATGGGGATACCTACCAACTAATGGTATGGACAGAACTATCTAAAGGAAAGGAAATTACAAGAAAGACCTTGAGTAGGTAGACCGTTGTTAATCGCTTGCTCACAAACATTTCAAAACAAAAACATCTCTCACAATCACACTTTCAAAATATTTGCAAACAAACACTTTGGACGCGTTCTCGAGGAAAAATATTAGAATCATTACAAAGTTTTCCTTACAATTGGCGTTTTCAAAAATATTTTCAAACACACATTCACAAAGCAATTTTCAAAACAAAGTGAGCTAGCGATTAAGAGCCCGTAGATAACTACAGATGAAAAGGGTTCTAACACCTTCCCTTTTCATAACTTACCCCCGAACTCAAAAATCTCAAGGTCTTTCCTGTTCTTTTCACTCTTTCCTTATTAGATAAAAGAAAAGTCGGTGGTGACTCTTCCTATCCGCACATTTGTAATAAAATGTGAAACAAGTCAGTTCTCCCACCATATTACAATACTCTTGCTCAATCCACGCAAGCATCTATGGAAAATCAAAAGGGTAATGAAGCGGCAATCAAAAATTTGGAGACTCAAGTGTGGCAGCTAGTTAAGCAATTGGCCGATCAAAATCCCAGAGCATTATCTTCAGAAAATACTCAAGCTAACCCTAAGGAGAATTGCAAGGCAATATTAACTAGGAGTGGTAGAGTAGTTGGAAGTGAAGTTGGTGATAAAGATGAAATTGAGGAAGTTGTAATAGAAAAATAACTTGAAGAGGAGATAGTAGTAGAAAATAATCATGAGGAGGAGTTAGTTAAAAATGAGAAGTTGAAAAAAATCAAGAGGGGAAGGAGAAAATGGTTACTTTACCGATTCAAAATTAACCATATCCTCAAGCTCCTTCAAAGAAGGACGATGTAAGACACTACGCTCGTTTCATGGATATTTTCAAACAATTACAAATCAACATTCCATTTTCTGAAGCGATAGAACAAATGCTGAAATATGAAAAGTTTATGAAGGATATCTTGACAAAGAAGAAAAGATACACAGGTCAAGAAACTATCATGGTTGATACTAGTTGTAGTGCAATCATTCGACAGACTCTACCAAAGAAAGAAAGTGATTCGGGACAGGTTACTTTACCCGTTATAATTGGTGATGTTTATGTCGGAAAATGGTTGATCGATTTAGGCTCTAGAATCAATTTAATTTCGTTGTCTGTTGTGAAGAGGTTGGGAAATATAGAGTTGAAATATACAAACATGAGATTGCAACTAGCCGACAAGTCTACTACTCATCCTCATGGAGTAGCTTTAGATTTGTTAGTTAAAGTTGACAAATTATTTTTCCCAATGGACTTTGTTGTTATAGAAATGGAAGAAAATGTGGATTAACCTTTAATTCTTGGGCGACCTTTCATGAAGACCGCAATAGTGATGATTAACATTGATGATGGTTTAATGAAGATAAGAGTTCAAGACGAGGAAATTTGTTTTAATCTCTTTGAGGAAATGGAACATTCTAATGACAAAAGAGATTGCTTTAGAATGGATGACATCGAAGAAGCAATACAAGATGTGACTAGTCAAGTTCATCTTACAACACCTCTTGAGAAAACTTTAACTAACTCTCTTCAAGTTCTAGATGATAGTGAGAAGAATGAGCTTGAAGATTGTAATGCGGATTTAGAGATTTTGAAAGAAGTCCATGTTAGAACAAAGTTTGAATCTACTACCCCAAGTTAAAGTTTTGATGATAACAAAATGCTAGATTAAATAAATTGTATAATTCATATGAGACATATATGCTACCTAAAAATTATATTGTACATTTATAGAAACTCTAATGGATACCAGCATAAGAACATCAATATCGGCATTAGAAGATGAAACTTCAATATCAGCATCAGAAGATGTTATATCAGATGCCAGAATCAGAAGATCAAAGCATGTGCTTACGCTGAAGCTTGATGAACAGATCTGCGCGTAACAATCTAAACTCTGATCAAGACCACAACAATTCATCAGCACCTAGCAGCGTCAGAATAAGCCAAAGCCAGAACACGCTTAATTGGCAACGGTACTGTGCATTCAAGATACTTTATTATCAACGGCATTATTCCAGACAAAGATCTTCCCAATATGGAAAGAATGTAATTGGCATTGAAACGGAATAACTGACTCCAACGTATCATTTCCAATGCTATATAAACAAGAAAGTGAGGAAAGGATTGGCTAATGCTCTACTACTCTCTACACGCCTAAAGCGATTCATCTTCATCCTCATTCACAGTTTGCTAAAGCTCTCAAATTACTTAATCCATTGTTTTAGCATTACAGTTCTCATAAGCTTAATTTGTGTAGTATCACAGTTGTGATAAACAGTTTTGTAGAAAACATTCAACACACTTAGATTTCATTTATATGTAAGAAAGTATTTCCTTGAGAAACCGGTTTGTGGTTTTGACTCAAGAAGGCTTTAGCAGTTGTTAAAGCAGCTGTAATATTCAGTTGAATATAGTGGATTAAGACCTCGTTGGAGAGAGGCGAAATCACCTTGACGGGTGGACTGGAGTAGTTTGAGATCAAAAGAACCAGGATAAAAATAACGTGTTGTCTGCATTTGATTTCAAGTTTTACAATTCAACCCCCCTTCTTGTGTTTTTCACTTCTTCAATTGGCATCAGAGTGCCTGGTTCTGAGCTAAAACACTTAACCGTGTCAGTACAAGATCCAGCGTCAGAAAAACACAATGGCAGGAACATATCAACACAGCAGCAATGACAACAATGAAGATAGAGACAGATTCAGCGGCAAACCTCCAGTCTTTGATGGAGAGAATTTTGATTACTGGAAACACAGAATCGAAAGCTTCTTTCTGGCGCATGATGCTGATCTGTGGGACATGGTGACAGATGGATACACGCACCCAGTGAATGCAAGCGGTCAGAAGATTGACAGGAAAGCAATGTCTGATCAACAAAAGCGTGACTTCAAAAATCACCACAAGGCCAGAACCATTCTTCTCAGCGCCATCTCTTACGCTGAATATGAAAAGATATCTAACAGAGACACAACAAAGAACATGTTTGACTCACTCAGAATGACGCATGAAGGCAACATTCAGGTCAAAGAAACTAAAGCTCTTGCGCTCATTCAGAAGTATGAGGCATTCAAAATGGAATAAAGTGAATCCATGGAAACAATGTTCTCAAGATTCCAAATTCTGGTGGCTGGTCTCAAGGTTCTGGACAAAGGATACTCTACTGTTGATCATGTCAAGAAGATCATCAGAATCTTGCCAAAACAATGGAGGCCAATGGTTACAGTGCTGAAGCTAGCTAAAGATCTCAACAAAATTTCTCTGGAGGAACTTATCAGCTCCCTCAGAAGTCACAAGATAGAGCTAGAAGCTGATGAACCTCAGAAGCAAGGTAAGCCTCTAGCATTAAAATCTAACAGAAAATCTGACTCTAAAGTTTTGCAGGCAGTTGAAGAAACATCTGATGGGTCCTCATCAGAAGAAGACGAACTTTCCCTCCTCTCCAGAAGAGTGAACCAACTATGGAATCAGAGGCAAAGGAAGTTCAAGAATCCCAGAAGATCTGATCAGAATGAGTTCTCTTCCAGATACAAAAGGTCAGACTCTTCTTTTGGATACAGAAGATCTGAAGGCTCTTCAGGAAGCAGAAAGCCAAACACCAAGGACATCACTTGCTATGAATGCAACGAGCAAGGACACTATAAGAGTGACTGTCCAAAGCTTCAGAGGGAAAAGCCCAAAAAGAAGTTTGGAAGAGAAAAGAAGAAAAGTCTCATGGCTACATGGGATGACTCTGACTCATCTGAAGCTGACTCAGAATCAGATGATGAGAGAGAAAACATAGCTCTCATGGCCAACATATCAAAAGACAGTGAAGCTTCTGAATCAGACTCAGAATCAGACACCAAAGAGGTATTTCCTGACTTTGCAATTAATTTTACTAAGGCTGAACTTGCTGAAAGCCTTAACGAAATTCTGGAAAGGTACCAGCAGATCAGAGTTAAATTCAGAAACCTGAAAAGGAATCTTGATTCTGACTCTGACAAAACTGAGAGTCTCAAATTGGAAAATTCTGAGTTGAAAAATAAAATTTCAAAATTAGAAAATGTTTTACAAAACTCTCAGAAGGAAACAATTTCTGAAACTCCCAGCAGCACTGATGAGATCATCAAGGAGTATGATCATAGCTTTCAGAAGTTCCTTGCTAAAAGCATAGATAGAAGCAAAATGGCTTCAATGATCTATGAAGTTAGCAGAAACGGCAGAAAGGGAATAGGATACCAAGGTAAGGTTCCTACACCAAAGAATGCCATGGATTTAACTATTAAACACACTCCTCTGAATTCACACTTTGTGTATGGTCACACACATGACATTAAATATACTAGTAGTAATTATTCTGTGAAACCAAAATTCAACCAGAGTTTTGGCAAAGCTAACAAATCAGGACCCAAGAAAATATGGGTACCTAAGGATAAAATAATACATGTTGCAAATATCTTTAGCAGCAAATCAGAAACACCGGTCATGGTACCTGGACTCTGGCTGCTCATGACACATGACGGGAAGAAGGCATATGTTCCAAAGCCTGGAACTTAAGCCTGGAGGCCACGTAGGCTTTAGAGGCAATCAGAGGGGAAAGATCATTGGCTCTGGAACTGTAGGTAATGGAAATCTTCCCTCTATAAACAATGTTCTGTTAGTAGATGGATTAATGCATAATCTGTTATCCATAAGTCAATTAAGTGATAACGGTTATGATATAATCTTTAATCAAAAATCATGTAAAGCTGTTAGTCAGAAAGATGGGACTATCCTATTTAATGGAAAGAGGAAAAACAACATTTATAAAATCAAACTTTCTGAACTGAAAAGTCAGAATGTAAAGTGTCTTCTGTCTATTAACAACGAGCAATGGATCTGGCACAGAAGATTGGGGCATGTTAGTATGAGAAGAATATCTCAGATTAACAAACTCAATCTGGTCAGAGGACTTCCTAATCTGAAGTTCAATTCAGATGCTCTGTGTGAAGCATGTCAGAAAGGCAAGTTTGCAAAACCTTCTTTCAAATCTAAAAATGTTGTTTCTACCTCTAAGCCATTAGAACTTCTGCACATTGACTTATTTGGACCAGTTAAAACTGCTTCAGTCAGTGGCAAGAAGTATGGGTTAGTAATCGTAGATGACTATAGCAGATGGACATGGGTAAAGTTCTTAAGACACAAGGACGAGTCACACTCTGTGTTTGTCACCTTCTGTAACCAAGTTCAGAATGAAAAGGATCTTAGAATCGTTAAAGTCAGAAGTGATCATGGTGGAGAGTTTGAAAACAAAGATTTTGAGTCATTCTTTAATGACAAAGGCATTCTGCATGATTTCTCTTGTCCTAGAACTCCCCAGCAAAATGGAGTTGTAGAACGAAAGAACAGAACATTGCAAGAAATGGCCAGAACCATGATCAATGAGACAAACGTTGCTAAGATCTTATGGGCAGAGGCAATAAACACAGCGTGCTACATTCAGAATAGAATCTCCATAAGACCTATTCTGGAAAAGAATCCATATGAATTGTGGAAGAACAGAAAGCCCAACATTTCATATTTTCACCCATTTGGATGTACTTGCTTTATGTTAAATACAAAAAATTATTTGAACAAGTTTGACTCTAAAGCACAGAAGTGTATTATGTTAGGATACTCTGAACGCTCAAGAGGGTACAGAGTATACAATACAGAAACACAGATTGTGGAAGAATCAATCAGTGTTCGTTTTGATGATAAGCTTGACTCTGAAAAGTCAAAGCAGAATGAAGTTTTTGCAGGTATGGAAGTTGAATTTACAGGTTCTGAAGACAAGTCATCAGAATCTCTAAATAAAGACACTCCTTCAACATCAGAAAGGAGCACTGCAAGCAATCCAGCAACAGCTGCTGATCAACCTCAAAAGACTACCCAGAAGCAGCATGGATCATCCAGAAGAAACAATCTTAGGAAGAAAGGAAGATCCAATCAGAACAAGGGCCAGCTTCAGAAACTCTGAAGAATCCCTCATGGGACTTGTTTCTCTGATTGAACCTTCCTCAATTGATGAAGCACTTCTGGACAACGACTGGATTCTAGCAATGCAAGAAGAGCTGAATCAATTCACCAGAAATGACGTATGGGATCTTGTTCCCAGACCAAAAGGATTCAACGTCATTGGAACAAAATGGGTGTTCAGAAACAAGCTGAACGAACAAGGTGAAGTTATCAGAAACAAAGCACGACTGGTAGCACAAGGTTATAGTCAGCAAGAGGGGATAGACTATACAGAAACCTTTGCCCCAGTCACCAGGTTAGAATCTATCATACTTTTAATTTCGTTTGCTGTTAATAAAGGCATCACTCTGTATCAGATGGATGTCAAGAGTGCTTTCTTAAATGGATATATAGAAGAAGAGGTTTATGTGCACCAACCCCCTGGTTTTGAAAGTACAAAAAAATCCAGAATATGTTTTCAAACTAAAGAAGTCACTATATGGTCTGAAACAAGCTCCCAGAGCTTGGTATGAAAGACTAAGTAACTTTCTGTTAGAAAAAGAATTCACCAGAGGGAAGGTGGACACTACCTTATTCTGTAAGTCAGTTAAGAATGACATCTTAGTTTGTCAAATTTATGTTGACGATATTATTTTTGGATCTACTAATCCTTCTCTTGGAAGAAAATTTGTTAAGTGTATGCAGGCAGAATTTGAGATGAGCCTCATGGGAGAACTGAAATTCTTTCTGGGAATTCAGATCAATCAAAATCTAGAGGGAACTTACATTCATCAGAGCAAATATGTCAGAGAACTTCTGAAGAAATTTGATCTCTCAGAATGTAAGTCATCAAAGATTCCAATGCATCCCACGTGCATTCTGGAAAGAGAAGAGGTAAGCAAAAAGGTAGAACAGAAGATCTACAGAGGTATGATTGGTTCTCTTCTTTATCTGACGACTTCAAGGCCTGATATTTTATTCAGTGTATGCATTTGTGCAAGATTCCAATCAGATCCTAGAGAATCTCACTTAACAGCTGTTAAGCGAATTTTCAAGTATCTGAAAGGTACTATTAATCTGGGTTTATTTTATAGAAAATCTAGTGATTACAGCGTAGTAGGTTATTGTGATGCTGACTTTGCTGGAGACAGAGTAGAGCGTAAAAGTACTACTGGAAGCTGCCAGTTTCTGGGAGAAAATCTGATCTCTTGGTCCAGCAAAAGGAAATCCACAATTGCGCTATCAACAGCAGAAGCTGAGTACATAGCAGCAGCTGGATGCAGCACATAAATGCTCTGGATGAAAAGTCAGCTTGAAGACTTCCAGATTTTTGAGAGTAACATTCATATACTCTGTGACAACACTTCTGCCATTTGCTTAAGTAAAAATCCTATTTTTCATTCTAGGGCTAAGCATATAGAAATAAAACACCATTTCATTAGGGACTATATTCATAAAGGAATTTTGAACTTAAAATTTATTGATACAGACCATCAATGGGATGATATCTTCACTAAACCACTTTCTGAAGATAGGTTCAACTTCATTCTGAAACATCTCAGCATGAAGCTCTGCCCAGAGTGAAAATGTTTTAATTTTATATAATAACCTTTAGAATGTGTTTCATTTTACTGTGAACTTCTGATCAATCTTATTTCAGAAAGTTAGACATGCAGATTGTATCAGAGTCTATCCATAAAGATCTGAGCGTCTCATTTCAAGGATAGATGTGCTGTTCACCAAATCAAACAAGTGTCATCCAGTCATCAGCTAATCTCTGAAGCAGAACACGCGTGCACGCTTCTGAGAAGGCAAAACGCTGATTGGATGCATTGAGACACATGTCACTGGTAACCGTTCCAAATATCTTTCTCAAATCCCCCAAAATCAGCCAACATTAAATGCGCATAATCATGAGTTAATTCTCTCTCTTAAAAACGTTTATGTTTTCAAAACACGTTTTGAAACTTATTTAAACACCATCACTCCATTCATTCACTTTTTACCGTCTCTTTCAATCATCTAAATATTTTCTGCATTCTTACTTGTGTGTTCATCTTTTTCCAAAGAAACCCCTTTTCAAGCTTTTTCTCAAAGAAACCCTAGTGTGAACATGGAAACTTCTAGCACTATTTCTGCAGGTTCCTAGCAAGAGGCTTCATCTGAACAATATCAGATTCCGTTCAGAACGCTCCTTACTCCGGTGAAGAACCTGGAAGTTCTGTCTGAACTGATCGTTGATTTCAACAGTTTGAAAGAAAATGGCTTCGATTTGACTGAAGAAATTAAGGCACAAGGCTGGGAGAGGTATTTTGATAGGTTGGTGGGTCCAATATTCCCCATTCTGGTTAAAGAGTTCTGGATTCATGAGTCCGCCTCAACTCATCAGGTTACTTCATATATCATGGGAAAGAAGATAGTGATTACTGAAGATCACATTGCTAGACTGATTGGATACAACGGTGGTGGCATCCGCTGTATTGACATGGCAGAAAGAGCTGGAAACACTGCCATAGTTGCTAGGCATATTTTCACGCATGGGGTTCCATCCAGCAAGATCAGAGATTTGATGGATCAGCACAGAATCTGGGCAAAGATCATCTTGGGCTGCTTCAACCACAGGAAGCCCACAAGCTCTCCTGACTACATCAACATAGATCAGCAATTTCTGCTCTATTTTATTGCAAAGAAGATCAAGATCAACCTTGCTCATCTTCTGTTCAATCATCTGAAGACCAGCGTCAAGGAGAAGAGAGAAGAAGAAAAGACTAAAAGGGATTGGATACCCTTCGGCAGATTAATATCAGATATTCTAACTGAGAATAGGCTGATAGAACACCTGACAGAGGCACAGGAAATAAGCTCTCTGGAACCAGCTGTTGGCAAGCAGCTGAACGCCAAGAATCTGAAGAAGATGAAACTGATAGAGAATATCAGAAAGGAGCCCAGCGTCACTCCTCATGCTGAAATCACCAGCAGAAGAGTCCCTCTGGACGACTTTCCTGTGTTCTCTGAGATTGATTCTAAACCAGTCATCGTTCTCAGATACATGGATGCGTGTAAAGCTGATGGCACAGATCCTGATCTGAACATCAAAGATCTGCACCAGCAAGCACCAGAGGTTACTTTGAAGAAGACTAAGAAGAGAAAGGCTGCATCAGAAGGACCGTCTCAACAGACCCCAAAGAAGAGAGGTAATCTATCTGCTGTTAATGTTTTAAATTCATCTGCTGTTGCAACATTGATTCCAACCCCAGCTTCATATGAACTCCCAATTCCCATACCAACTATTGATGATACCGAACCAGAGTTTGACCCTTCTGAGTCACTAACTCTCAGGAGATCCCGCACCAAACCTCAAAATCCAAAACCCACAACATCAACAGAATCAGAACTTGATAAAGTTCTTTCTAAAATTGATCAACGTTCTTCCGCTCCCCTCTCAGAAAATCCAAACACTCAACCAGAAACTGCCCATTCACCTCAACCAGAATATACACTCTCACCAATACCAGAAAATCCACAATCACCAGAACTAGAAACTCCTCCACCTCCCACTCCACAACCAGAACTTAATCCACCTTCACCTTAACACTCTGAGTCTCAACACTCTGAGGCTCAAACCCCTGAACCTCAATCACCTCAATCCACTGAACCACAACCCTTGGCAATTCAACTGCCATGTGGTACAACTGTAAACATACCGCAACTACCATCCTCACCAGAAACTACTCCACCTAACACTCCACACAGTCCAATAATCATTTCTGACTCTCATACTCCCTCACCCAAACAAAATCCAAATGACCACAACAAGACCTTCATTGATCTAACAGTCCTTGACTGTCTTGCTGCTCTTAAATATAAAACTGCCATTCCCAAACCCAAACAACTAGATGTTGGTTCTAGCATCTTGAATTTTGAAACAGGCATGCAGAATTGGATTGCTTCTCTAAAGCAGGCGTGTCCTGGAATGATTGATCCTGCTGCTTCAGACCAACTCTGGACACAATTCAGAAAGTGGGTACGCGCTGAAGCCTTCAAGCTGCAAGACATAAACTATGAACAGGATCAACAGAACTTCAGCAATCTACTGAAGGAAGTTGAAGGTCCAGTCATGAGTCAGCTGCTGAAGGAGGAAGTGCTTCTTCTGGACAGTGAGCCATGGTCTGAAAAGCGTCCAGCCTCATCAGTCCATCCAGCAGAAGATCAGACAATTCCAGCTGAAGACTTTAGTCAAGCAAAAGATGTTGCAGAAAGCTCTCAGAAGCATCGTGATTCTGACGTCTCTCAAGCTGCTTTGGACAGGCAGACTCTTGAAGAGCTGAAGCAAAATGATATTCGTCTGCAGAAAAGAATGGATGAGAATGATCAACGGATGAAGGAAAGGATGGATGTACAAGATAGTAAAATTGATTCAGTAGCCAGCATGGTGCATCAGCAGAAGGAAACCGCTGATCAGATTAAGAACATGCTAGAAGCTCTGTTCACACGCCTTCCACCCCAACCTTAGATTTCGTTTCTTAATATTTTCATTGTTTTCTTTACATATCTTCTGTACTATCTTCTAAGCTTTGAACTAAATACAATGGTTTTTCTGCACTGATCGTTTTAACTTCAATTACTTGCACTTTTTGATTGCTGACAAAAAGGGGGAGAAAAAGAATGATATTTTTCAATAACGGATTACTGAGACAAAAGTCTCAAACATTCTAACACTCTGATATACTTGAATGTTTCTCTGTTCTGCATAAGATTACAGGTACAAGAATTTAATTATCTCTGATACACTGAAGCTCTACTCCAGAAAGATCTGATGCTAAAGGACTCATGGAATTAAAAGGGAAGTAATAAACTCAGGGGGAGCTTTTCTGATCATAACTCTGATAGTTTTTTTTCTTATCTTCTCAAGCTCTGATACCTTTTTATTCCTCCTTATCTTTGATACCTATCTGACTATCTCTAATACAATCTATTATTTGGTTATCTCTGATATTTTTCCTTAGATTTCAAATTGAAAATATCCGGTTTTTGTCATCATCAAAAAGGGGGAGATTGTTAGAACAAAGTTTGAATCTACTACCCCAAGTTAAAGTTTTGATGATAACAAAATGCTAGATTAAATAAATTGTATAATTCATATGAGACATATATGCTACCTAAAAATTATATTGTACATTTACAGAAAATCTAATGGATACCAGCATAAGAACATCAATATCAGCATCAGAAGATGAAACTTCAATATCAGCATCAGAAGATGTTATATCAGATGCCAGAATCAGAAGATCAAAGCATGTGCTTACGCTGAAGCTTGATGAACAGATCTGTGCGTAACAATCTAAACTCTGATCAAGACCACAACAATTCATAAGCACCTAGCAGCGTTAGAATAAGCCAAAGCCAGAACACGCTTAATTGGCAACGGTACTGTGTATTCAAGATACTTTATTATCAACGGTATTATTCCAGACAAAGATCTTCCCAATATGGAAAGAATGTAATTGGCATTGAAACGGAATAACTGACTCCAACGTATCATTTCCAATGCTATATAAACAAGAAAGTGAGGAACGGATTGGCTAATGCTCTAGAACTCTCTACCCGCCTAAAGCGATTCATCTTCATCCTCATTCACAGTTTGCTAAAGCTCTCAAATTACTTACTCCATTGTTTTAGCATTCCAGTTCTCATAAGCTTAATTTGTGTA
Source organism: Vicia faba (assembly GCA_948472305.1). Classification (NCBI taxonomy): domain Eukaryota; kingdom Viridiplantae; phylum Streptophyta; class Magnoliopsida; order Fabales; family Fabaceae; genus Vicia; species Vicia faba. Next base: position 444,681,354 of record OX451740.1, read on the forward strand.
GTATCACAGTTGTGATAAACAGTTTTGTAGAAAACATTCAACACACTTAGATTTCATTTATATGTAAGAAAGTATTTCCTTGAGAAACCGGTTTGTGGTTTTGACTCAAGAAGGCTTTAGCAGTTGTTAAAGCAGTTGTAATATTCAGTTGAATATAGTGGATTAAGACCTCGTTGGAGAGAGGAGAAATCACCTTGACGGGTGGACTGGAGTAGTTTGAGATCAAACGAACCAGGATAAAAATAACGTGTTGTCTGCATTTGATTTCAAGTTTTACAATTCAACCCCCCTTCTTGTGTTTTTCACTTCTTCAGTCCAACCTTGGGAAGATGAGTTGGAAATTTTGAAAAAACACCCAATTGAAGAAAATTCAAGTTTAGAGTTGAAAGTGTTACCACCGTATTTAAAATATGTGTTCCTTGAAAGTGGTGGGAAAAAAGTCGGTTATCATAAATGGATCATTATCTCGCAAGGAAGAAGAAAAATTGACCATGGTTTTGAAAGAAAATCAAAAAGTAATTGGTTGGTTTTTCTCCGATTTGAAGGGTATTAGTCCGGCTTATTATATGCATAAAATCATTATGGAGGAAGAATTCAAACCGGTAGCTCAACCACAAAGGTGTTTAAATCCGGTGATGAAGGAAGTGGTGCAAAAATAAGTTGTCAATTTATTAGAGGAGGGCATGATTTATCCTATCTCGAATAGTACTTGGGTTAGTCCGGTGCATGTGGTTCCTAAGAAGGGTGGAATGACGATAATCACCAATGAGAAAAATGAGTTGGTTCTGACTAGAAAAGTGACCGGATAGAGGATGTGTATCAATTACCAAAGGCTTAACAAAGCAACAAGGAAAGATCATTTTCCTCTTCCTTTCATGGATCAAATGTTGGAAAGATTACCGGGTCAACAATACTTTTTTTGGATGGTTATTCCGGATACAATCAAATATTAGTCAATCCCGAAGATCATGAGAAGACTGCTTTCACATGTCTGTTTGGTGTTTTTGCGTATAGACATATGCCTTTTGGATTAAGTAATGCGCCTGCTACTTTCTAAAGATGTATGCAAGCAATTTTCTCCGATATGATTGAGAATACCATTGAAGCTTTCATGGATGACTTCTCCGTTTTTGGAGTGTCATTTGATTTATGCTTGAGCAACCTAGAAACCGTACTGAAACGGTGTGTTGAAATAAATTTGGTTCTAAATTGGGAGAAGTTCAATTTCATGGTGACCAAAGGAATTATTCTTGGGTATCAAATTTCATCAAGAGGAGTTGAAGTAGATAAAGCAAAAGCTGATGTGATTGAGATGCTTCCCCCACCAATAAATGTTAAAGTAATCTGGAGTTTTGTTGGCCATGCCAGTTTTTATATGAGATTCATCAAGGATTTCTCAAAAATTTCAAGACCATTGAGCAATCTTCTCAGCAAAGATAAGTATTTTCTTTTATATAATGATTGTTTATTAGCTTTTGAAAAATTGAAATAAAATTTGATTAATGCACCCATAATCATTGCACCAAACTGGAAAACTGATTTTGAACTTATGTGTAATGCTAGTGATTATGCGGTGGGAGCCATTTTAGGACAAATAAGGAATAAAAATTTTCATGCTATACATTATGCAAGCAAAGGTTTAAATGATGCTCAAATGAATTATGCCACAACAGAAAAAGAGTTGCTTGCTATTGTGTATACATTGGAGAAATTTCATTCTTATCTTATTGGCTCTAAGGTTGTGGTTTATATTGACCATTTGGCAATTAAATATTTGCTTACCAAGCCTGATTTAAAATAAAGGCTTATTCAATGGATCCTTTTCTTGCAAGAATTTGATCTTGAAATTCGCGACAAGAAAGGATCCGGAAACTTGGTAGCAGATCATTAATCCTGTTTGGTCAATATAAAGGTCATAATAAATGAAAAATAAATAGAGGAATCATTCCCGGATGAGAAATTGATGATGGTTCGGGAAAGACCTTGGTTCACAAATTTGGCAATTTTCAAAGCTACTGGTATCATTCCATAAGATTTCAATGCACAACAAAGTAAAAAGTTTCTTAGAGATGCCAAGTATTTTGTGTGGGATGAACCATATTTATTCAAATTAGTGGTGGATAATTTCTTGAGAAGATGTGTTACCAAGGAAGAAGCAAGTAGCATCTTGTTGCATTATCATAATTCTCCTTATAGTGGACATTTTAGTGGTGACCGGACAGCCGTGAAGATTTTACAATCTGAGTTTTATTGGCCATCATTGTTTAAAGATTCTTTTGAACATGCGAAAAATTGTGACAGTTGCCAAAGAGTGGGAGGAATAACAAAAAGACATGAATTTCCTCTTCAAAACATTCTTGAAGAAGATGTATTTGATTGTTGAGGGATAGACTTTGTTGGCCCTTTTCCTTCCTCATTTTCTAATGAGTACATTTTGGTAGCAGTGGGTTACGTGTCAAAGTGGGTTAAGGCAATAGCATCTCCAAAAGTAGATGCCAAGATTGTGATTAAATTCCTAAAGAAAAAAATTTTCACACGTTTTGGTACTCCAAGAGTTTTGATAAGTGATGAAGGTTCACATTTTTGTAATTCCCAATTTAAGCGAGCTTTGGAGCATTATGGTGTTAAGCACAAGGTTGCAACACCGTATCACCCTCAAACAAATGATCAAGCTGAAGTGTCAAATCGGGAAATAAAAAGAATTCTTGAGAAAACCGTTTCTTCTTCAAGAAAAGATTGGTCTTTGAAGTTGGACGAAGATCTTTGGGCATATCGTACGGTATTCAAATCTACAATAGGTCTTACTAAGTTTCAAATGGTTTATGGGAAGTCATGCCATCTTTCGGTGGAACTTGAACATAAGGCGTTTTGGGCATTGAAGTTTTTGAATTTTGATCAAGATCAAGCTGACTCGAAAAGAAAAGAAGAATTACATAAACTGGATGAGTTGAGATTGCATGCTTATGAATTTACAAGTATTTACAAAGAAAAATTCAAGAAGTAACATGATAAAAAAATAAGTCCAAAGAATTTTGAAGTTGGACAATTGGTTTTGTTGTTCAATTCTTGGTTGAAGTTATTTCTGGGAAAACTAAAATCTAAATGGTCAGAGCCATTCTTGATTAAATAAGTGAATCATTTTGGATCTATTTTGTTGGAGGATCCTAACTCAAAGGATATTTGGATGGTGAATAGTCAGCGATTAAAAATCTACCTCGGAGGGGAGGTGAACTGGATTACTAGTGTTATTCGTCTTGGTGATTTGTGATCACCTTAGACCATTAAGCTCGAAGTGATGTTAAACAAAGCGCTTGTTAGGAGGCACCCTAACATTGTAAGTATTTCTGTTTTTGTGTCATTTTCAATTAGTCTGCTGCAGAACAGGATTTGTGAAACAAATTCTGCAGCAGAATTTTTTTTCTTTTGTTTCTGTCATGGATCGTCGGGCGATCCTTTATGTCGTCGGGTGACACTATTTAAACAACTCTTATCTGCTGCGGTTTTGTGTTTTAAGTTTGGGGGTTATTTTAGTCCCACAGGTCATTAATCTCTTATAAGAGTATTTTGACCTATTTGGGGTCATTTTCACCAAATCTCTCCCAATGCTTGCCAACCTTCATTCCAAATTTCAAAATTCAAAGGTAAATTTTCTTTCTCTTCTTTGTGGTTTGTAAATTAGGTTTTGTAGTCTAGTTTTTTTATATTTTTTCTTAATATGGACATGGTTAGTAACTTAGGTTTAGTAATTTAGGATTTTAGAGCTTTGATTAGTATACATGTGGTTAGGATCTTCATTACCCATTGTTTACAATCATCACTCACCATAAATTTGACTGAAATCGCCAAGGAAATTCAGTTTAGAAGTGAAAGTTAAGAGTAATTATGAAAGAAAAAAATTATGTAGAACTTGGCCTGTTCGCAGGGTGTCGCCCATCGACAAAGATGCATCGCCCGACGATACATGTCAGGGGCGACATCTCTGGTTTTTTCTTGTGTGTTATGCATTTTGTTATTTTTTTTCATGTCTAACAGGAGGGTTTGTCTGTTGTTTTGTTTTGATTTAATGTTTTGCATATGAGTCCTAAGAGAGCTTTTTGCTTGAAACCAGTGAGGGAAACTGATGGGGATAATTCGAGCCAACCATAGAGTTTTTATGAACATCAATTTGTTAGTGTTGAAGCTGAAGCAAGATTTAGCCTTCTAGTGGGAAAGGCAGTTTGTGTAAGAAAAAATTTGTGATTGACACCAACGGTCCTTATGGGAAGCCAACGCGGATTATCCTGAAGAAAAAGTGGGATGTGCTGATTGATCCAGTTGACCGGATAAGCTATGATTTAGTCATAGATTTTTACGCAAATGCTCTTCCTGCTAAGGGGGGCAATTTCTTTTCAAGAAATCTTCGAGTGGAAAATTATTGAATTTTGATACAGACTCCATAAACATGTTTTTGGGTAACCCGCTTCATTTGTGACTTCAACAAGAATTTTGGCAAAGTAAGAAACCATGAGTCAATTGCTAGTGAAATTCTGTTGGAAGGAAGAAGTGTAGAATTAAATGCAGCGGGTTTTCCTTTAATACAACCGGAAGGATATGACAGCTGAAGCACAAGCTGTGTATCTTTTGATTTTAAACAACATCAAACCTAAGCTTCATAGGTCAATTGTTCCTATTGATGTTCCTATTAATTTTTCTTGCATTATTTCTAAGGAGATGAAGCAATTTGTTGAAAGCACTAAGACCAAGGAGGTAAACTCTCGTGTCCCTCTACCTTTTCCTTGTCTTATTACTGCTATGTGCCTTGACAAAGGAATATTGATGGTGAAAGAAATTAATGAGAAATTGAGGGGGTTATTGATGATGATTATCTTGGTCGATAATGTTTGGGAAAGTTGGCTATGAAAAGGAAAAAGAGAAGTGGTAGGGGTGAATCGTCTGGGGCTCAAGAGGCATCTGAGGGTCTCGATTATGCAAATTGGGATCCTAGAATGAAGAGACTTGCAACTCTACTTGGGACATGTTGGAATCCCATCAAAGTTTTGGAAGCTTTCTTCATGATCCCATGACGAAGTTGTTTCTTAATCAATCTAATCCTCAGGAGGCAGTTTTTTTCCCTTCCCGTGTTGAATATGACGCTTATTGTAATTGGCCTATGGACAGGCACCCTTTCTTTTCAGAGGGGGCAGCAACTGTTGGTGATGTTGGTGATGATGGTGATGATGGTGGTGATAATATGGAGCAGTGAATATTATGTGCATCAAAGTGAAGAGCTTTTATTTATTTTTCAGCTTTATGTTGGTTTTAGAATTTAATTGTTTGAACAATTTACTTTTGTTTTGAAACTTGGTGGGTGTAATTTGGGATTGAATCCTTTTGGTGGGTGTTGGTACCCTTTTTGTTGGTGTTTTACACCAAAGACAGTTTATTTTTTATTATGTTTAAGTATGATTAATTACAGTTTTTCTTTTAATTTCAAAAATTAGTAGTATTATACTTTATTATGGTGTGTGTACATAGAAAGTGGTTTTGTTTGTCTTTGTAAATAGTTAGAATTAAGTTCTCAAGGAGCAAGATTGATTTTCTTGAGGCATGGTCAATCTCGTAATTTGGGTGGTGATGATAAAAGTTTCAATGATATATGCAAATAAGTTTCAATGATAAATTAATTCTTTATCATTTGTATAAGTTTGTTCTTGATTTTACAAGCATGCTTTGGTATCATTATTTCTCGCGTTCGCGCATGAGTTGAATGTATGTATGTTATTTGCAAATTCAATTCTTGTTGTATTTGTGACACATGTTATGAAAACATTTTCATTGTAGATTAAGTGGTGATATTTTTGTTTCCAAGCTAGGAACATGTGCGTGCGGCATCAAGAGTTCCATTGTATTTGTAATTGTGACGCTAAAGAAGCAACTTGAAAAATTTTCTCTTGCATCACATTGCATTATTATTCATGCATTGCATTGCATTATATATTCTTTGCAAAAACGCCTATGTATAATATATTGGTATTTTCGTTGAATTATGATACTTATCACGACTTACTTTTACTCTTTTTGATGTTGTTAAAGGGGGAGAAGCTTATGCGAGATGAAGTTGTGATGCACACGTTTAGGGGGAGCCTACAATGAAGACATGAAATACATCGTCACAAGTTTTTCCATCATCGAAAAGGGGGAGTATATGAGTGCAACTTCACCATTAAATGTTTTACATGATGTCAAGACTAGGAAAACTTAGTGTTTTTGTATATTAGACGATATCTCTATGTCATGTGACACTACCTTGCATTAGAGGTCTTATGACTCATTAAAATCCATTTTGAAATTGACCAATGACTTGAAACAAAACATTTTACATAATTTTTCTTGCATGTGCCGACACATGTAACTCATTTTTGAAGCCTGTAGTCTATGTATGCTACAGGCCATCACATGCATTCATATAAGCCGAAACATACTATAACTTTCAGTTTTTCAATTTTATGTGTTGACACATACAATTTTCAGGCAGGCACATACCACTGCAGTATTAAAGCTTGTAGCTATTATCTTGCATAGGTCGGAACATGTGTCTTTTTAGGCCGACACATACTGTTGATTTTTCACTTATGTACCGACACATACATGTTTCAGACCGGCACATACTGTTTGATTGGGTAAAATTTTCAATTCTTTTTAATTCTGAAGATTACCTCTTTGCATACAAACCTCTACAATTATAAACACATCATTCATGCATCATTCCAACTTGATGAAAATATAAATACTTACTACATTTTCTCTTCACCTTCAACCTCCAACCTATGCATACACACTGATGAATCACACATAATCATCTTTTGTCGGGGTGCCATCTAGGCGAGGTTTGATAACGTCCAATTAGGTTATCCAAAAATATTGGGTTGAGATTTGTAGGGGTTTCATCCGGAAAAACCTTGGGTTTTTCCTCTAAGATCTTTGCTATATTTGGGGATTTTCGTGTAAGACTTTCAAGAGATAATTATAGCCTAGTGAAAAGCCTCTGGAGTTTGGTAGCCAAGTAAGTAGCGCGAGAACAACGAATCAAATTGAAGAGTCTTATGTTCAATAGGTACAATTGATCGTGCGCGAAAGAGCTGTGGAGTTTGGTACCCAAAGGAGTAGAAAGATTCAATAAATCAATTGTTAGCTATTGTGTATTGGTCTTGTTGCAGATCAAAAGAAGAAAAAAGGTTGAATCAGCATCACACGATTAGGGTTTGTAGGGTTGCTCTTGAACACTTCTATTGTAATCATACTTTTGTAATGTAAGAAATTTATTTCAGTTCCAAAATGGAATTGGGGGGAGACGTATCCATAGCAAGGACGATTGGTGACCTTCCAAAAAAATCCTTATGTCACTCTCTTTATCTCTTACTCTCATTTACTTTCTATATGCAACTTGTTGAATGTGTTGTTTGATCAATCGATTCGTGTATAAATTTTCTTTGATTGTTAAAGTTTAAATTGATTTGTTGATTAGCTTATAAACACTTTGAGTGTAAGTGATTTTTCATATCAATGAACCTTAAATAAAATTCTGAAAAACTGATTGTATGCCACGTGTTCGATAAATTGTCAAGTTATGTTAATAACATGATTTCATTGGAAATAGGAAACTATTATGTTTGATATTAAACTGTTAATTGAGATATTATTATGTTGGTTGATTTTATCATTATCTTAATTCCATACGGCTTATGCATATCCGAGTTTCCAATAACTAGGTTCGTTTAGACTACTATTTTGATCTAGCCCAAAACCTTTTTGCTCAACATTGTTTTCCAAATAAGTTGTTAAATAACTATTTTAGAAAGTTAATTTTTAAATGTGGATCTATTCACCCCCCTCTAGATAAGTCGCCTCGGTCTAACATCAACATCCTTGATGAATTTACCCTTATGTTGCTTCTCTTGTGCACACTCTTTACAAATCTCAGATGGAATGTTGATGGATTGCAACACGCTTACCCTTCAGTTCCTTTGCAATGCATTGAGATATTGAAAATTGAGATGCTTGAGAAGGTAGTTCCACAACCACTCTTCTCGACTTGACATTGTAGAAACACACCTATGTTCAATCACCTTCAACTCAATTTTGAAAATTCTATGGGCGGTTATAGGAGCTTTAAAGACTAAAACTCATTTATGTCCATAACGTGCAAAGTCTTGTCTTTCATGCGAATATTTTAACACTTCTCAAGAAATTGGACAATACTTAGAAGGTTACATTTGATTCCAAGAATGTACAATACATCATTGATCATGGAATATCCACCATTGCTTCTCATGATCAAAACATCATCGATCCCATCAGCCGCCAAAGTGGTGTCATCTGTGACATTTTCTTCCACTGAATTAGAATCAATCTCTCATAGTCACAATAACATTTTCTTTTGCAAATGTTTCTGAAGCATTCTAAAAACTACTAATTTTGTTTCCCTATAACCTATTGTTGCTTCATTCGACTTCCATGATCATGACCAAGAGTTTATTCTCATCATCCACCTCTTATCTAGCAACCTTAGCTTCATCTCCTTGAGATTCCCTATACTTTACATTGCATTCTCTTACAAAATGACTGAAATTTTGACAATTATAACATTGTGCTTTACTCTTGTCATACTTCTTGATTTCATCTCTAAAGTTGATTTTACCACAATTTTCGTTTCATCTGCTCTCACCATTTTGATAAATCGAATTCTTCAAATTTTAAGACTTTTTCCCACCAAAATTATGAAATATCCATTTACTCTTCATGGGCAATTTTTATTTTGATTTATTGTTCTTCTCATTAAACTGAGCTTGAAAAGCGATCTCCTTATTTTCCTTGTCGTTACTTCTATAAGAACAAGATTTGGCTCTGCAATATTATCTCTGAGTTTTAATGATAACAAATGAGTATGTTTGTGTGAACAATTTTGTTGTACTCATGTTTGTTATTGTTGGGTACTAGCAAGTAGGTTCTACTTCTGATGGATGGCGTGGACAAGACATTAGAAGAGAATTAGTTCCACTTCTACACTACACAAGTTCTGTTGAACAGTGGAAAGGCACTCCAGAAGGCCCTAAAGTTTAAGCTATGATGTTTGTCTAAAGAAACTAGTCGGAAGATCTGAAGACAAAAGTTGCTACTTAAGTCCAGATGTTAAAGACTCAAGCTTATAAAGATAACGTGTTCTAAGGAAACAGTCACAAGATCTGAAGACTCAAGTTTCTACTAAATTCCAAATGCTAAAGACTCAAGTTTCTAAAGACATTGTGTTCCAAAGAAACAAAGTTAGAAGATCTGAAGACAAAGTTTCTACTGAAGCTCAGATGCTAAAACCTTAGTTTTTAAAAGACAACTTGTTTCAAAGAAGACAAAGTTAAAATATCTGAAGACAAAGTTTCTACTGAAGTCAAGATGTTGAAGACTTGTGTTTCTAATAACAAAGTTCTTAAAAGGATTCTTAAAGCACCAAGTGCTAAAGATTCTAAAGACGGAAGTTCTGAAGATTCCAAAGACTTGAAGTTCTAAAGATCCAAGTTTCTATATAATGGGTTCTCAACACCAAGTGCTAAAGACTCTAAAGACTCACTTCTAAAGACTCTGGAGACTTGAAGTTCTTCTGATCCAAGGTTCTCTACAACGGGTTCTCACGACCAAGTGCTGAATACTCTGAAGATGCAATTTTGTAGACTCTGAAGACTTGAAGTTCTGAAGACCTTAGTTTATGTTCCTTCTTGTAAACTCATGCACTCAGAAGCCTCTGAAGTGCATAAGGAAAGAATAAAATGATAATATGATACAATAGTACACAATACAAAAAAATCCTTATTCCACTACCTCTCCACTAGATTGAACTGTGGAAAAGAAAAGGATGTAGCAGCACTATTTGTAACGAATCTTTTTAAAATAGCCAAAGACTCTATTTTTCTTGGCTATATAAGAAAATAATCATATGTTTAAAATGTTATTCGTGTTCAATGTAAAAAATGAAAGTTGTCATTATTGGAATACAACCAAAAAGCTATCAACCACTATAACAACAACAAGAACAACTGTTATCAGAATTATTCTTTAATCATGTTGGTAATGATTACAATCAAATCATTGATTCATAATTTTCTTAATCTCATAAGCTGCACAAAGCTTGCTAAGCTGCAGAAGATAATGAAGATGATCAAGAAAGCTCCAGTTACAAATCCATGACATAAATGTCGCGCTCTAAAGTGATTACTGAAGAAAATAGAACAAGGGTTGTTGTCCAGAATGTTCTTAGGTGAATCAAGATGAAGAAGTTATTCATTTTACTACATCACCATCAACAAAGCTTCCAAAAGCTTATGAAGAAGAAGACTTCAACGATTCAAGTGTTTTGGGCTGTTGCCCGAGGAGAAGCTACTTGAAGAAAAGAAGACCACAGATCAAGCTACAATACAATGTAATATTTTTAGTGTGTATTAGGTTCTTTTGATATACTTAATTCTGTTTACATCCAGCTTCTGTAAAATAATTATTATTGTAAACAAATGTAAATCAAATAGTTATTTGATGATACCTTGAGAGGTTGAGTGAAACTATGTGCTCAAGAAGATAGTGATTGAAGGTCATTATGAAATCCTGGTAGTGGTTTCTATTTGGTCAATGGTAGTCATATTTCAAAGGGGACTGAGTGAAGTTCATCCTTGTGAGATCACTGATGGATATCATTGGAAGGAAATCCTAGTAGGATATTTTAAAGGATCAAATTCTATTAGGTCAATGAACGTTATATCCAGCTTGGATCATTGAATGTGTCATTGGATGTTAGTCATCGGCGCTTACCCGTGCGATTGTAATTAGAGTGGTTATGGTGGATTAAGTCCTTGAGTTCAAGGAGAAATCACCTAGGTAGGGTGGACTAGACTAGCTTGGAGGTTTCTCAAGTGAACCAGGATATATCACATGTTCTTTACTTTTGCTTATGTTTTAGAGTTTATGTTTTTTTAACTTAATTAGAAGCATTACTTATAAGTAACACTCAAAAGCATTGTTCAACAAATAATGATTAGAAGCGAAAGTTACTCCAGAAAGGAAAACCCAATTCAACCCCCCCCCCCTTTCTTGCGTTTTCTTCAAACCTTCAATTGGCATCATAGCCTGGTTCTGTTATTGATGGATATCAAACACCTAATAGTGTTAGATAAAGATCTATGTGATGTGTGAAGAAATATTCTAAGTTGATAGTTATTCAATTTTCAACTGTTGTCTAAAATCAAAAAATTGAAGAACAAGCTAACAAGAAAAGATTCATCAGATAGGAAGTTATATCTATTAAATGCTTTTGATTAAGTTCCTTAAGAGTATGAGATATTTTAAAGAAACGAATTACTACGCCATTGAATTTATCATAAGATATCATTAGGAATATTTTCAAAAGAAGAAAGAATGTTGTCTTATGATAAATAAGAATCCCATGATAAAGCTGTCTATTCAAGCAAACAAAAGATCTTATGCAGAATATCTAAACATTGGCTCTATCGAAGGAGGCTTTGCAGAAGACCAAACACCGCTGAGGAAAGAACGCTTATTTAATCATAAGAAGTATGACCAAATACTAATGTTGTACCCTAAAATTTTCCCTCCCTTTTACTCAAGACATTTTTCTAGGGTTCTCAAATGCTCATGGTTGCTCAAGAATTGCTCAGACAAATTCTCCTCCTAAGCAATGGGTCCACAACTAGGGTTTCATTTTTATCAAGAAAGTTTGGGTTTCAAAGGTCTCAAGTGGTTTTCATGGTTCCTCATATGTCTCCAAGAATGCTCATACCAACTTTCAAGCCTTGCATCACAAGTTTCCTCGATCAATGGCTCAAATGACTAAAAATCAACTATATTTGACAAAAAGTTAATTGTGGTCAACATACAGTTAAACTTCAATATTTTTGGTCAACATCAAGATTTTGAAGTCATATTCATAATTTGATTAAGGGTTGATCATAATTCATCAAGGAAAACTCTCATATCATCAAAAGTCAAAAGTTTCCAAATTAGCATTTTCTTAGAAGAAGTCAACTGAACTTTAACCAAGCATAACTTTCACATGCTTCATCATATTTTCCCCAACCAAAGCTCATTTTGAAGAAAATTCAATTCTCTACATCTTTTTCTCTCTAAGCTTAAGTCCAAAAAATGCTTCATTTGAAAGATATGAGCCAATACATTATAGGTCATTTCAAAAGTTAACAAAAAGACACTTTTTGTCAAGGCAACTTACATCAAGATAAATCTTAAAATGCAAAAATGATCAACATAGGGTTTGAAGAGGACGTCTTGAGCTTTCCAAAAAGTTCAAGATCACTTTCAAATGATGAAAATTGAAAGAGTTATGACCAGTGCAAGTTGGGAAATTTTGAGCAAATGTATGAAGTTCAAATTGAGCAAACTTGAAATTTTGGGTTATTGGGCTATTGTTTTAAAGACCAAACGTGTTTTACACCTCAAGATGCACTTCAGAGCTTACTCATACACCCCCTTTGAGGTTTTTTATTTATTTTGGATTTTTTATTTATTTAAAATTCAAGATAAAATAAATAAGATAAAACTTCTTACATGAGGTCAAAGCCGATAAAATCTAACCTAATACACCCTATATATATCCAACAAGTTCATGCCAAGAGGGGACGGTTTTTTGGATAGCAAGAAACACTAGGGTTTTAAGAAGAAAAAGTTCCAAAGATATCAAACCATTGAATCACTATTCCCAGCCAGTTTCGTCCAAGTTCCAGCACTACAACCACTTTTTGAGCATCCAAGGAGCAGATCCAGGTTGTTTCTGCAAGGCACACACAGTAGATCAAGCATATCCATCGCTTCCGGTTGAGGTATAAAATTTCAAACTCAAATTATTTGTTTTAAGCATTTTCAAAGCCATGTAATGATCAATTTACGCTCTGATGTATGTTTGGAACAAATCAGGAAGGTTAGCATAGAGAATGTACGTGTGAATGGTAAGATGCCATTATTAGGGCATCCACTAAGCTTGCATTTGAAACTCTATTTTCACTAGTATTTTTCCCTTTTTGAGTCCAAATTTGAATTCAGGGGAAAATTTTAAGCAGGATAGCCTTTTTCTTTTTTCGGTTTGAGGACATTTGTAGGGGTGATCGCCCGAGAAGACGGTGGTTTCCACCACCTCCGATCGGTCTGACTTTTGGCAGGACGGTCAAGGGCTTGCCTTACCATTAGGGGCCATCTGATTCGCCCATTCAAATATTTCTAGGCCCACTCATGCGCATATTTTTGCATCATCAGATTTTATATTATTGCTTATTATACACTTATTTGTGACTAATGAAATGACAAATAACGCGCATGGCTCAATTGGTAAGGGGAGTGATTGGAAAAGCAGAGAGCGTGGGTTCGATCCCAGCTCTCATCACTTTTCTTTGTTTTTTATAGTTTTTTAACGCAAATTTGTAATATATTGAGTGCATCCCATTCCTAAACAAATGAAGCATCATGGTGCAATGGTGAAGGGTACTATCCTGGAGGACAGGGGTGTGGGTTTGAGTCCCATTCCTTGCATTTTGTTTTTTATGTTTACTAACCCTAATTTTATCCCAGTATTTTAAAATTAATCACTCATAAACCCTAAATTTTTTCCTAAATAAAAATAACCAATTAGAGTTAGGGTTTTGATTAATTAAACTAGACTTTAGGTTTTTATTATTATTAAAAAAAATCAATTAGACATTAGGGTTTTTATTAACTTAATTTTCTTAAAATCGATTAGAATTAGGTTTAATCATTTATTAAAATTGAGTTCGTTTTCTAAACAAAAACACCCAGAGTTTTTTTAATACTTAGAATACTTAGAACAGTTAATAATTTTTCTTTAATATCCTTTTAGTGTTTTCTTTTGCCTTTAAGTTTGTAGAACAAATTGTATAGGTCGCATGTTTGGTTTATAATAAGTAATTAGGGATTTATTTTCCCCCACATTTTTATTACTTGTACCCCCATTCTCGAAGTCATGTAATAGCGTAGGAACATTTATTTTCCACATTTATCACTTTCCTATTTTTACTGTTAGTAATTAGGATTGTATGGCAAGACTAACAATCAAACATAGTAAACCCTGATACAAGATAAATAACTGAAACACAAATAACTTTGCACACACGCACCTCTAGGGTAACCTCCATTGACGCCTCGGAAAAACAGTTATGTCCCTCGAACATGGGGACGCTTTAGCATTGTCCCTCGAAATCAAAAGACCTAAGTTCCTCGATGACCCTTTTGAATTTTTCCTTCGGTAAACGATCTAGACCCTTAAACGAAATTGCTAAAGCGTCCTTACGAGTTTCCTTCTATGACTGAACGACGACCCACACATGTCCTTTCACATCCAACGACAGGGCTTCCTACTAACTAATGGTACAAATAGAACTATCTAAAGGAGGAGGAAAAATACAAGAACAACCTTGAGTAGGTAGATCGTTGTTAATTTCTTGCTCACAAACCGTTTCGAAACAAAAACATCTTTCAGAATAACAATTTCAAAAACAAACACTTTATACACATACTCAAAAACAGAAATGAGAATCATTACAAATTTGCCTTACTATTAGCATTTTCAAATTATTTCCAAACACATTCACAAAGCAATTTTCAAAACAAAGTGAGCTAGCGATTAAGATCTCGTAGATAACTACAGATGAAAAGGGTGATAAGACCTTCCCTTTTCATAACCTACCCCCTGAAATCAAAAACCTTAAGGTATTTTATGTTCTTTTCACGCTTTCCTTATTGGATAAAAGAAAATTTGGTGGCGACTCTTGCTATCTACAACATTTGAGATAAAATGCAAAACAAGTCAGTTCTCTCACGGTATTACAAAACCGGCGACTCTTCTAGGGAAAACTAAAAAGAGGGGTTACCTTTAAAGTTATATCATTTTTAAATGCTTTTCTTGTTTTCTTTGTATGCTTTACATTTGAGGGTTGTTCGGGTTTACTTTTCTTGCAAAGATCCTACACCCGGATCTGGGGGCATTTTAGGTAAGTAGTAATATATCATGGAAACTATATGGCATATACTGATATGGTTGAAGTGATGGCTACATTAGTGAGACACATTGGTTTGTACTGATGTCCCTCGAGCCAGTCGGGGAGAATACTAAGTTGTTTCATGGTGCCATGAACACTAACTAACCTTTAGAACCTTAATTGACCCAACTTAGCCATTAGAAGGTAGTGGGATAGATGGCTTTGGTGCAGTCCGAAGTTGGTTGATACTCGATACTACGCTCATTGAGATTCTACTCTCGGGTTTTATTTGGTGGAAAGTCAGTTGTCGTGCTAAATGAAACCTGTGGGAAAAATCAGTGACATTGAGATCCCTAGAACCCAGTTACTTCTTTAGGACAGGTTGAGCCAACTAAACTTCAAGAGGGTACTTACCTACGAACCTAGTGCAAGACATAAACCTAAGGCTCTTGTGTGCTTTGTTTTTGTTTGTTATATGTTTAAACATAACATCATAACATCATAACATTATATCATGACTAACCATTTCAAGGATCTAGGGGATTTATCTTTGTTCTATGTTGCAGGGTCATGACTTCCAATCGCAGGAATACTATCCAAATCAACTTTGTAAGGGTGCCTTCCAAGCTTGAGGAATTAGTATCAAAGGTTCCTAACAATTCTCAATTCACCAAGAGACATGGTCATCTACTCAGTTTGGTTACTATCGGTTTCCAGGAAGACATGATGAGTGTTATGTTCCAGTTCTTTGATCCTAAGCATCACTACTTTACTTTCCTAGATTATCAATTGGTGCCCACAATGGAAGAGTTCTCTAAGTTACTCGGAATGCATATTCTTGATAAGATACCTTTCACCGGTCTAGAGCAAGTTCCAAAACCTGAAGACATTGCAGCCGCCTTACATCTGAAATGACCGGACATCGTATCTAATTGGGAAATGAGAAATGGAGTCAAGGGTTTTCCTCCTAAGTTTCTGATAGATAAGGCTCAGTGGTTTCTAGATGCCATGAATTTTCATGCTTTCGAGGATATTTTGGCTTTGTTGATCTATGGTTTGGTACTATTCCCTAATCTGGACCAATTCATAAATGTGAATGCCATCAAAATATTTCTCACACATAATCTGGTTCCTACTTTTCTTAGAGATATCCTACATTCCCTTCACACTCGTACTATGAAGAAGCGAGGAACTCTTATGTGTTATATACCTCTATTGTCTAGGTGGTTTATTTTTCACCTTCCCCGATCAATGATGAAGAATTAACAAGGTTTGAGGTGGTCTCAAAGGTTGATGTCACTCGCTCATTCAGATATCCATTGGTGTTCTCAATCTCAGGTAGATATCATTATTATTGACTGCTGTGGGGAATTCCCTAATGTACCACTCCTTAGTATAAGAGGGGGCATCACTTACAACCCTTCTTTAGCTCTACGTCATTTTGGCTATGCTCGAATGGACGGTCCTCATGATATGCTCATCCAGGGTATTATGTTTGACCATGAGAACGATCCTCAAAATTACCATCAAAGGTTTATATGTGCCTAGGTCCTGGTCAATAAGATTGATAGAAAGACTTTGGGACACAAGAATTCCACTCCTCTAGAGCCTTACCTCAGATGGGTGCGGTCTCGTGCTCAAAATCTTATGATGCCATATTTTGCTATCCTACCAGTGATCGTAGAATCTCTTATTGAAGGAGATGTTCCTCACACCCTTCTTCATCCAGACATGCCTACCGACTTTGAAGAACTACAAAATTCATTCAACTCAAGGAAGAAAGGGATACCTTTAAAACTCAACTCTATGCTAGTAAAAAGAAAGTACTAGAGCTGACGAAACGAATCCACGAAGAACAAAGCCTTAATGCATATATCAACACAAATAGGAAGCGCCCATGGGAGACTTGAATTCATATTTTGTTTCTTTGTAACTCTTCTTGTTATCATTATAATCCTAGAAGGAAATTATAGTTTAAGCTTGTTACTAAAATTTCTTTTGTTTCCTTTTGTTTAAACAAATTTAATCCCGCAAAGGTCCTTGAAAACATTCCATTTTCATCTACATATCATGCATATCATCATATAACAAGTATTTTCTAGACAAGTTTTCTCATCTTCTTGCTGTTTATTTCAGTAAAAGATGGCACTCGAATAAACTGTGAAAGAACTTCAAGCTCAGAACGCCCAGTTTCAGCGAATGTTCCTGGACTTAGCTAAGGGACAAGACGAGCTGAATACCATCATCATGAAAGGGAATAGAAAGAAGACTAAGAAGCCAACTGTATTTCTTAATATGGGTAGAAGATTCAAAGGTCCGGTCCGAAGGGCTCTAGATTTTGAGGTCCCATTAAATGAAGATGACAACCAAGAGAAAGATGACGAGAGTGTAAAAGCTGGAGAGAATAACAACCTTGGTTCTGGCTAAGATTCTGGTGAAGACTATTCTGCCGAACAGTATCCTCCCACTGATGACAGATACAAGTAGCTGGAAGATCGACTTAATGCTATAGAAATTCAAAGAGTGCTTGGGCTAGATTTTGAAGAGCTGGGACTTGTCTTGGGGGTTTTTATCCCTCACAAATTCAAGGTCCCTACCTTTGCCAAATATGATGGTGTTTCTTGTCCTAAGCTTCATCTGCAGTCTTACATCTGGAAGATCCAACCCCATACTGTTGACAAAAAGTTATGGGTCCACTTCTTTCAAGAAATCTTATCTGGGACACAACTAGAATGGTTATATCAGCTGAAGAGAACCAATATACGTACTTGGGAAGACCTGACTGTTTCTTTTTATAAGCAGTAACAATACAATTCTGACCTTGCACCAACTCGTGTGCAACTACAAAGTATGACTATGGGCTCGAATGAAGGGTTTAAGGAGTATGCCCAAAAGTGGATAGATATGGCTGGAAGAGTGCAACCTCCTTTATCTAATAGGGAGCTGGTTGATATGTTCATGGAAACTTTGACACGGCCTTTCTTTAATCATCTGATCCGAAGTTTTTCATCTGGTTTTACTGAGTTAATACTAAGAGAGGAACAGGTTGATAATGGTATCTGAAGTGGAAAAATTCAAGTGGTTGCATTTTCAAGCACTATAAAGAAGACGTTTAGTGGAAATAAATAAGTTAATGTTATATATGGACAGAGGAGTCGTACTAGAAATGATAACCATTAATTTGTAGGAGCGATGTTGATTTCTAATCTTGCGCATGTGCAACAACAATAATAACAGGGCAATCATCATAGGACATACGCACCTAGAAGACAGTTCACCAAGATTAGTATGCCACTGTCTCAGGCATTACAAAATTTACTAAAAGAAGAGCTGGTAACATTAAGGGATCCTCCTCAGATCCCTAACACCTGATCTCCCCGCTACAATCCAAATATGAAGTGTGCTTACCATTCCAATAGCCCCGGGCACAACACCAATAACTGATGGGCCTTGAAAAACAAAATTCAAGACATGATTGACAATAAAGAGATTGATTTCGATCCTCCTGAGACCCCAAATGTAATTACGGCACCTATGCCAAAACCTGACGAAGGCATAAGGGCTATTGATGATGTTTTTTATATTTCTACTGTAAGTGAAATGGTTACTCCCGTCCCAATTATCAAGAAGAATCTGTTGCAGGGCGGTTTATTTTCGAGTTGTATTAAAAGATGTTATTGTTGCGTAACCCAACTTAAACAACCGTGCAAACGGTCATTTGATATAAAAATCAATGAAGTCGTCATCGAACGTCTTTTATCCCACATGGAGGGAAAGTTAAACATCGAGAAAACCTGAGAAGGGTGAAATCACGGTCTTGCAACTAAGAGATCGGGTAAGGGAGTCTGTTATGGAAGGGGAAGTGTGATACGGTGGGAGAACTGACTTGAGGTTTGCGTTCGTATTCACACTTGTACGGTTGAGCAAGAGTCGCCACCGACTTTTTACTTTATCCTAAAGGAAAGGTTAAAAAAGCACAGCAAAAACCTTTTGAGATATTTCGTGGGTTCGGGGGGTAGATTATGAAAAGGGAAGGTATTAGCACCCTTTTCATCCATGGTTATCCATGGGCTCTTAGTTACTTGGTTTTTTTTAGATCACTTGCCTTGTTTTTCAATTGCTTTGAAAATGGTGTGTGTGTGGGTGCTTTTTGAAAATGTTTTAGAAAAAGATGCCTTGTTTTAGGCAACTAATGTATTTGACTCGTGTTTGAGTGTTTTACAAAAGTGTGAATCTTTTCGAAAAGATGTTTTCAAATGTTTTTGAGAGTTTGTTTGAAAGTGTTGTGGATTGTGGTTTTTGAAAAGAAGGCAAGTGTTTTTGCAAGTTTGATCTCAAGTAACTAAGAGTTTATATCTACCCTATTGTACTCAAAGGTTTTGGTCATGTTTTAACCCCTTTTAACAATTTTGTTCCACCATTGAAATTGATGGACAATCTTGCGTTTAGGAAGTTTATTCGGGACGGGCGCGGGTCATCGTATGGACCATGAATGCAATGATGCCAAGTGTCTTTGGCAATTTGCTTGAAGGGACTTGATCATTTTGATAGGCGACTTTCGAAAGCGTCATCGAGGGACTTATGATCATTTGATTTTGTTTTGCCAAAGAAACTCGACGTGCAAGCATGGCCCATTTGGAAGGCAACATGTGGGATTACCCTAGGGGGTGCAAGTGTGATTGTGTATTGATTACATGTATTTGTCTTGTATTAGGTTATCTAGCGTTTGATTTTATGTACATACAAACCCTAGGTCTAACCATGGTATAATTGAAAAGCTGTAAATTGCGGAATGTAAATCTACGCTATTACAAAATAATGTCCGGGAGTGGGGGTATAAATGTACAAGGGGATGAGATTTATAGTACCCAATAATTTACAACCAAATCGAATGTCGCGATCAAATGAATATCAAATATAAATGTAAGATAAACATGTGTATAGGGTAATGTGAATGTATCGGTGTAAGTGTATAAATGTATATGTATGTGTAAGTGTAAATATGTACAAGTGTATATGTATTGAATTGTGTATGTGTAATTATGTACAAATGCGAATTGTGGAATTGAAACGTATTAGGGTTTTTTGACCTAGATATGTATTTTATGTGAATCTTTGATTTATGTATGTTAATTATGTACAAATGAAAAGAAGGGTTTTGATTAAGTGTTAAGTTTTAATTAATTAATTAAAAAAGTATTTTAGTCAAAATGTTTGTGAGTTTAATATTTAGAGAAAAAACGTATTTAAATGGTTATGTATAAAGAATGTTAATTAAAAAAGTTTAATTTTAATTATGTATGAAAAATGTATAATATGTACAAATGTATTTCAAAAAATGTTTTTTGAGTCTAATTTGTGTATAAAAAGTATCTTGATTAAGAAAAAGTATTTTCAGATTTAATTTGTATAACAGAATTTGGTTATTTTTATGTACAAATGTGTATTAAAAAAAAAAAGAGTTTTAAACATATGATGAAAATGTTTTAATTAGGTTAGTATTTTTAATTAAATAAGTATATAAAATGCTTTAATTAAATTGTAAATAAAAAGAAAGTATTAAAATGATTTTTTGTAAAGCAAATAAAGTATTTTTTTTATAAAAATATTAAAGGGTTAGTATTAATATATAAAAGAAGAATAAAAATGAAAAGAGGTTAATGTTTTATAAAATAAGGTTAGTGTTAGAAAAAGAAGTTAGTGTTAGAAAAAGAAGTTAGTGTTAGAAAAAGCAGTAATTCGTTGGGCTTTAGGAAACGGGTCAGATTAAGCCCATGGTTGATCCAAAGGCAAAATTTTAGGGTTTCACATTGTTTGGCATTTTGACAGTTTGAAACGAAAGGCTAGGGTTAACAGCGGCGCCGTTTGTGGTATCTTCTCCGATTAGGCTTCCTTGGGCGTCCTCCGGCCACCAACATCACCCTCCACATCTTTCTTCCCTCCAAGGCACGGTTTTGGCGCTCTTGACCTTAAGGTTTGATTACAATGCCTCATATTCTTATCTTTTGTCTTTTTACAAGTTTGCATGTTTGATCTGAGTTTTTAAGTATTTTCTTTTCATTCTTTGAGGTGAAGAAGTAGAGATAGGGGGCGAGGATTATACTACCTGATATTTGGAGGTGGAGGAGAGAAGAGTGGTGATGCTTCAGGAGGCCGGAACGGCGTGAGGAAGGCAGTGCTGTGATGAGACTTTGAGCTTTTTCTGGTATTTCGTTCCTTTATCTTTTGCTTAGGTTTTTTGATGATGATATTCACTGAGAAAACCTAAATCCTTGCTTCTTTATCTTCTCTTCTGTGCCACTGATGCTTATTGCTTATGTTTCACTTTCGTTTTTTCTCTTCTTTTACTGTGATGCCTTGATTCGTTGGTTTAAACTCTTGCTTGATGTATGTGATTGCTTATGTGTGCTTGCTTGCCCAAGGATGAACCTAGGGTTCTGAGGGCCTAGGTTGCCTTGAGTGTTTGAACAAATATTGCCTTGATGTTGCCTTCTGAGATGCCTATGATGAAGTCCTCCTTCTGAGGCTTGGTGTTTGGATGTTCAGTGTTGGAACTTAGTTTTGTGGCTTGGGATGCTCAGCTTCACAGGGTTGTAGGCTAATGTTGGTTTGATGGTGTTCAGGTTATGGTGTTTTTGAGAATGTGCTCTGTGGTGTCGAAGCTTGGTACAGTAGGTTTGTTTTTGTGGACAAGGTTTAGTTTTTGGTATTGGTTTTGTAAGTCTGGCTTTGATCAGTTCTTTTGGTATGGTTTGAAGGTTGAGGTTATTTGTTTTTAGTTTTTGTTCTGAGACTGATGCAGGTTTGGATGATGTTTTGGGTTCTTGATATCAGTTTTGGTAAGTATGGTTTGAAAGTTGAGGCTTGAGTTTGGGATATCAGGTTTGTGTCTTTTGGTGGTCAGGATTGGTTTTGGTTGTGGTGATTGGTTTTGAACTCAGTTTGGTATCTCCCTTTTCTATCTTATTCTGTTATGCTGCCCTCTCCTGAACTGATATCCCTCAACTGTGTTGTATATTTTTTTCTTCTGAACTCACCTGCTATGCTGCTATATTGGACTGAGCTGAACTGCTATGTTTCTTTTTTATGCAGAGTTGTCAAGTTTTGTGGACAGGTTTTAAGTTTGATAGACTTTGGTTATCAGTTTGCTTCTTACCTCTTCCTATTCTGAATTGCTATCTTGCTTTCCCTGAACTGTCTATGTTGAACTGTGCTTTTTTTTTTTATTTGTATCTCTGCTGCCTATGTTGAACTGTGCCTAATCAAGTTGGCTTTTTTTGATTTTGTATATCTTTTCTTCCTGCTACTGCATTGTCTTGTCTGAATTGAGCCTAAACCCCTGCCTGCTGCTTTATCTCTTTTCCTTCTCTCTTAAAGTACAGATTAGGATTTTTATAATGTTTTTTATCTGTACTGTTCTGAAGGGGCTATGACTAGGAAGTGATGAGTTTAAGATTGTTTGCTTGCATAATACATCTGCATCTCCTTTTGACAGTTTGTGTAGATTTTCTGCTTTTTGATATCTTGGCAAAAGTCTTTCCATGACAGCTTTGAGTACTTTTCCTGATTTTCTTTGAGTGGACTTTGTTTTAGATTTGAAAGTTTGGATTGAACTTTTTCAGTTTAGTTTGGATTTTGAATCTATGCAGCTTGCAAATCTTTTAGAAACTATGCATTTTTGACATTTGCATTTCATGAGATAAAATAATCTTCCCTCTCTGTGAACCGGGAGAAATCCCGTGATTTGCAGAGAGGGCAACTGATCCCAGTCAGTGGCCCCTAATGATGAGCATTTTTATCCGTCTCTGCTAATTTTAATTCTTTCTGACTTTCTTATTTCTTTTTGCAGATGAAAGATGGAATGCCGGAGCGGAGTGAAGAATGAAGAGTATTTAGAAAATAGGATATTTTTTCATTCTATTGTAATATTTAAATTAAATGTAAATTATTGTTTGTAATAAACAACAATTTGTACAAATAATTTAAATATCAATAAAAATTCAAATTATCTAATTAATTCTAATTTCCTTATTGTTTATTTATTTATTTAAAATTCTTAGAATTAAAACAATTGAAAAATAAATTCAATCATTTTAGTTTCAGAATAATAAATAACTAAAATAAAACAACATTGATCCAATAAACCTGTCTTATCCAACATCCAAAGCAACGCAGCCATTAACCCAGATAGACTGATCAAACACATGAACAATGTGAATTCCAAAACTGCATCTTGCATCTGACTGGCCCAATCAGAACGTACTGAATTCAAACCACCGTCTCTTTTGCTGATCAAACCAAGATAACGCGAATTTTAATCTGAATCTCGAAATAAATCGCAAAGCGCTGTTGAATTCAAATTCTTCTGAGAATATGCCCATAAAACCCTAATTCCCGATTAAATGCCAAATCACGCTCGCTTGATCAAAATTGAACCAAAAATCAATCAAACCCTAAGCCCACTGTATGAAACAATTCAGAGTTCTGAAAATCAGTAAAAACCCTAGTTTCGCTTGACTGTCAAGAAAGGTCCGTTTGTCCGATTCTTGAGTCAGTTTGAGAAGTCAGGAAATGTTTGAAGCTGAGATTCCTTGTGGAAAAGCGCGAGGGCAAATTTTGGGGTACAACAGTTGCCCCTGTTCAATCTTCTTTGACCTGAAGAGTTAGATTGGCAAGCTTGCCTTTCGCGACTTGAAGGTAAAAGGAGATTGGACACTAATGTGCCTAGAAAATTTGCGCTCGTCGATGTGACGGTGGAGGTGAATGGGCTTAAAGATGCCATTTGGTGATGGGCTTAAAGATGCCACCTGGTGCGAAAGAATTTTGTCGGGGGATGGGCTTAGAGATGCCATCTGAGAACGGGCTTACAGATGCCATTCGGCGACTGCTGGTAGGAGGATGGGCTTATAGATGCCATATGGTGATGTTGAACTGTACGTCAATGGTAAGTGGACGAGTATCAGAAAGGCATCCCTGTTTTGGAATATCTCTGAATTGGGGTCTGAACAAGCAACAGATTGATGTCCGTGTCTGGAGAGTCTGTAAACTATTTTCAGGAGTTGGGACTGAACAAGCAATGGAGCAGCATCCGTTGTTGGGAAGCGTCCGTAACCTAATTTCAAAAATTGAGAGGAGTCTGAATCAGTCGGTAGATTGACATCCGTTGTAGGGAAGAATCCGTAAACTGTCTTCAAAAATTTGAGAAGAGTCTGAACAAATCGGTAGATTGACATCCGTTGTAGGGAAGAATCCGTAAACTTGTTTCAGAAGTTGAGAAGTTGAAGAGGAACCGGTGTAAGGTTTCTGCTGATGCGTCTGAATGAATCTGGAATAAGTATCAAGATGTTGCCGTGTCCGGGTCACATTTGAACTATTTCTGGATGAATCCTGGGAGCTGATCTGTGTCTGTCGACTGATCTTACCTGAAAGGTGAAGGGTTAGTTGGATGCAATGTTATGATGCATGATGCAATGCATGTGACATTAATGTTTATGATATGAATGTAATGAATGCGCATGTAGGCTGATGAGCTAATCTTGCCAAGGATACATGATTCCGAGATGGCTGAAGATAAAAGCGTCTTGACCGCTGCCGGGGAAAATAAATCCTTGGCTGTCACTGGGGAAGAGAATTCCTGATGACCTCTACTGGGGAGCTCCAACTAGTGGACTCATACCGGGGAGACCAGATTGAGAGTCTTTGGTTTGATGGGAGGTAACCCTGGAGACTTCACTGGGGAACTCAAGATTGCTTCCTTAAAACTATGTGGGGAGAAAGTTTGAAAGTCTGACTCCGCTGGGGATTGTAGGAACTCTGTTGGGGTAGGGAGAATCCTGGCGAGTGCGATCTTCCGTGGTGGTTAGCTTTGAGAAGGATCTGAACAAGCGATAGGTTAACATCCGTTTACTTGGAGAACCCGTAAACTGTTTTCAGAAATCTTGAAGTTGAATCAGCAATAGAACAACATCCGTTGTTGGGAAGCGTCCGTAAACTGAATTCGAAGGTTGCATCTGAACAAGTTAATAGATTAACATCCGTTGTTGGGATGAATCCATGAACTGTTTTCAGGAGTCTTGATAAGAATCTGAACGAGTCGGTAGATTGGCGTCCGTTGTTGGGAAGAATCCGTAAACTGTTTTCAGAAATCTTGAAGAGGAATCAGCAATAGAACAACATCCGTTGTTGGGAAGCGTCCGTAAACTGAATTCAAAGGTTGCATCTGGAATAGGTTGATAGATTAACATCCGTTGTTGGGATGAATCCATGAACTGTTTTCAGAAGTCTTGATAAGAATCTGAACAAGTCGGTAGATTGGCGTCCGTTGTTGGGAAGAATCCGTAAACTGTTTCAGAAGTCTTGAAGAGGAATCGGTGTAGGGTTTCCTGATGATGAGCTTGTGTAAAACTGCATCGGGTTTTGAACACTTTTGACATTCGAATGCCCCAAGTGGTGATGTAGATAAATCCTGGCTTATTACAGGTGTTGGTCTAACATCGGTTGTTCACAGATGTTTCCTGGGTTGTTGCAGGTGTTGATCTGGAACTCTTCAGACATGCCCTGGCTGGATACAGGAGTCGAATCTGGAAAGGTGATAGTTGATAGATATGCCCTGGCAGGATACAGGAGTCGAATCTTCAAACTCTTCAGACATGCCCTGGCTGGATACAGGAATCGAGTCTGGAAATGTAGTCAACAGATATGCCCTGGCTGGATACAGGAGTCGAATCTGGAAATAGTCGTCAACAGATATGCCCTGGCTGGATACAGGAATCGAATCTTCGAACTCTTCAGACGTGCCCTGGCTAGATACAGGAATCGAGTCTGGAAATGTTGGAGTTGATGTGTTGAACACTTTTGACATTCGAATGCCCCAAGTGGTTGTGAAGGAGTCTTGAATTAAATCACTCTGCATATTGAGAGATTTCTTGAAATCTTGACTGGACTGCCCCAGGTTAACTGAACTTTGAAAGATCTGTTGGACCTTGACTGGACTGCCCCAGGTTAATTGAACTGTGACATGTCATGCCCCTTGTTGATAGGAGATTTGATGGAAGTGTTATCCTCTTGAAGTGATTTTGACTTACTGAGAGAGTTTTCGTTCCTTCGAACATTCGCTGTATGAACTTCTTCGCTGTCAAACAAAAGAGTCAAATGCAGACAGTGATATTCGAATAATGCAAAGTTCATGTTTGTCTTTGAAATTTTGAAAAATGCGTTTTTAGCAGAAAACTTTTCATAAGACAAGTTAACACGAGATTTAGGGCAAAGCCCTACAGGAGTCAGGATACCTTTTGTAACAGTATGCTTTCGAACTAACCCATGCTTCAATTAGGACTTTTGGAGGGTTGTAACGTGGCCTGGTTCATGGTTTAAGAAACAAAGGATAAAGGCTCAAAGTATATTTGTACCCGCCCGCTCTTCGTGATGTTCTTCAACCTAAGCTCAGTTAACTGTGCGTCGCACTCTGTTTTGAGTTTGGAACGACTTTTGGGCGATGGTTCACCGGTTTGAATTTTGGGAGACAGTCATTATCTCCTTTTCTTTCTTCAACATTTTTCATGTTGTTGAGGATTTGGTAATGACCTCACTATTTTGATTTTGATTTGTTATCCCTAACTTTTGCCTGACTGTTACCGTTTTCGGGATTACTGTCAGCGGGATGCCCCAGCTTTCTTAAGCCTCCTTCATAGGTTTTGGCTCGGTGGGCTTTTCTCTTTTGAGAGATTGACTGTCTATGTGATAGTGAACCACCCTTGTCTTTTGATTCCGAAGGAATGCTTTCTTTTTCGACGTCGTTCGTTGTATTACGAACTGAGAGTTTGCAACTTCAATGCGCGTTCTCTTTTGAATTAACTGAGATACTACCCTGCCCCAGGTTTATATCAAAGGTTTTGATTGTTTAGAACAGAAAACTCCTACTTCTTTGGCTCGAAGGGGTTGGCTAGGGATTAACTTCCTTATAACTCCAGTGTTTGGGAATTGAAAGAAATGCCTGTACATCATCAGCAAGGTCTGTTCAAAAGCATACTGTATAAGATCACGGTATTGTTTCGTCATCCTCCCTCTAAAGGCTTGCAGCTTTTTATCAAGAGTCAAATATCATAAAGAAAAGCATAAGAGTAGTGAAACGAATGGATGAATTCAAGACAAACATATGCAATGCATTAATGAAAACAGAGTTTAACATCAACAAATAATTGTTTTGACAGCAAAAGAAATTACAACTTTGAAAAATTCAAAAAGAAGCAAAAGTCTTTCAATTTCGAGCCTCGTCACTTCAAGCGGAGAACCCTTTAACGGAAGATCTTCATCTCGCCGTCTGGCATGAACCTCAGCACTCCAATGTCAATCAGATCTTGAATCTTGTTCTTCAAGGCCCAACAGCTATCGGTGTCATGTCCTGGGCTATAGGAATGGTAAACACAAAATGCATCGGGATGATAGTCAGGGGCGGAGGTATTTGGGTTCCGGACAGGATCCCTCAAAGTAGTTAGATTAACCTCCAACAAGCGCTCCAGAATTAGAGATGACGGTATGTCAGTCTCTGTGAACTGCCTTCCCGACGTTTCTTGTCTACGCCGATTGCCCCGCTGACGCCGGCGAGGTTGTTGATGGGTTTGTGACCCTGAAGCTAGCAGAGGAGCTTTCCCCTTGTCTTCTTGAGTAGATGGAGGCTGAGCGGTGACTTGCTCTTCGACCTCAGATGTTTGCCCCAGTTGGTTGTTTTGAAGCAGTTGGCGGACCAGAACTCCGAGTTCCTCTTGTCTTTGAGATAGGTCTTGTATGAGAGCCATCTGGCCCACCAAATATCCCATCACTTGGGTCCTCAGTGTTGTCAGATCAAACTGCAGCTCCGCAATCTGATCATTCCTGGCATTGTTGGAACTCCCCAAGCCGTTGGTGAGGAGAGCTTTCATCTCTTCTTGCCCCAGAGACAAGTTCATGAGCATCTCTTGCAATTGAGCAGTCTGGTCTTGGATGTCTTTGACAGACCGTTCTAGAGCCATCTCTTGCTGAAATAAACAGCAGGAGAGTAAGGAAACCTGAAAAAAGGAAAGGTTGTCAAAATGCAATGCATGATATGTGGATGCATGTTTTCGAGGATCTCTTGGGGTAAACACAAGAAAAATGTTAGAGGTTGAACTCTGCTCTCGGATTGGAGATCTCTGCAGCGGTGGACGTCCTTCCACGAGAATCAAGCTCACCATGTCGAGTGGGTCATAGCCACTGATTCAAGTTGTTGTATTTGAACTTTGTTTGGAGAACTTTGCCTCGGTGGATGTCTTTCCACGAGAATCAAGCTCACCATGTCGAGTGGGTCATAGCCACTGATTCAAGTTGTTGTATTTGAACTTTGTTTGGAGAACTTTGCCTCGGTGGATGTCTTTCCACGAGAATCAAGCTCACCATGTCGAGTGGGTCATAGCCACTGATTCAAGTTGTTGTACTTGGACTTTGGTTGGCATTGGTTAGAGGAGAACCCTCTTGCCCCTTGACAGATGTCCGGTTCAACGTAACCCTGCATCAACAGAATCCTCAAGATCCTTGAAATGGTTATTGAAAATGCTAAAATGCTATGCTATGATGTCATGATGTTATGTACATGTATGCACAGGCAAGTAAGCGTATATACAGGCAAACAATATTCACACAAAGCACACAAGGCCTTAGGTTTAGGCTTGCATGAGGTTCAGGTACTACCCTCTTTCAGTTTGTTGGTTAAAACCTGTCCTATCAAAAGTAACCGGGTTCTAGAGGATCTCATATCATTGGCTACCCTCAATCGGTCATAACTCCAGCATCGCAACCTTTTCTCGCGGTCGGAACCATCTCGAGAGTTTAGCCTCAATGAGTGTAGCATACTGCTACTGTTCTAATGGCCAAGTTGGTCAATTAGGGTTCTAAGGTCGGTTGGTGCTTAATGACTCCTTGGAAGACCCATATTCTCCCCGTTTCAACACGAAGGATATCGGTACAGACCAAGACGCCACACCAACGTAGCCACTGCTTCACCCATGTCGGTATACGCCGGACAGGTCCCTCACAGATTATGCTACCTAAAAAGGGTATCCCCAGATCCGGGTTAGGATCTATAGAACTCCGATACAAAGCCCATAAATGTAAAGCAAACAAAGCAATCAATTGAAAGTAAAGGTGATCTAAACCCTAAGGTAACCCCATTTTAAAATTTTCCCCAGCAGAGTCGCCAGTTCTGTGATACGG
Source organism: Vicia faba (assembly GCA_948472305.1). Taxonomy (NCBI): domain Eukaryota; kingdom Viridiplantae; phylum Streptophyta; class Magnoliopsida; order Fabales; family Fabaceae; genus Vicia; species Vicia faba. The sequence continues at coordinate 444,710,612 of OX451740.1, forward strand.
TGGGAGAACTGACTTGAGGTTTGCGTTCGTATTCACACTTGTACGGTTGAGCAAGAGTCGCCACCGACTTTTTACTTTATCCTAAAGGAAAGGTTAAAAAAGCACAGCAAAAACCTTTTGAGATATTTCGTGGGTTCGGGGGGTAGATTATGAAAAGGGAAGGTATTAGCACCCTTTTCATCCATGGTTATCCATGGGCTCTTAGTTACTTGGTTTTTTTTAGATCACTTGCCTTGTTTTTCAATTGCTTTGAAAATGGTGTGTGTGTGGGTGCTTTTTGAAAATGTTTTAGAAAAAGATGCCTTGTTTTAGGCAACTAATGTATTTGACTCGTGTTTGAGTGTTTTACAAAAGTGTGAATCTTTTCGAAAAGATGTTTTCAAATGTTTTTGAGAGTTTGTTTGAAAGTGTTGTGGATTGTGGTTTTTGAAAAGAAGGCAAGTGTTTTTGCAAGTTTGATCTCAAGTAACTAAGAGTTTATATCTACCCTATTATACTCAAAGGTTTTGGTCATGTTTTAACCCCTTTTAACAATTTTGTTCCACCATTGAAATTGATGGACAATCTTGCGTTTAGGAAGTTTATTCGGGACGGGCGCGGGTCATCGTATGGACCATGAATGCAATGATGCCAAGTGTCTTTGGCAATTTGCTTGAAGGGACTTGATCATTTTGATAGGCGACTTTCGAAAGCGTCATCGAGGGACTTATGATCATTTGATTTTGTTTTGCCAAAGAAACTCGACGTGCAAGCATGGCCCATTTGGAAGGCAACATGTGGGATTACCCTAGGGGGTGCAAGTGTGATTGTGTATTGATTACATGTATTTGTCTTGTATTAGGTTATCTAGCGTTTGATTTTATGTACATACAAACCCTAGGTCTAACCATGGTATAATTGAAAAGCTGTAAATTGCGGAATGTAAATCTACGCTATTACAAAATAATGTCCGGGAGTGGGGGTATAAATGTACAAGGGGATGAGATTTATAGTACCCAATAATTTACAACCAAATCGAATGTCGCGATCAAATGAATATCAAATATAAATGTAAGATAAACATGTGTATAGGGTAATGTGAATGTATCGGTGTAAGTGTATAAATGTATATGTATGTGTAAGTGTAAATATGTACAAGTGTATATGTATTGAATTGTGTATGTGTAATTATGTACAAATGCGAATTGTGGAATTGAAACGTATTAGGGTTTTTTGACCTAGATATGTATTTTATGTGAATCTTTGATTTATGTATGTTAATTATGTACAAATGAAAAGAAGGGTTTTGATTAAGTGTTAAGTTTTAATTAATTAATTAAAAAAGTATTTTAGTCAAAATGTTTGTGAGTTTAATATTTAGAGAAAAAACGTATTTAAATGGTTATGTATAAAGAATGTTAATTAAAAAAGTTTAATTTTAATTATGTATGAAAAATGTATAATATGTACAAATGTATTTCAAAAAATGTTTTTTGAGTCTAATTTGTGTATAAAAAGTATCTTGATTAAGAAAAAGTATTTTCAGATTTAATTTGTATAACAGAATTTGGTTATTTTTATGTACAAATGTGTATTAAAAAAAAAGAGAGTTTTAAACATATGATGAAAATGTTTTAATTAGGTTAGTATTTTTAATTAAATAAGTATATAAAATGCTTTAATTAAATTGTAAATAAAAAGAAAGTATTAAAATGATTTTTTGTAAAGCAAATAAAGTATTTTTTTTATAAAAATATTAAAGGGTTAGTATTAATATATAAAAGAAGAATAAAAATGAAAAGAGGTTAATGTTTTATAAAATAAGGTTAGTGTTAGAAAAAGAAGTTAGTGTTAGAAAAAGAAGTTAGTGTTAGAAAAAGCAGTAATTCGTTGGGCTTTAGGAAACGGGTCAGATTAAGCCCATGGTTGATCCAAAGGCAAAATTTTAGGGTTTCACATTGTTTGGCATTTTGACAGTTTGAAACGAAAGGCTAGGGTTAACAGCGGCGCCGTTTGTGGTATCTTCTCCGATTAGGCTTCCTTGGGCGTCCTCCGGCCACCAACATCACCCTCCACATCTTTCTTCCCTCCAAGGCACGGTTTTGGCGCTCTTGACCTTAAGGTTTGATTACAATGCCTCATATTCTTATCTTTTGTCTTTTTACAAGTTTGCATGTTTGATCTGAGTTTTTAAGTATTTTCTTTTCATTCTTTGAGGTGAAGAAGTAGAGATAGGGGGCGAGGATTATACTACCTGATATTTGGAGGTGGAGGAGAGAAGAGTGGTGATGCTTCAGGAGGCCGGAACGGCGTGAGGAAGGCAGTGCTGTGATGAGACTTTGAGCTTTTTCTGGTATTTCGTTCCTTTATCTTTTGCTTAGGTTTTTTGATGATGATATTCACTGAGAAAACCTAAATCCTTGCTTCTTTATCTTCTCTTCTGTGCCACTGATGCTTATTGCTTATGTTTCACTTTCGTTTTTTCTCTTCTTTTACTGTGATGCCTTGATTCGTTGGTTTAAACTCTTGCTTGATGTATGTGATTGCTTATGTGTGCTTGCTTGCCCAAGGATGAACCTAGGGTTCTGAGGGCCTAGGTTGCCTTGAGTGTTTGAACAAATATTGCCTTGATGTTGCCTTCTGAGATGCCTATGATGAAGTCCTCCTTCTGAGGCTTGGTGTTTGGATGTTCAGTGTTGGAACTTAGTTTTGTGGCTTGGGATGCTCAGCTTCACAGGGTTGTAGGCTAATGTTGGTTTGATGGTGTTCAGGTTATGGTGTTTTTGAGAATGTGCTCTGTGGTGTCGAAGCTTGGTACAGTAGGTTTGTTTTTGTGGACAAGGTTTAGTTTTTGGTATTGGTTTTGTAAGTCTGGCTTTGATCAGTTCTTTTGGTATGGTTTGAAGGTTGAGGTTATTTGTTTTTAGTTTTTGTTCTGAGACTGATGCAGGTTTGGATGATGTTTTGGGTTCTTGATATCAGTTTTGGTAAGTATGGTTTGAAAGTTGAGGCTTGAGTTTGGGATATCAGGTTTGTGTCTTTTGGTGGTCAGGATTGGTTTTGGTTGTGGTGATTGGTTTTGAACTCAGTTTGGTATCTCCCTTTTCTATCTTATTCTGTTATGCTGCCCTCTCCTGAACTGATATCCCTCAACTGTGTTGTATATTTTTTTCTTCTGAACTCACCTGCTATGCTGCTATATTGGACTGAGCTGAACTGCTATGTTTCTTTTTTATGCAGAGTTGTCAAGTTTTGTGGACAGGTTTTAAGTTTGATAGACTTTGGTTATCAGTTTGCTTCTTACCTCTTCCTATTCTGAATTGCTATCTTGCTTTCCCTGAACTGTCTATGTTGAACTGTGCTTTTTTTTTTGATTTGTATCTCTGCTGCCTATGTTGAACTGTGCCTAATCAAGTTGGCTTTTTTTGATTTTGTATATCTTTTCTTCCTGCTACTGCATTGTCTTGTCTGAACTGAGCCTAAACCCCTGCCTGCTGCTTTATCTCTTTTCCTTCTCTCTTAAAGTACAGATTAGGATTTTTATAATGTTTTTTATCTGTACTGTTCTGAAGGGGCTATGACTAGGAAGTGATGAGTTTAAGATTGTTTGCTTGCATAATACATCTGCATCTCCTTTTGACAGTTTGTGTAGATTTTCTGCTTTTTGATATCTTGGCAAAAGTCTTTCCATGACAGCTTTGAGTACTTTTCCTGATTTTCTTTGAGTGGACTTTGTTTTAGATTTGAAAGTTTGGATTGAACTTTTTCAGTTTAGTTTGGATTTTGAATCTATGCAGCTTGCAAATCTTTTAGAAACTATGCATTTTTGACATTTGCATTTCATGAGATAAAATAATCTTCCCTCTCTGTGAACCGGGAGAAATCCCGTGATTTGCAGAGAGGGCAACTGATCCCAGTCAGTGGCCCCTAATGATGAGCATTTTTATCCGTCTCTGCTAATTTTAATTCTTTCTGACTTTCTTATTTCTTTTTGCAGATGAAAGATGGAATGCCGGAGCGGAGTGAAGAATGAAGAGTATTTAGAAAATAGGATATTTTTTCATTCTATTGTAATATTTAAATTAAATGTAAATTATTGTTTGTAATAAACAACAATTTGTACAAATAATTTAAATATCAATAAAAATTCAAATTATCTAATTAATTCTAATTTCCTTATTGTTTATTTATTTATTTAAAATTCTTAGAATTAAAACAATTGAAAAATAAATTCAATCATTTTAGTTTCAGAATAATAAATAACTAAAATAAAACAACATTGATCCAATAAACCTGTCTTATCCAACATCCAAAGCAACGCAGCCATTAACCCAGATAGACTGATCAAACACATGAACACTGTGAATTCCAAAACTGCATCTTGCATCTGACTGGCCCAATCAGAACGTACTGAATTCAAACCACCGTCTCTTTTGCTGATCAAACCAAGATAACACGAATTTTAATCCGAATCTCGAAATAAATCGCAAAGCGCTGTTGAATTCAAATTCTTCTGAGAATATGCCCATAAAACCCTAATTCCCGATTAAATGCCAAATCACGCTCGCTTGATCAAAATTGAACCAAAAATCAATCAAACCCTAAGCCCACTGTATGAAACAATTCAGAGTTCTGAAAATCAGTAAAAACCCTAGTTTCGCTTGACTGTCAAGAAAGGTCCGTTTGTCCGATTCTTGAGTCAGTTTGAGAAGTCAGGAAATGTTTGAAGCTGAGATTCCTTGTGGAAAAGCGCGAGGGAAAATTTTGGGGTACAACAGGAAGGTATTATCACCCCACACGCCTGTAGTACTCTACGGTATCCACTCTTGTTTTTTCTAATCTAAGTGTGTGTTAGGATCTATATCTAGGTTGTACAGGTAATGCATGTAAATAAAAGGAGAAAAGAATGTAGGGAAAATAAAAGTTGTGCTCGCTTAGGACCTACCCCAATGCCTACTGTGATGTGGTGGGAGAACTGACTAGATGTTTTGCATTTCGTTCGCACTTGTGCGGTTAGCAAGAGTCACCACCGACTTTTCTTTTATCTAAAAGGAAAGGTAAAAAAGCACAGGAAAGACCTTTCGAGAATTTTCTCGGGTTCGGGGGGTAGATTATGAAAAGGAAAGGTATTAACACCCTTTTCATCCATGGTTTTCCATGGGCTCTTAGTTACTCGTTTAGATCACTTGCTTTCATTTGTTTGTGTGCTTGTGGTGTGGGTTTTGAAAGTATTTTGGAAAATTTCTTTGTAATGGTCATCGTCTCTATAAGAACATATACAAAGTTTTGTTTCGAAAAATGGTTCAAAGATGTGTTTGTGAATCGTGTTTTAAAAAGTGTTTTGAAAAGAGGTTTTGCAATGGTTCTCGTCTCTATAAGAACGTATACAAAAAATTTTGTCTTTTGAAAGTGTTTTGAAATGGAGGTGTGGGTGTAAAAGTTTTGTCGTGAGCAAGCGAGTAACTAAGAGCGAATCTATCTACTCGAAAGGTATTAAGTTGTTCTTTTCTTCTTCCTTTTAATGGTGTTATCTTACCATTGATTTGGTAAGAAGCCCCCACCATTGGATGTTAAGGGACAGGCGCGGGTCAATTTTACAATCATTGAAGGCAACTTGTGAGACGCTCTAGCAATTTTTGTAAGGGACGAGATCGTTTTATCGAAGGCAACATCGAGGGTCATCGAGGGACTACGATATTTGTTTATCTAAGGGTCATTGCTAGAGTGTCTCATATTCGAGGGACATGATTGTATTTCCGAGGTAACGAGTGAGGTTACCCTAGAGGTGCGCGTGTGAAAAAGTGTGTTGATTTCAAGTTATTTTATTCTTGGATTAGGTCATCTAGCGATTGATTTTTGAATCTTGCCATACATGCCTAGTTACTATACAGTATATGGAAAACAGTAAATTGCGGGAATTGAAATTCTACACTATTACAAAAGTATTCGGGAATGGGGGTACAATTGTTACAAATGGGGATGAATTAAAATATCAAGCAATACAACCAAATCGAATTGTTGTGCGATTTAATATAAAGCTATGACAATTTACGAAATAAAGTCAACAAAGTATGAAATGTATGTATTTACTTGAAAAGAAAAATAAAACCTATTCTAAAAAAGAAATTGATTTGAATTAAAAATCTTTATTAATATTTTTTGTGTATTTTATTAATTATGTGAACTAACTTAAAGAAAGAAAATAAGCTAAGTTAATTCTTTTTTTTTTTTTGGTGTTTTGTTAAATGTAGAAAATTAATAAAAATAAAAAGTTTATAAAAAAAGATAGAAATTAGACACTAAAATCTTAACTTAAATTAATAAAAGTGTTTTAAATATTATTTAGCATTTTCAAAACAAAAATAAAAAACAAATTAAAGAAGAGGCAAATATGGGCTTAGGAGTTTCTAGGAATGTTAGGCCCAAAGAAAAAGGGTGTTTGCTGTTAACAAAAACAAGTCCGATGGGGGTGGGTTACTAGCAAAACGCGTATGGGCCTGAGAAGTTTGTAAACAGAACCGGCCCAATTCATTAACTTTGTTTAACGTTTTTGATTAGGGGAAACATGAATTAGGGTTTGCTTCACTCGCTCACAGCGGCGCTCTCTCATCGTCTCTTTCGTTCTCCTTTCCAAATTTCTCATCTTTCTCACTAAACGTCCATATTCTCTTCCTAATTTTGTGAATAAAACGCCCCTTGGTTTCCTTGATTCAACCTGATTTACGCCTTTTTTGAAATCCCTAAGTTTGAAATGAATTTGACTAAGGGGTTTGAAATTTGTTTCGATCTGATCTTCCCCTCACTTTCCGTTACCGTAGCTCTCTCTCTCTATCTCTCTCTCTCTCTCTCTCTCTCTCTCTCTCTCTCTCTCTCACCTCCTAACCAAGCGCTAATGTTTTTGTTTCTTTGAAAGGTATGATTCTGTGGATTTTGAAGTTTGAACGATTTTTGTTATTGTTTTGTCTTGTTCATGTTTTTTCTGTTAATCTATTGTACTATACATTGAGATGCAGGGAATGTTATGAGGGAGGTAAAGTAGTCATACCTGTGGAATTTTTCTGTGAAATGAAAAAGGGGTAGTGAGACTCAGGGAGGCGCTCCCTGGTGGCGGACTTGGCGAGAAGGAAGAGATGATGATTAAAGCCTTGCTTTCCTTGTAACTTCTTTCTGTCCTTTGAGCTTTGAATGATGATGGTGATGTACTTCTGGATTTTGTTATTTTGTGATTGTTGAATGTTGTTTTATCAACTTGAAAGGTTTACTGGTTTTGATGCTGTTACTTCTTAATCAGTTTCAGACCTTGAGGTTTTTGAGTTACAGTTTGCAGTTTTTTTGATTTGAGGCTTTGGAAGTCTTGACAGTTTGTTTTCCTTTGGTTTTGGTTTTGAATGTTTTTTGTTGTTTTGGATTTGTTGACAGTTTTTTTGAGGTTTGAACTTGTTTGATAGCTTGATGCCTTTGACAGTTCTTTGGTTGATGGTGATTTTGTTAACATTTTTTGGGACTTTTGTTGATGGATTGCAGGTTGTGTTTGAGTATGTTTTTCTGGTTTTTTACTTGTTGGTTATCAACAGGTTTTTGTTATACAGTTTTGAAGGTTTGTTTGATGGTTTTTGTGGTTTGAAATGTTGGACAGTTTTGTTTGATGTTTCAGCAGGTTTTAGACTTGAGGATGGTTTGAGATTTTTGGTTATGGTATTGAAAATGGTTTATCGGTTTTGGAAGGTTGGTAGTTGAGGTTTGAAAACTGGTTTGACAGTTTGGAGGTTGATGGCCGTTTTTTGTGGTTTGAACTTGTTACAGTTTGCAGGCTTGGTTTGGGATATTGGTTAACAGGTTTTGGTTATGTTTGATGGAAGATGCTGGGAGTTTTTGCTCTTGGTTATGTTTTGACAGTTTTTGATACTTGAGATTTGTATTTCAGTTTTTTTCTGAGTTTGATAAAATGTTCTCTCTATCTCTTCTTGAGCCTTGTCTACTGTTATATCAGTTGCTTTGGTTTGACAGCTTATTCAAAAAAGGGGGGGAAATTATCATATTTTGAATACTTTGGCCTTTTGTTCTTTTGGTCTCTTTGTTACAGTTTTGTTTTTCAGCATACTCTATGCAACTTGTGACAGGCTGTGGGCAGGGCAGCAAGGTTGTACCTTTTGTGCAATTCCAATAATCTAGGTGATTTCTTTCCTCTCTCCTCTCTCAATGATAAAAAGAAAATTGCTTTTTGCCCCTTTTTCTAAAAAGTTTGCAATAAAATGGGAAATGATGAAAAGGCTATTGAACAAGCCTCTTGCTTGTTGACTTGGTTTACCATAATGCTATACTTCTGCCTTTTTTGCTGCCTGCTTCCTACTGCTATGCTACTTGTTGCTTGTACTGCTTGCATTTTGTTTTTTGCCATGCTGTTGTTTGTTTGGTGATGTGTTGCATTCAGTTTGGAATATGTTTGGCTGTTGTTTGCATTTGGCTTTTTTGGATAGTTTGCTTACATTTCCCTTGTTTGGATAGTTTGCTTACATTTCCTATTTCTTCTTTTTGTGAACCAAGAGGAATAATTCTCTTGTGATTTGCAAATAGAGAAAAAAAAGTGATGAAATAAAAAATAGCCTCCTGATTCCAAATTGCAAACTTTAATGATGAACACCATTCTTTCCTTTGAAATTTTTTGCTTATGCCCAAATAGTTTTTGTACTAACTATTTTTCTGTCTTTCATTTTCATGTGAGCACAATTGGATGATGGCCAAGCAGGGGAAGAAAGAGACTCAGTCAACCTTAGGCATAGATTCAATTTCTTTGTAATCTAGAGAGAAACATTCAATTAATTGTACTAATTATTTTTCAAATACGATAAGTTGTAAAACCTAAAGTATTTAAATAATAAATTGTTTTGTAACAACTTTTGAAATAAATGGAGAAAGTCTTATGAGATATTTTGATGTCCATTAAAATCCATTACTGTCAATAACTCGCAATTTTCTCTTTGCATCTTCTCTGATTCTTAAAGATTCCCGATCAAGATAATTGAAACTGCATTCCAATAATTCCAATCAAGATAACTTAAATTCCAATGATCAAGTAATCTTGCAACTGCATTCCAATCAAAACACGTATTGTCTATTCCATAAACAAGCAAATGTTTATTCCATAAACAAGAAAATGTTTTAAAAGACACAAATTATCTGGTTAACCTTGAAAACAAACATTGTCTTTTTCAGTAATCTTGAGAAAGCATGAAAACATGTGAAAGCCAATTGGATCTTTGAGAATTCTTTTTTTTTTTAGAATTGTAAGAAAAACCCTAATTGCTAGTTTACTACCACAAACGAAAATCTGTCTGATTGATTCCTGAGCCAACTTGAATATCTGAGAAACCCTAGGGTTGTGCTTTTCTGTGAAAAATGGGAGGGCAAACTTTGGGGTACAACACCTACGTATCCCTTTTAAGGAATCAGAGCAGCCGTAGTTCGGCTCATATATTTTGGTTGGTTTGTGTTTTTTAGTTAAGAAGAAAAAAGCAACAATCAAGATGGAAAAACCAAATAAAATGATAAAACATCAACAATGATGATAAAGCAACAAAAAAAGGACGACAAGACATCACATGGCAACACAAACTCAGATAAGATGATAGAACGTTAGCATGATAAAAAAATATTAGACAAGACGATGAAACATTACACCTAACAATGATATCGAAAATCAAAGTAGGATGAAAAACGTACGCGATGGTGAAACATTGGCAACAAAGATATGCGATGGCGAAACATCGGCAAAAAGATAACAAGATAGCATGGCAAAGATGACGATACATCAACAATCCAGATGATAAAACATCACACCTAACAATGATATTGAGAATCAAGGTAGGATAACAAACATGTGCGATGGCGAAACATCGGCTAAAAGATGGCAAGATAGCATGGCAAAGATGATGATACATTAACAATCCAGATGATAAAATATCACACCTAACAATGATATTGAGAATCAAGGTAGGATAACAAACATGCGCGATGGAGAAACATCAGCAACAAACATATGTGATGGCGAAACATCGGCTAAAAGGTAGCAAGGTATCATGGCAAAGATGGCGAAAATGATATTGAGAATCAAAGTAGGATAACAAACACATGCGATGGAGAAACATCAGCAACAAACATATGCGATGGTGAAACAGCCGCTAAAAGATATAAATGTAGCATGGCAAAGATTGTAAGATGTCATCTCAACAAGGTTTATAACAAAGCCAAAATGGCGCACAAACAATTAAGATTGGTTTGTATTTTTTACCTTGAAGAAGGATTTAAGTTTATTAGAGATTTTTTATGATTTGCCAAGAAGAAGTTTTAGTTTTAAGATGCAATATGCAAAGAAAAGAAAACATCTAAGGGAGACTATCCCAATCTCTAGCCCTAGTGTTATCATACAATGATTGACCCTAAGGTTCAGGATGAAAAGGGAAGTCTCAAACCTATGTTAGTATGCATGGATTCCTATCATAAGGGATAGCTCCAGGACTAACCCTACACGAGTGATCCTAAGGGAGCATGGTAAAAGTGTCACAGATCTTGTGATAAAAAAAACAAGCAAACAGATGGCAAAACATCTGGACAAACAAAATCTCGAGTATCACTCGAATACCAAACACCTACAAGGCGCATGCCTAGTAGTAGAAAGGGAGGTCCTTCCATAGACAAGCAATCAAGCATCAGACCAAGGGTCAAGCCAAAGCCAATGGGAGTGTATCATTCGAGTCAACAAGCTATAGAATTATAGGAATACAAAAGGGTCCTTAATCGTGATATCAATTATCAGGGCAAGAAAGATCTGGGGGAAAAGATATAGTGCATGCATACACTAAGAATCAGTGTTGGTCAACACGATCTAAATAAAGTGTGGGGATCCGATTGCGGTAACCCTTTTCACTTGCCTTTAAAGGACTTAAATTCGTTCAGATCTTGGGCACATGTTCAGAGCATCTACTTGTAGAAAGTGAGCATAGGAACAACATGGACTAGAATGAGAAGGGGTCGATTACAAACCCTTCCCTGCTCACCTCTTTTGAGGACTTATCACATGTAATGTAATGCGGGCACAAATATAAACACACGTGCATAATACCTACTCCAAAGGTAGGATTTTAAGCAATCACAATTAGCACACCGACAGAATTGCCTTAAACAGGTCTTAAAATAAACCAGAGGGACCCCTGACATATATCAGCAACACAGGTCCCATCATGCAATAGAAATCAATAAAGAGAGGAAACAATAAAAGGAAAATAATGCAATACCAAACGGATAACTATCCGTAGCAACTGAGCAAGAAAAAAAATAAACCAGAGAACCTCAAGCAAGCTAGCATCAGCAAATAAATCAAGTCAGAAATCACGCCATCAAATATAAGCACTAAGGATTCAAATATGAACATATCCTACATGTAATGTATAGCAATCACAATCACACACACATGCACACACACACACACACACACACACACACACACACACACACACACACACACACACACACACACACACACACACACACACACACACACACACACATATATATATATATATATATATATATATATATATATATATATATATATATATATATATATATATATATATATATATATATATATATATATATATATATATATATATATATATATATATATATATATATATATATATATATATATATATATATATATATATATATATATATATCCTGTAAGAGAATAACAAATATGCAAAGCACACAAGTGGTGCAAGCACAACCAATTTTGATCCACAAATAAAGTGGAACACTACAACATCAAGTCAAAATGGAAAACTTTCCTTAGAGTACCTCGCACATTCAACAGACAAATTAGTGATTTCAAAGAGAAATGATGAACCAATAAGGGATGGATGATGATATGACAAAGCAATGGAAGAACATGATGGAAAAATATCCAAACAGTAGAAGTAAGAAGCATCAAGTAAGCACATCAACAATTAGGTCAAAACTAAAGAACTGATGCTCCTTTCTAGTCACCATGTTGAATTGACAAGTAAATATAAATCAAAGATCAAATGAGCAATATAAGAATATAAACAAAGATCTTAGAAGTCAGTAGCAAACACTACACATCCATACTCATTCATTCAAATTATGGTTCACAAGCATAATAAAAGAGGGATGCCACAAAAAGTATCACAAAGCTTGGATCACAAGTTAGCAATGAAAGGAATTCAAACAAAGACAAAGTTAGAAGACTTAAACCATTCAAAGACTTGAAATCAAGCTTCTAACATGCTATGAGGATATGATCAAGATCTTATAATGTTGATTCTAAAGCATGTTGCACAAGTGCATTCAATATACCTCAAAGATTCAAAAGAAAAGAAAGGATTGAACATCAAATTCACAATAGGATGAAATGGTCCAAACATTAGAGGTCAAGTAATATCAAGTATTTATGAGAATATAATTGATGTATCATTCCATAACATGTTATCATTGGTCATTTGACAACCTCAAACTCAAGGAAAAAATTCAAAACTCAAAGCAAAATTCACAAAAGAACATCACTTAGGAGGTATGGATCAAAAAGTGCTCACCAACGAATTATGAGAAGTCAAGAGGATTGACTTGAATTGATATGAGAAAACAGAAGCAATATGATCATTAAGTGCCAAATTACAGGCCTCACACAAGTTTATTGTCCATCAAACAAATTGTAACAAAGAGTGCAACATCAATTGGTCACTTTCACTTCAAAAATACATCAAAAATAGAAAAGGATTTCAATAATTCAAACCAAAATTTCTATAACATCTTTGATATGTGTAGAGGTCAGAAAATAAGTTTGAAGTTCATGGATAGTAGAGGAGAGGATCTAATGAGGCTAGAAGATCAAAACTAGTTGGCAAAACTACCAAACTAGACAAGCTTTCAAAATAATTTGTGGAAAAATATCCAACCAAGTCAAATAATTCAAGAAAAATGGTTTTCATATACTCAATACATTCGTGAACCTTAAACAAGATCCAAATTCCAATGGAAACCCAAGGCAAATTGGTTTTGAAATTGAAACTTGCAATGTAAGCTACAAAACCCTAATTGTTTGAATTTTAATCTTAAATATTAATTAGATAAGATCAAAATTCAAACAATTCAAACCAAGATTATGCAAATCACAAGGAAACCCTAAATATCAGAAGACGTATTTTTTCACATTTTTAGAATTAAAGAAAAGTCTAAAATAAAATCAAATTTTAAACCATTAATCAATTAAACAAATATTCACATCTCAAAATAAAATCTAATAAAAAATCAGAAAAATATCCAACCAAAATTATATTCAAATATTAGAATTAAAAACACACATCCCTGATTTTTTTGTGGACTTTTAGGATCAAAGGAAACATCAAAATAAAATCAAATATCAAACAAACAATTAATTAATCACACGAATTTTTAAACCAATCAAAACATTTTCAAAAATTCTAAAAAAATACACAAGGTCAGAAATATTATTTTTAAGTTTCATGAATTTTTGTGGATTTTTAGATCAAAGGAAATCTTAAAACTAAAATAATCATCAAACAATTAATTAATTAAACTCATGAATTTTTTAACCAATAAAATGATGTTTAAAAATTCAAGAAAAATTAAAATCAAATACTACATTAAATTTTGAGCCTATGACATTTTTTTTATAATTTTTGAAATTGTTTTGATCAGAAAATAAAATCAAACAAAACACCAAATAAAACAAATAAGACAAATAAGACAATATTCAAATGGACCAATCATATCGTGCCACCACATCATCTTCAACCTCCGAACAAACTCAAAAACGTTTGCAATACTCAATTCCACACCATTTTCATGAAATCAAGGGCAAATTAAAGCTAGCATAACAAAGAATCCATAACAACTTGAATCAAACAATATCATCAAGTATAGATCCAGCATGAAGCTCATAAAAACTCCAAAAAAAAACAATCTGCAAAGAGTTTCAGAAACTCCAAAACACGATTCAAGCTCAAATCAAGCACAAAGTATACCTTACACCTATTTTTTTGGCCAGCTAATACACGAAACACATGATCTACATCATCAATTCAAGTTGAATCATGCAAATCAAAATCCGGAAAACTCACCTTGAGCAAAAATCTAGAAACACGATTCCTTCACTCCAGAAGCAAACCAATGGTACAAGCTTGATCTCCTTACTTCACTGAAGCTGAAACACCAAGAATTTTGAAGAATGATCCAAAGAGAAGATAGATTCGAAGCAGTTTGTAGAGACACTTTAGAAATTTCAGGTCTGGAATTCTTGCAATGGGAGCGCCCTCCCTCTAAACCAAGGCTTACTCCTTGTTATATAGAGTGAGTGGAGGAGGATAGAAGAGGAATTTGGCTCATAAATCCGTTAGAGGGCAAGTTTGGAAATTTTGGCCAAAAATGAGGATGCACATGGAGCCTGCATTTCACTCGTGCATTTGCTTGCCTTCTGTGCATTTTGTGAGCCAAATGAGGTCATAAATACATGCTCAAAATGCCAGCTCATGATTGTTTGAAATGAAAAAGTGTTGGTGGATTTGCAAAATCGGGCAAGTTTTATGATTTTTCAATCAAGCAAGTACAACACCACATGGGGCACGAAATGGTGAGTTTGATGGGCCTCAGCATGTCACAAATTGGTCATGGGCTTGATTAAAAACAAAAAAGAATGGCTGAAACTTGAGTTCTCAAGAATTGGCCATTTTTGCATACTTGTCAAATTTCAATAAAATGCCTCAAAATTCCAAAGTTCATAACTTGCTCATACTTTTGAATTTTGACACAAATGAGCACTCTTTAGAAAGGTCTTGCAACGCTCTTCAACCTTGTGGAAATTGGCCTCACACTTGGTCCACTTAGGTCCCTTAAATATTGTAATGAAAATAATTTTTTTTTGGAAAATGTCCTATAATTTCACCTTGAGACATGAACTTCCCAAGACCATAACTCTTGATTCCTTGACAATTTGGATATGAAACCAAAAGGATATGAAAGATCATACTCTTAGATTTCCAAGCATACCTCATTTGCATTTTTTGGATCAAGGATGAATAAATGGTGAAATTTTGAAGTTAAGTCCTCATTTTCCAAATTTAGAAACTTTTTAGGATTTCTTCATGAACAAGTTTCAAACCAAACTTCAATCTTCTTGATCCAATGATCAAAATGGACTTAAAATATGAAAATTACACCTTTAACTTGATGGTTGACCAAAATTTCACTTGGTCAACTTTGACTTTGACTGATTTTTGCCAAAATGACCATTTTGCCCCTTTGAATCAATAGAATCACTTTTCTTCAAAATTGGTGAACAAATATTCAAACATATGATATTCCAAACACATAGAGGCTATGGAAAGAGTTTCTACTCAAAATTCCTAAGAAACTCTGATTAAAACTCAAACCCTAACTTTGCACTCTACATTAGGAGATAACTGATCAAGCTTCAAAACCTTAATTCCACTGGGCTTCATGAGAGACTTCTTAAACAAAATTGATTACAATGATGATAAGAGAATGATGCTTCAAAACTTGGCTCATCTAGACTCCAATTACTCCAATTTGGACAAAACCCTAATTTTTTCTGATGAATCAAAAGGATGTGATTCTCCTCATGGTCAACACAATCTTCAATCTTCTGAGGATCTAATGAGGTGGATAAGATATCTTGAGATATGTGAAACCTTTGGACTTGAAAGATCCAGAGTTTTAGATAATAAGGCTCTCCTTGAGAAACTTGTCAATACAGTCAACTTCCAAAGCTTGAGAAAAACTTGATAACCAAAATACTTTGATCCCATCACAATGTATGAATGTAATGCAATATGATGTTTATGATGAAACATAAGCCTAAAATTTTTGAAATCAAGAGGATAAATTTTGGGGTGCAACACAAACCCAATGGCTTCAAGTTGCTGAAAGAAGGTATTCCGAGCCTAATGGACAATCACATGATTTTGTTTGAGAAGGTTATGTCTGCTGAGAATCTGTTTCGAGACTTATTTGTAATATCTGGCACTACTATCAGGATCACCTCCAAGGATCCTGTAAGGATCACTACCAAACACAAAGCTTCTCCTTTAATAATCACCATACCTGGACCAATTCCATATTCCTGTGACAAAGCTATCTCGTGTAATTATGGAGCCGACGTCTACTACCATGACGTCAAGCAAGAACTATCGATTATTGAATATGAAGGTGCCAAAGTTATTGATCCCACTATTGATAATATTGTTGGGACCAGTAAGGTTACTAGAAGTGGAAGGGTTTTCTCTCTGTAAATCTCTCTGAAGACTGTCGCTACACCAGTTCGAGTTATTGCTGCTAAGGCTCGGGGAAAAGAACAAATGACGGAACCTGCCCAGACAGAGGCACTTAAAGAGGTCACCACTGATGATACTGCTAGGCAAGAGTTGGAGGAGGTATTGAAGATTATCCGTAAGAGCAATTATAAGATTGTCGAACAGTTGGGACATATCCCATCTAAGATCTCCATGTTATCTTTGTTACTGTTTTTTGAAGCCCAAGCACATGCTTTAGTGAAATTCTTAAAATCTGCTCACGTACCATAAGAGATTTATGTCGATCAATTTGGAAGTTATGTTGCTAGTATAACAATGGATAATGGTTTAGGTTTTTCTGATGTTGACTTGACTCCTGAGGGAAGAAACCACAACAAGACCATGTATGTATTTATCGAATGCAGGGGCACTACTTTAGCGCATGTATTGATTGATATTGGTTCCTCGCTAAATGTTCTACCAAAAGGTGCTCTCGACAGACTTGATTGTGAAAAGGTTATACTGAAGCCTAGTGATATTATAGTCCGAGCCTTTGACGGGTTAAAGAGGATGGTACATGGAGTGGTAGATCTCCCGATTAAGGTAAGGTCACGTGTCTTTGAATCTACTTTCTATGTGATGGATATCTGACCAGCTTATTCTTGTTTACTCTGACGCCCTTGGATTCATGCGACAGGCGCGATAACCTTTACCCTGCAGCAGAAGCTAAAGCATCATGTGAGAGGAAAGGTTGTCACAGTCTGCGGTGAAGAAGAATATATGGTTAGTCACTTGAACTCATTCAGATATGTTGAGATGGATGGTGAATTCATTAAGACTCTCTGTCAGACTTTTGAAGTTATCCCTCCAACTGCTACTGAAGACGTTTCTGCTATCCCCAAGGTTACCAGGGTTCCTCCCAGAATGGTTTCTTTAAAGGATGTTGGAGCTGTCATAGAAGAAGGTGGTTGTACTACTTGGGGTCAGCTTCCTGAAATTCCGTATAAATCTGACAAATTTGGTTTGGGTCTCACTGTAGAGGCCCAGAAGGTTGTCTGTTATGCTCGGGCTGGAAGACCACCATTCTGCATCAGCAACAAGGGAGTCAACACCATAGAAGATGCTGACAGTGACTATGACTTTGACAGTTGGATCTTTCTGACCATCGACAATGGACTCACCAATTGGAAGGCCCAAGACATTATCTCAATCTCCTTTAGTCAGGAGTAATAGCTACTTCCTATTTTATTGCTTACAAAGTTTTGGTTATGTAATTTATTTAAACAATGACTTTAAACCTTGTGCCTTACTTGGGGCACAATGGTCCACTTGTTAATGGTTGTCATTTCATAAACATATCTTCATTTAATAAAAAAATGGGACGTTTTACATTCAAATTTTGCGCTCTTTGTCTTTGTCTTTCTTTTAATTTTATTGCTTTCAAATAGCTATGTGTTCTTACACACACCCACACAATAAATTGCAGATCCACGTCCACTCTGGATCCTGTTGATAACGACTCTTCTATTGCCACTTATGACTTTGAAAATCCAATCTATCAAGTCGGGGAAGAAGGTGAGGAAGATTTTGAAATACCTGGAGAGCTTGTCAGACTGTTAGTGCAAGAGGAAATGGCTATACAACCGCATGAATAGCCAGGTCGAGGTTGCAAACTTGGGTACTAAAGCAGACAGGAAAGCAGTCAAGATAGGTGCCAACCTAGAAGATGGCATCAAGAACAGGTTAATACAGATGTTGCATGAATATGTTGAGATCTTTTATTGGTCGTATGAGGACATGCTAGGGATCGAATATGAGATTGTGGTTCACTATCTGCCGATGAAAGAGGGTTGTTCTCCAATAAAGCAGAAGGCTCATTGCATGCGCCCAAGATGTCAGAGAAGATCAAGATTGAAGTTATGAAACAATTCAATGCAGGTTTCTTGGTTGTTACATCATATCCTCAGTGGGTAGTAAATGTGGTTCCAGTACCAAAAAGTGCATATGTGTGTGGACTACAGGATCTGAACAGAGAAAGCCCCAAAGATGACTTTCTGCTTCCACATATTGATGTTCTGGTCGACAACAATGCTCAACACAAGGTATTCTTTGTCATGGACGCTTTCTCAGGTTATAATCAGATCAAGATGGCACATGAAGACATGGAGAAAACTACATTTGTCACACAGTGGGGCACTTTCTGTTATAAGGTTGTGCCTTTTGGGATGAAGAATATCGGTGTGACATATCATCGTGCCATGGTAGCTTTGTTTCATGACATGATCCACCATGAAATCGAAGTTTATGTTGATGACATGATATCCAGATCCCAGACTGAAGAGGAACATCTTGACCATCTACACAAGTTGTTTGAGAGACTGAAGAAGTACAAGCTGAGGTTAAATCCGAACAAGTGCACCTTTAGGGTGAGATCCGATAAGCTCCTGGGTTTCTTTATCAGTGGTAAAGGTATTGAAGTTGATCCTGCCAAGGTCAAAGCCATTCAAGAAATGCTCGCTCCCTGCACCGAGAAGGAAGTCAGAGGTTTCTTAGGACGACTGAATTACATTGCCTGATTCATTTCTCATTTGACTGCTACTTGTGAGCCGATCTTCAAGTTGTTGAAAAAAGATCAGGTAGTAAAATGGAATGACGATTTCCAGATATCCTTTGACAAGATTAAGGAGTATCTCTAAGAACCTCTAATTCTAATGCCACTAGTTGAAGGAAGAACTTTGATTATGTACTTAACAGTGTTAGAGAACTCAATGGAGTGTGTATTGGGCCAGCATGACGAGTATGGTCGAAAAAAGCATGCAATATACTACCTTTGCAAAAAGTTTACTGACTGTGAAACAAGATACTCACTGCTCAAGAAAACTTGTTGCGCTTTGGCATGGGCTGCTCGCTGACTAAGACAGTATATGTTGACTCATACTACTTTGTTGATCTCTAAGATGGATCCGATCAAATACATATTCGAGAAGCCCTCTCTCTCCGGAAGGATAGCCAGATGGAAAATGGTCTTAATAGAATACAACATTCAGTACACCACTCAGAAGACAATCAAAGGAAGTGTAATGGCGGATCATTTGGCTCATCAAGCTGTAGATAACTATCAGTCTATGAATTTTGAGTTCCCGAACGAGAACATTATGCTAGTTACAAACTGTGAAGAAGCTGGACCATGTGAAGGACCTGAGCCAGGATCCCGATGGATTATGGTTTTCGATGGAGCTTTCAACGCGCTTGGTAATGGAATTGGCTTTGTGATCATCTCCCCCGAGGGTTACCATACGCCCTTCACCTCCAGAATTTACTTTGTTTATACCAATAACATGGCCGAATATGAAGCATGCATCATGGGTATCAAATTTGCTATTGATCTGAGAATCAAATTCTTGAGTGTATATGAGGACTCAGCCCTGGTGATCAGTCAGATTAAGGGAGAATGAGATACTAAACATTCAAATCTCGTTCCTTATCGGGAGCATGTGTTAACATTAATTCCTTACTTCAAGGAAATCACTTTTGAGCATATCCCACGAGAAGAGAATCAATTGGCAGATCCATTGGCTACCATGTCATATATGTTCAAAGTCATATGGAACAACAAGGCTCCTCGAATTACTATTTAAAGACTAGATGAACCGGCACATTGCTATGAAGTTGATACTGATAGACTGGACGAAAATCCTTGGTTTCACGAAGTAAAAAGATACCTTGGGGCTCAAGAGTACCCCGAGGGAGCATCTATCAATGACAAGAAATTCCTACAGAAGTTCTCTGCTGAGTTCTTCCTGAGAAATGGAATTTTGTACAAGCGCAACAATGATTCGACGTTGTTTCGTTGTGTGGACAAGAAGAAAGCTGAGAAAATTATAGAGGACATGCATGAGGGTATCTTTGGTAATCACTCCAGCGGGCATACAATGGCTAAGAAGATTTTGAGAGTGGGTTATTATTGGTCGACTATGGAAATTGATTGTCATCATCACTCCAAAACTTGTCACAAATGCCAAACCTACACTAACAAAGTACATGTACCGCTGGTTCCTCTGAATGTCTTGACTACTCCTTGGCCATTTGCAATGTGGGACATTGATATGGTTGGAGAAATCAAGCCCACTGCTTCTAACGGACATCATTTCATCCTCATCGCCATTGACTATTTTACAAAGTGGGTTGAAGCAACCTCGTTTACCTCTATTACCAAGAATGTGGTGGCTCGGTTCAAAAAGCATAACATTATCTGTCGGTATGGCATCCTCGAGAGAATTATCATGGATAATGGTACTAATCTCAATAACACTATGATCAAGGAACTCTACACGCAGTTCGTAACACCACATTTTTACCCAAAATATATAAAATCAGAGTTACAAAATTTCCAACAAACAAATGGAATGCTACACTTTCAACTTGGAAAACAACGACATTCAATCACCTATAGTTCAGATACATAACACATAAAATTCGGATGAACAGGTAACAACATGTTTAGTCTTTAAAAATAAAACAACTTTCGTTGCTACGCAACAGATTCACAAATTCATCTGGAAACACCATAACATCTTCTCCAACTCAAAACGACTTTAAGACAACAAGTCTTTAATGAAAACAACTTAAAAGTTCATCAACATAATGAAAACCAACAATAAAGAAAACATGTGTTCATTCCCCCGAGTACTATGTATCAGAGCGACAACACCGACTCGAACTAACGAATGTAACAACTATCATTCTTGATTACCTACACATTACCAGCAGAGGGAGACATTCAAACAGAAGAGGTGGGGTGTCGAACCATATAATTGAGTGTATGATAAATAATTTATTAGATCAGATTATATGAAATCACCACTTCACAACTTTCAACCAACATCAATCATCACAAGTCAACAACACAATATATTAAATATGCAACACGGAATGCGACTCGTTACAATCCACATGCATGTGGTACCAATGGAATAAAACACCCAACTTAGAAATTTGTCAACTAATAGAGACATCAACAAGGCATAAGCCTTCAACTTAATTTGTCAATCCAGACCAACTTATCGAGCATCAGTTCCAACTTGATATGGTATGCAAACCAATATGAATGTCATGATAGCAACAACAAAATTCCATAGCAATGCAACAACAAACCAACAATGGCTATAAGTCCACAACTTAATATTTTGCCCATAAATAGAGGCAATAACATCACCTGCTAATTCACTTTTTTTTCAACAACAAACACAATAAAACGAGTCAACCAAAATTTACTACAGATAAATCGCGTAATTATTCGGACTATTGCGACTATTGATAACTTTAACAACACTATTGACAACTCTAACAATTCTATTGACAACTCAATTGACAACTCTAACAACTCTATTAACAACTATATAAAAATTAAAAATAATTTTAAATTAGTCAATTAACTCAAATAGTTATATTTAACTCAAAACTCCTAAAATAATTATACTTAATAATACTAAATTATATATGAGCATGATAGTTAGTAAAATATCAATTCAGCACCAAAATACCAACTCAAATAAGAGAAATAGATCCATTTAAGTCACATGATGCTACGGGGTGATTTTTTCACTACACTATAATGCAATACTGTTTATGGGGGGTTCTAATTTGTATAAATTTTCTAGTGTTGGTTTTAAGTTCTCAACTTTGCAACACTGTAACTTCTATGTTTAGCTATTTTCGATTAGTAATATGGTATGGGGACGATCCAATTTTTAATCTAACCAAAAGTAGTTTCAATTTATGGAACTATAATGATTTAGTGAAGAAAAAAAGAAGTATATATATGTAGGCATAAATAAGTGGTATTGGCAGTTAGACCCATCTATATTATCTCTCTCTTCATGATATGATATAAAGTGCTACAAGACACATATTGAAAAGAGAAGCATATAAGCACCACTCAATTTTCGTTACAGTATGCCAATTGCCAAGCATATAGGCACTTGCATTCTGCTACAGTGCCAAACTTATAACGCCCTTATGTTTTTTGCTACAGTAAAAGAACAGATAGCACTTCATCTAATTTCTACTACAGAGGATCATTCTCACTTTAATTTTTAAGTGTATTACAGTGTCTATATAATAAATTGGATCTTCAATCATCTCTCAATTTCAACAATATATCAATTTCAAACACAAACAAAGACAATTTTACAACCCAATCTCACATATCATTCATCACATATCCTATTATAAAGTCAGAATCCCACCCTTACCTTAGTTTGAAGGTTGCTCTAACTCTCAAATCGAAAACCTAACTTTGCCTCTTTTCCTTATTCCTCTTCTCTGCAACTTCCTACGTTACTGCTCCAAGACTTTTTTTTAATCTTTCAAATTAACCTACTTCTTATATCAACTTAACTTTATTCATTAATCCTATTGGGCCTAAATTAAACACCCATTTCTACTACTTCTAATATTAAAATAGACCCACATAAATAATAATAGTATTATTCAATATTAATTCTACAACTTAATCAACTAATTAATTCAACTAAGAACGACACAACTTAAATCAATATTTCAGAACTTCGAAAATTTAATCGGAAAAATATTCGAAAATATTTAATTAAATAATTAATTAAATATTAGGCGTTACACAGTTCAAGATCAAGCACCATAATTCTTCTCTGTATCAATCGAAGATGAGTGGCACAATGGAAGCCACCAATAAGAACATCAAGAAGATTATACAGAAGATGACAGTGACTTATAAAGATTGGCACAAGATGTTACCATTTTCTCTTCATGGCTACCGCACTTCCATACAAACATCAACTGGGGAAACCCCATTCTCCCTAGTCTACAGTATGGAAGTTGTCCTACCTATCAAAGTTTAGATTCCTTCTCTAAGGATTATGAAATTTTCATACTTAGATGAAGACGAATGGATTCAGACTAGGCTGGATCAATTGAATTTGATTGACGAGAATAGGCTTATGCTTGTCTGTCATGGCCAGATGTACCAGAAGCGCATGATCAAAGCCTTTAACAAGAAAGTCTAGAATTAAGTATATCAGGCTGGTAACTTGTTAATAAAGTGCATCATCCTACGATAAGGTGATCCCAGGGGAAAATGGACTCCCACCTACGAATGGGCCATTCGTGATCAGGAAGATATTTTTTGGCGATGCTATGATACTTACCACCATGGACGGTGAAGACTTTCCGCATCCTGTGAACGTGGACATAGTCAAAAGATACTATACATGAAAGAGACCCGCTAGGTTGATTGGTCTAGGAAAAAATAAGGGCTTCCCGAAGAACGAAGAAGGTCCAGGCAAAAATTAGGGATATATATAAAGATTGTACACCCGGCAAGTCGAAAACTTGAAAAGGCTGCTTGGGTGAAAAAGGGTATCCCGGTGGACTGAAAACCTGAAAGGGAGGTCCAGGCAAAAGTTAGGGATTAAAGCGTACAACTATGTCCCGTTGGATCATCTACTTACAGTAAGATTTGTTACCAACGTCATGTTCAAACGGTACAAATCAATTCAATTAACTTCTTCCGACAACGAGGGATGAGATGCTTGAAGACATAAAGGCAATAACAGAGTTGAAACGCAATAAGATCGTTTCCACATAGTTGTTTTATCTTTGTTTTACTTTGTACTCTTTTCATTTTACGACGATTTCCTCTTACTAGGATTTTTTATGTCTATGTACAAAAACCGCCTGTTTATAGGCGAATTATCCATACAAATACAATTTCAAAATTCAACTTTGTTTTACTTTCTCTGTTTTGTTTGCAAAAATGTCAAGTGACTAAATTGAATGAACATATGCATATGAATATGATTACTGCTAACAAATATATGCATAAAAATAGGAATCAGCATTTACTAAAGACTCTAGGAATTGGGATAACGTTCAAGTCATCCACAAATCCCTATAGAGCAACCTCCATGGGATTATCCCCACAGAGTTACCTTTACAAACTCATCCCAGACGGAGATGCATTCCCCCCATAAGCCTAATATTCTTCCAAACAGAAATTGGGGCATCTTCCAGCAGTTCACATGACCATATTCCCCAGCAGACCCCCCCCCCCCACCTAGCAGATAAAAGAGTTTGATCATTTCCCCGGAATACGAAGAAACTTCCTCCGCACAGCCTACGGATTTCCAATCCCCATCTGAGTTTTCTTTCTCAGCACAATCCACATAAATTTAATTCCCCAGCTGAGTTTATTTCTTCAACACCATGAAATCCCATATAGAATTCTCTTCTCCAGCATGGCTCATTTTCTCAGCAGAGTATATTTCTCCAGCAAGGTTTATTTTCTCAATAGAATTTAATTTCCCAAACAAAGTTCATTCCTCTGATTACTATAAATCCCCAGTAAGATTCTCTTCTCCAGCAAAGTGTAGTCCAGGTTGTTATCCCCAGAAAGTTTCTATGGAATCTGAAACATAGCCAGACATCATTTAACTTTGTCCTCCCTCAGAAGAGTTGACATCCATATCGGAAACTCAATCATACAACAATTCTGAAGGTTATTCATCTTTTTTATCCCCATTCAGGGTATATAAGAACTAAATTCCCTAGTAGAGAGATGAACGACCAATGTTCCTGAACTCTTCTATCCCTAAGAAGAAGTCAAACATTCCCATCAGAGTATCCTCAAACAAGAAAGCAAAAATCCCCAGCAGAGACATTCTAAACAAGATTGAAGATTCACATTCTTCATCCCCGACAATGATAAGGGATTTATTTTCCCCAAAAAAGATGTTATACGAAGCTACCAATACACTTCAACAAAATCTTGCATCTACACATTATTTACAAGTATCATAGCATATGCATACGAAACGTATGTAGCACACTCTCATTTACTTTGAGAACATCATTACATAATGCATTACATACATCATGACATTGCATAAAGACTAACTTCTTTTTAGGTAAAAGTCCACAAACAGATGAATATCATCAACAATTCTCAAACAGGTCGCAGATTAATTCCCGAAAAAAGACGGGGCAACTATCTGAACAACCAGGCGACATGAATTCCTGAAACATGACTGGCTCACCGATAGGAAGCAGGTTAGAGATTAATTCCCGAAACAATATAGGGAAACTATCTGTATGACCGAATAAAGATTAACTCCTGAAATAGGACAAGAAAACTATCTTTATAACCAGGAAAAGATTAACTCCCGAAACAGGATGGGGAAACTATCAACATGGCCAGGTGGTATGAACTCCCGAAACAGGATGGGTTTACCAACAAAAATAGATTGTGGATCAATTCCCGAAACAAGACGGACCGACTATCTACATGACAAGAATTTACCTCAAAGACTGAAATCAGACAAGAATTTCCCTCAGAGACTAATTCTGACAAGCAGCTACTAAAGTACCTTCCTCAGAGGTTCATTCTGGAAAGCATTCTTCAGGTGAAGTCAAGTGTAGACTCATTCTAATACTCTTATCAAATGTTACCTTGGATGGCATCTATAAGCCCATCTTCCGCAACTCTATGTCACCTCTCCGAACGATATCTTTAATCCCATTCAAGTAATACTATCAACCAACAACGTTACCTCCTGCACATTCGAGTGCAAATTTATGGGCACTTAAGTTTTCAATCCTCTTCTACCTTCAGATCACGAATGACGGACATGCCAATCTAACTCTTCAGGTTCAAGAAGATTGAACAGGGGAAATTGTTGTACCCCAAAATTTTCCCTTCCTTTTAATCAATACATTTCTCTAGGATTCTCAAATGCTCAAGGTTGCTCAAGAATTGATCAGACAAATTCACCTCTTAAGCAATTGGTCCACAACTAGGGTTTCATTTTTCTTAAGGAAGTTTGGGTTTCAAAGGTCTCAAGTGGTTTTCATGGTTCCTCACATGTCTCCGAGAATGCTCATACTAAGTGTTGTACCCCAAAATTTTCCCTCCCATTTTCTTCAAGACATTCTTCTAGGGTCCTCATTTGCTCAAAATGGCTCAACAGTTGGTTAGACAAATGCTCCTCCTAATCAATGTGTCTACAACTAGGTTTTGAGTTTCTCAAGGAATATTGGGTCCCAAAGGTATCAAGTGATTTCCATGGTTCTTAATATGTCTTAAAGGATACTCATATCAAATTTCAAGTCTTGCATCACAAGTTTGCTCAGTCAATTACTCAGATGATTGAAAATCAATTGTATTGGGTTAAAAGTCAACTATGGTTAATATACGGTAAAACATCAATATTTTTGGTCAAAATAAACAATTTTAAGTGATATTCATCATTTTATCAAGGTTTTATCATGATTCCTCCAGAGAAGCCATCAAATCATCCAAAGTCCAAAGTTGTCAAATTAGGGTTTCCTTATGAGAAGTCAACTGAATTTTGACCAAGCATAATTTTCACATGCTTCCTCCACTTTTCCCAAAACAAATCCCATTTTGAAGGAAATTAAATTCTCTACATCTTTGTATTTATGCTAAATTCCAAAAAATTCTTCGTTGAAAAGATATGAGCTCATACATTATAGGTCATTTTAAAAGTCAACAAAAAGAGACTTTTTGTCAAGGCAAGTTACATCAAGATAAAATATCCAAATGCAAAATTTATCAAAAGATAAATTGTAGAGGACATCTTGATATTTCCAAAAGTAAAAGATAACCTTCAAAATATAAAAATTGAGAGAGTTATGACCAGTGAAAGTAGGGAAATTTTGAGAAAATGCATGAAATGCAAAGTGAGCAAACTTGAAATTTTAAACTAGTGGGCCTAACTTTTGATGTTCAAACATGTTCACAATGTTTTAGAAGACCTCTAGATCCATTCATATATTTTTTATGATTTTTATTTCTTTTGTTTGAATTTTTATTCATTTAAATGCAAGTAAATCAAATAAAATATAAAATCATTAGGTTAAGGCGCATGGCCTTTTGATTTCAATCACATGGAGGCCTAAGAACACATGACAAACATGTCAAAACCGTGAAAATATGTTGGGAACAAGAATCTTCAAGTTTGGAATGTTTTTTAACAATTTTGGAAAGATTTTAATGTGTTTTTTTTTGCAATGAATTGTGACATGATGGAACAAGATTCTTTTCTTGTTCTTGTTCCATTTTGTTCCTCTATAAATACATGCAATACTCAAGTGAAAAGACACACAAGCTGCTGCCTCAAGCACCACTTAAAAAATATCTCAAAAATCTCAAGAAAAGTGCAAATTCGTATCACACGATCCAGCCACTCTCATTCCAAATGAAGTGTCCAAACCTCTTCTTGAAGTCCTCGGGAACACATCCAGCCCAAGAACCAGAAGATTTGGTTCCTGGAACTCGTGCTTCAAACTCCACCAATTCGCGTTTTTTTCTCTTTGAATTCAATCTTAAATTCCATGCATTACTAATGTGATTGATGAGCTCAAATGTATTCAAGATATGATTTACGACGAGTTTGACGTATCACATGCAAGCTTTGATGCATAAATCTCTATATGCCATTTTAAGGCGTAAAAATACATTTTCTTCATATCACTCTTTACAGGCACATTCAAGAGAAAATAACCCCACCATCGAATTTATAGTCCTTGAATCAGGGGGGGGGGGGGGGGGGGGGGGAGGGGAGGGTCCCATTAACTTTTCAATTATCTTGTTTTTATTTTTTTTTTGCTTTTTCTTAATCAATTTAATTACCTTTTTAATTAGACTATAAAAAATCAAAGAAACTAATTTTTATTTAAAAATATTTAGACTTAGGTTTTTTTTATTAATTAATTTGTATTTAACATTAATTAGACTTTAAGTTTTAATCAATAATTTCTTTCATTCTTAATCAAAACTAATTAAGTTAATCATCGAAACTTCTTTCCCATCAAAATAATCACACAAAAATTTCTTTTCCCGTTTCATTTTTTATAGCTTCGCGTACTTTATTTTCACATTAGTTTTTTTTTTTCAATTTATGTAATTGCTAATGGGTTGTAATAGTTTTAATTAGGGTTTAATTTAATTTTCCCCCGTCTTATGGCTTTGTACCCCCCTTCCCGAAGGGTTGTAATAGCGTATAACCTTTATTTTCTGCAATTTACCGCTTTGCTTACAACTGGTTAGTTTAATAGAATTGCATGACAAGACATAAAAACAAACGCTAGATAACCCTAATCAAGACAAAATAACTGAAAACAAATCACCTTGCACACGCGCACCTCTAAGGTCACCCCCACTTGTTGCCTCAGATAAAAACAGTCGCGTCCCTTAAACGTGGGATGCTTTAGCAAAGACCCCCGGTTAAAAGATCATAGTCCCTTGATGACCCTTCAATGCTGCCTTCGGTAAATGATCTTAGTCTCTTACAACAAATTGATAAAGCATCCTACGAGTTGCCTTTATGACTGTACGATGACCCGCGCATGTCTCTCAAACATTCAATGATAGGGCTTCCTACTAACTAATGGTAGGATAACACTATCTAAAGGAAGAGAAAAATAATGCAAAAAGACTTTTGAGTAGGTAGATAGATTTTAATCGCTTGCTCACAAAAACATCCTTTTTCACATAAACACTTTTCTGAAATATTCTCAAAACAAACACTTCGTATGTGTTCTCAACCGATATGAGAATCATTACATAGTTGCCGAACTTAGGCATTTTCAAAATAATTTCAAACTTACACATTCACAAAGCATTTTCAAAAGTGAGCTAGCGATTAAAAGCCCATATATAACTACGGATGAAAAGGGTGTTAACACCTTCCCTTTTCATAACCTACCTATCATACCCTAATTTTTCACCTAAGATCCCATCTTTTGCATTTTTTGTGATATACATCAAGGTCACAAAATATGGTCGGTTTCAAACATTTCACCTTCGAGCATTGCATGTGCCGAGATTATTAAGCGTTGTGAGAATTTTATCTTATGCATGACTAACTTCTAATCAAGCACGAAGTGTATGTTTTTTGTTTCTTTGATTTCATGTGCAGAAACAGGTCTGAATCAAAAGCATCAGGTGTCACGCCTCAACTAGGGTTTTGAGTAACTCAAGCCAGAAGTACAGTCGATCATTGATTCTCGAAGACTGATTCATCAAGAGAATCGTGTGTTTATTTCCATGCATTGTTCAACAAGTGGTCTCAAGCGTCTCCGAAATTCTTCAAAAAAAGAAACAATCAAGGTTCCATGATCATTGGTTCACGTGTGTTTCACTATTCCTTGAAATACAAGAAAAGATCAAGCTATGCAAGTCAATTCAAAACACCTTTACCGAAAGTCATCTGCAAGTTTTCTTTAAAAGTTAAAGACGAATTGTGTTTAGAAAGCCATGAGAGGACTTTATGGGACATCTGTCATGATTTAAGAGTTTCTGGATCTCTATGTTCAGTTCATTGTGCCAATTTCTCAATGCGATAACATTTCTCCTCAAATCCCTCTTCTAGTGATCATTCGAAGCTTTTAAGTATGGTTCGATTTCTTATATTTACATGACGCGGGGTGATTTCGAAAGAGTGGGGTGATTGAATTCAAGATCGCTTTGGAAGAATTTATTTAGAATACTTGGAATTTTCATCATGTAAATTCAAGTATTAACTAAATATAAGTTGTTAAAAGGGCTCATTCAAAATTCAAATTATTCCTCACATTGCATTTATTCAAGATTATTTTGGTGTGATTACTTTGACGGATTCACACCATGGCCACAAGAACAATTCATTTAATTATGAGGCATGTATTAAAGAAGATATTGGAAAAAGAAACTTGATTCAAATAATCATTCATCACAAGAACAAACACATGATGGTTACAAGATAAATTCATGTAATTAATTTGGATCTCTAATACAAGATGCAAGATTGATGTCTTAAGGCTTGCATCATTATTTATTCATCATTCAAGTATCAATTAATTCCTTACCAAATTCAAGTGGAAGATTTCGAATTTTCATCAAGATAAATATAAAGATTCAAAGTGTTTACAATTAATGAGAAAATTACATTCAAGACAAGTTCCATTCATGTTACAATTTTATTTGGAATTATCACTACAAAGTTACAAGAGGAATTACAAGTTTGTACATAGAAATCAAGACTAAATTTCTAATGTCCTAAAGCTTCATGCTTCAAACATGTTGACCATATTTTCCAGCCATGTTCAACAATGCAAATCAGCCCAATAGCAGCCTACAGATCAGACCAACAGCAGTCTGCAATGATCCCAAAAAATTGTTGTAAGTCAGCCTAACAGTAGCCAGGAATAACAGTCCCAATTCTGCCCAAAAATGCCATAAACCAGTCCAAAAAAATAGCAGCTTGTAACAGTCAAAAACTGTTGTAAAACTGCTAAAAAATTAGCCTAAATAGTCTGCTAACAGCCTACTGCCCTGCTCCAACCTACATAGAAATACCAAGCAGAACAAGACTAAAAATTTCATCAAAATGGAAACTTAAAATTGTATGAAAAAAGGCATCATAACAGTTTGTCAAAACAATACAAATATTCTATTATTTCCCCCCCTAAATGCCTTGTTCTGTCACTATAAAAGCCATCTTCATGGATAGAAAAATTACAACAAAACACTCAAGGAGAGGAAAAATAGAAACTCAGAGGGGGAGAAAAAATAGAAAAAGAGAGAAGTTTGTTCAAGTTTTAACAGCAAGAATCAGAGTAAGAGAGGTTTGAGCATCAACAAGAGAGGGAGGGAGAACTTACTGTTTTTTAAAGCTCCATCAGAGAGACTCCGATAGGTATTTCTTCTCCCTATTATTTTCTGCATACATTAATACCTGTTGGATTCGTTTGCATAGCGACATCATTCACATGTTTGAATCTTCTCTTTGCATCACTATTATGCCATGTGAATGCTTGCTTTATCATACTTTTTGTTGTATTTTGAGTTTCTGCAATATATGGACATTTAAACATGTTTAGAAATAATAATAATAATAATAATAATAATAGTGATAAACGCATACGGAAATGTACAAAAAATGACACACAAAAATCCAGAGATAAAATTATCTTCAAATCTTTTCTGAGCATACAATTTCATACAGAAAATCGCCACCCTTTTTTCTGCTATCTCCTTCTTCTGCGACACAAACCCACATAATCACTCTCGCTCAGCTTTTCATCTACAACTCCCTCCATTTCTCCTAACTCATAAAATACGATACCACCTGGTTACAATGCGTCATGAACTTTCTTTGGTTTATCTACAAGACCACCTATTATAAACACTACTAGATGTCCTATCATAAATATTACTTCTCCTATCCTAAACACTTCTAGGTCTTTAATCATTTGAGGTAGTCAAACTGGTGGTGAGATACGCGCCCCTTCACCTCATCTCCAATCTTCTAGACCCCAAATATTTGTTCGACCCTCGAGTGCCCCTGCACCTCATCTCCAATCTTCTAGACCTCAAATATATGTTCCACCCTCCATTTTCCATCCACTTCTCCGTGGGATTCAAACCTAGACATCTCCTAGTAACATTCAAATAACTACTCCCTCAATCATCCGCTAAACATCAACACCTCCATCCAACCCAAACCATCAGCTTTCACCGTCTTCCTCCCTTCTCCAACCATTTGCGGAACATCCTTCGACCATTTTTTTTCTCAAGCCAATGTATCTCCCTCTGCTCAGCTTATACCGGTCCACCGCTTACTCTACCCACTTCCGTTGCCTTCACTGTACTGAAAAAATCCAGTAACAAAAAAATCCATCTACTTCTCTCCTTTAATCGTTCCAATAAACAACAAAAATACTCAATATCATCGCCTACTCCCTTTGTTCTCTACTGTTTCCTCTTGGTTTATTCTCAAACAAAATCAATATTCACAATTTGAAGAATCAACACAGCAAACTTCATATTTGTTGCTCGAGACTCAAAGACTGGGAAGGCTGCACCTGTGAATCGACTTTCACCAGAAACTGATCGCGAAAAGCTTCTTTTTGAACAAGCTGAAGCAAGAAGCAATTTGAAAAAAAAGGAAAAGAGGAGGAGAAAAGAAGATCTCGATAACGAAGTAGGAGAGAGAGAGGAAGTAATCGGTTTAGATCAGAGAGAGGACCGTGTTACTTTTCTTGTTTCAAGATTTTTTCTTTTAATTGAATTACATCGGATAATAATAATTAAATATGACTTTTCCCTTTCCCCAATGACCAACCCAGCGGCGCCTCTATCATGTTTAGGGTTTTCAAATCTTTCCTTATTCTCTTATAAACTGGGTCATCCCCAATGGGCCTGTTGGCCCAATCACTATCAATATTCACCTTATTTTTTTAATTAAAACATAGTTATAACAGATAAAATAACATAGCTTAGTGGTAAGGCCTGTATGCTGCAATCTAAGGACACGAGTTCAACCCCTAGCTAGGGCTTTTTAATTTCGTTTTTTTTGTTTCTTTTAGTCTTATTTCCCCAAATTCTATTAAAATTTATTAAGAAAATATTAGTTTAGTTTATACATATAATTATTTCATGCCATTATAAAATATAAAAACATTCTATTAAATTAGTCTTTTATTTAATTTTTGATATTTATTTAATTATTCAAATACATACTAGTATAAATTAGCCTGTTATTTAATTTGCGTTGTTTATTTAAATACACGCTAGTATAATTTAATTTTTGTTATTATTCAATTGTCGCTCTAATTAACTTTATTCCCGATCATTTAATCTTTATATCTTTCGTGCGTCTCAATTCCAAGGGAAATATTTTAACTTCGCTGACTTCATGTCATCAAATACATCTTATACGATTGTGCGAATCCCTTCATTCATTTTTGTTTTACTATTTTTTTAATCTTAAATTAATTTTCCTAAAAGAATCAATTTTAAAACTCACACCTTTTAAGTCAAAACTTCGACACTAGGTCGTCACATCTTCAAAATCTTATTCACACCCATTTTGACCAAACAAACAATTTTTAACCGAAAAACAAATATTTCAAAAGGTTCATGCGGAGTATCGCAGATGCATTGGGTGCTAGTGCCTTCCCTTTGTATAACCAACCCCCAAACTTTAGGTCTCTTTCAAAAACACATTGTATTTTCATTACTTTTAAGTATTATTTTACATTGCATATTTAAGGGTTTTATTTTGCTCTTTTCCCTTTTCCCTTGGAAATAATAAAGCGCGGTGGTGACTCTTGCTTTTACGAGTCGAGTTAATTAATAGCTCGGTCTGCGATTTACCCTGCTACATTTTTTATCGCTACGGAATTGGCGACTCTGATGGGGACAAATTGACCTCTTGCTGGTCCATCCCTAAGTGTGTTAAGCCTAGTTTGTCGTATCTGTTTTTATTATTTGCTTGTTTGATTATATGTTATATATTATGGTTATTTAGGTGTTGATGATACTTACAAAGGACAAGTCCAATACCCGGACTAAGTTACACTTAAGAATAGGACGGGCGGTATAGTCATGTTAACTTTGAGGTAGTAATCCCGAAGAAGGAGGCATGAAATCCCCCACTCGGTGGAAGCCCCTTTGACTGTAGTATTCGTTTACCGAGTAATCGGGAAGATGTTACTCCTTTCGACCTGGGAGCCAGAGAAGCTGAGAACCGTAGAACCCTTAACCCATCTTGGCCACTTAGGTGTAGTGTGGAGACTATAACGGAGTAATCCGGAAGTAGTTATCACGCGATACTACACTCAGACGAGGTTCTCTTGAGAATATTGTTAATTACTGAGTAATCGAGACGTTGGTAATATCTGAAGGAGGATCATAGACTCTGGGAACTTTTATAACCTTGTTTTACATGTGTGATTAAACATGTAGTACATACCTTGGGGTGGTATTTACCTTTGACTCCATGCTCTTAGCGTTGAACCTTTGAACCCCCGTGTTTGTGAAGTTATGTGTAATTGTTTCATTATCATGCATTCATGCATCCATAAGCATTTTTTAAACATGTTTTTCAAGGAACTTAAGAATGGTTTTTGCAGACATCTCAGGTACTTTTACCATGGATTTTGGAAAAAGAAACACTCGGAGTTACAATTTCAAGAATCCTGAGATTGAAGAGTTGAAGAGTTTGATTCCCAAGATTAAGAACCCTACGGATTTCCAAAAGAAATATGGATCTATTATTCCTCTTATGAATTGCAAGATGAAGGAAGGTATCCTTACTACGTTGGTCCAGTTTTATGATCTGTTGTATCGATGCTTCACTTTTCCTGATTACCAGTTGATACCCACTTTGGAAGAGTATTCTTATATACTTGGTTTACCAATCACCGACTGTGTTCCTTTCTCCGGTTTAGAAGGGGAACCCAAGCCTCATGAGATAGCAACAGTTACCCACTTGAGGAAGTCTGAGATAGAAGATAACATGACTACCAAGGAAGGAATCTGAGGCTTACCTGCACAATTTTTGTTGAAGAAAGTTCATTACTTCCCCGGGATAAAAGATACCGTCGCCGTTGAAGCTGTCTTTGCTTTTATTTCTTATGGGTTGTTCTTGTTCCCTAACACCGATAAGTCTGTGGATGTCAACACCATTAGAATCTTTTTGATTGGAAATCCAGTCCCTACGCTTCTAGGAGATACCTTATATTCCATCCATCTTCAGAATTCCTACCAAGGTGGGATGATCATCTGTTTTACACCATTGTTATACCAATGGTATGTTTACCATTTACCTAGGTCTGATGTTTTTTGGGATATCAAGAAGGAGCCACGATGGGCACCAAAAATTATGTCTCTTACTCATTCCGACATAGATTGGTACAATCAAGCTTATTATGATGTGAAGATCATTGATAGTTGTGGTGTTTTTCCCAATGTGCCTCTTCTTGCTACAAGGGGAGAAATTAACTACAATCTTGTTCTTACACGCCGTCAGTTTGGATACCCAAAGAAGGATAAGCCAAATAACATTCATCTGAGTGGTTTCTTTCTCCAAGAAGGAAAGGATCACAAAGTACCTAAGGAGGAGATTGAAAGGATTTGGTGCCATATCCATAGAAATGGAAGATACATGTTAGGGCAGAGAGGTGTTGTTTCTTTGGAGCCTTACCTTTAATGGGTTCATGCTAGGGCTTGTGTTCTCAAGATGCCTTATTACCCCGAGAAACCCTTATTACCTATTTCTACATCGTCATCTACTGCCATTCCTATTGAGAACATGAAAGAGTATCAGGAAAATATGGCTAGAATGGAGTCTGAAAGACATGCTTGGAAGGAAAAATATAGTATGTCAGAATATAAAAATAGGGTCCTGACTCGACAGCTAAAGGAGAAGGAGGATATGCTATTTATTCCAGATGGTTGGTTTATTAATCGTTATGAGATGCTTCGTCAAAAGGATGCATTGCTCAAGAAATATGCTAAGGAAAAGAAGAGAAAGAAGGAAGATTTTATAGGTGTTACTCATGTTCCTAATCCATGGAAGAAAGTTGTTGAT
Source organism: Vicia faba (assembly GCA_948472305.1). Lineage (NCBI taxonomy): Eukaryota > Viridiplantae > Streptophyta > Magnoliopsida > Fabales > Fabaceae > Vicia > Vicia faba. Next base: position 444,746,349 of record OX451740.1, read on the forward strand.
CAGTTGGTAGCCGAGAAGACAGAGATGGAAGACTTCTATGAAAAGAAGATTAGAAAGCTCAAGTTACAAGTAGCATTTGGTCCTTCGTCCGATGATAATTCTTAATGATCATAACTTTTATTACTTATGCCATTTTGTAAAACTCTTTAAAGGGCTTTATGTTCCAAAGTTGTAATTTACTGTCTTTTATTAATGAAATGAGATTTGTTGTCCCAAAATTCCTTTACCAGTGATGTGTGCAAAGTTATAAAAGCTTTAAAGTTCCTTGAAAAACTATCAAAATAAATAATCATTTGCATCACATATCATGCATCATTCAACATTCAATCTTACATGTTTTCTAGAGTCTTATTCTTGCTTCTTTTTCCACTCTTATAGACCGTCAAGTTGTTTCACCAGTATAATACTTGAGCCCATCATCGAAAGAGAATGGAAGATCTAGAGCAAGAAAATTATGAGCTTCGCGAGGAGGTTACTACTCTTCGTACTGGAATGGAAAAATTGACCACCTTGGTGGAAAGCTTGATGGCTGCTCAGAATCAGCCATCGACTTCGGTCACTGAAGCTCAAGCTCAAACTACTACGGTTTCTGAGGTCGTCATTGCTCCAGCCTCTTTGGCTCAAGTCAACCCTATGCAACATCAAATTTCGAAAGGTTTTCCATGGGGTATGCCTTACAATTTCACGCCAGAAGGGTACCAGCCTACTGTGCAACCCATGATTCAACCTATTGTTAGTTTTCCTCAACCTGAGATGACTATTATGCAACCTGTGATCCAGCCTATGGTATCTTTCCCTCAATCTGTAATGACTATTGCTACTCCCGTGGTTCACACTATTACATATACAGATGAACCCATTTATCATGTTGAACCTACTAAAAGTTTAGGCATCTTTGATAGGATGGAGGAGTTCCAAGACCAATTCCAAGAAATGCAGAGGGAAATTAGAGCACTTAAAGGGAAAGACTTGTTTAGGAAAAATGCTCACGACTTGTGTTTGGCCCCAAACGTGAAAATTCCAGCTAAGTTCAAAGTGCCAGACTTTGAAAAATACAAAGGTGACTCGTGACCACAAAGTCACTTAACCATGTATGTGAGAAAGATGTCGACCTACTCTGATGATCACAAGCTATTAATTCACTACTTCTAGGACAGCTTAACCGGTGCCGCCTTGAAATGGTAAATAGGTTTGGATAACACCTGAATCCGCAACCTCAATGACCTTAGTGAGGCTTTTGTTTTTCAATACAAGTATAATGTTGACATGGCCCCGGACCGAGATAAACTTTGAGCTATGTCCCAAAAGGATAGAGAATCCTTTAAAGAGTATGCCCAAAGGTGGCGTGAGATTGCCGCTCAAATATATCCTCCCCTCGAAGAAAAAGAAATGAAGAAGATTTTTCTGAAAACATTAGGTCCCTTCTACTATGAGAGAATGATCGCAAGTGCGCCTAGTGACTTCACTGAAATGGTGAACATGGGCATGCGACTTGAAGAAGGAATCCGTGAAAGGCGTCTAGCCAAGGAAGGTGGTACATCTAGTGGTGTCAATAAATTTGGGAGTGTCTTCCCCAAGAGGAGGAAATAAGATGTTAGTGCAGTTTTTCCTGGAAGGCCGAGAAGAGGATATTCACACCTTGCCGCAGTCACTCCAGCTATCCACCCAACAATGGTAGCTCCAACCTACCAAGCCTCTCCAATTCAACAATGAAAGTTTTAGCAACAGCCTCTATAACAGGCTCCTCAATTCAACAATCAGAACCGTTCACCGAGAAAACCACAGTTTGATGCAATCCCAATGACTTACACCGAGTTGTTCCTCGCTTTGATCTGAAAGAATCTCATAATAAGAAAACCTTCTCCTATTGCACCAAATAATACTTCCCCTTGGTACAAGCTGATCAATTATGTGCATATCACCAAGGTTCGCCAGGTTATAATATTGAAAATTGTTTTGCTTTGAAGGAAGATGTCCAAAGGTTAATCAATATTGGTATTTTATCTTTCAAAGATGTTAACCCAAATGTTTAAGCTAATCCATTGCCTCAACATGGGACAGCGTCGGTAAATATGGTGCACGGATGTCTTGGAAAATTTTGAGTCTACTAGGTTGAGCATATAAGGGACTCACTGATCAGAATGCATCAAAGTTTAAGTAGACTTGCCTTCTTTAAACATCGACATAATTATGACGTTTGCGAATTTTTCTCAATAGAAGATGATTGTCCTGTTGTGAAAGAATATATTCAGAAGTTGTTAGATCAAAGGGTCATTACCATCACATACGACATAGATCCAGATGATGAGGTGAATGTTATAGTGCCACAGTTCAACATGCCTGAACCAGTGGAGATTGCTTATGATAGTCAGACTTTATCCGCTGCTCCTTTGATTATCTGTCCACCTGGTCCCGTGCCTTATAACTCGGACAAAGCCATACCATACAAATATAGTGCCACAATGGTTGAGAATGGAGTAGAAGTCCCGATACCACCTATTCCATATTTTGTAAATATTGTTGATGTGAATAGAGTAACAAGGAGCAGGCGTATCTTTGTAGATATACCATCGAAAAGGCTTGAAGTTCAAGTTAGAAGACCTATACCAGTGGAAGTTTCGATGATGAATGTTGAGCCAAGGGTCGAGGCCAGCCGATCCAGTAGACCTAACCCACATCATGATGATGATGAGATTTTGAAACTCATTAAGAGAAGTGAATACAAGATCGTGGACCAACTATTGCAAACTCCTTCCAAGATTTATGTGCTCGCTTTACTAAGAGATTTTGGTTCCCATAGGGAAGCTTTAATGAAGTTCTTGGACCAGGCGTTTGTAGATCATGATGTGACGGTCGACTAATTTAATGGAATTGTGGGAAATATTACCTCATGTAACAATCTTGGTTTTAGCGATGAAGAACTTCCGGAAGAGGGAAGGAACCATAATATGGCCTTGCATATCTTGATAAATTGTGGAAATAATAATTTTTCAAGTGTGCTGGTAGATACATGCTCATCATTAAATGTACTGCCCAAAACTACATTAACTCGACTATCACATCAAGATGCTCCTATGAGACCTAGTGGGGTAATCGTCAAAGCGTTTGATGGTTCTAGGAAAACTGTCATCGATGAAGTGGATCTCCCCATGACAATTGGTCCTCATACCTTTCAAATTACTTTCCAAGTAATGGATATTCATGATGCCTATAGTTTCCTATTGGCTCGCCCATGGATCCATGATGCAGGGGCAGTCACTTCCATGCTCCATCAAAGATGGAAGTTTGTGAGGAATGGAAAGCTGGTAACAATTGGTGGAGAACAGGCTATGGTGGTAAGCCACTTGTCATCTTTTTCCTATATTGATGATGATAGAGCTATTGGAACCCAGTTCCAAGCTTTATCTATCGCTAATAATGAAGTAAAGAAGCAAGGGGCATCTATTTCTTCTCTTGAAGATGTGTGACGAGTGGTTGAGAGTGGTTCGGCTGAAGGATGGGGCAAGGTGTTCACTTTGCCTAAGAAATTTTTTGGAGAAGGTCTTGGTTTTTATCACATGTCTACAAGAGCTAAGCAAGATACAGTTACTCATCCGATACAAGAAGTTTTCTGAAGCATATGTTTTATCCATCCGACTCCGCCCGAATTTGATGCTATAATGAGAGATGATTCTGAAGAGGATTTACCTGATTTTGTAGCGCATGGAGTGGTTTTCTAGAACTGGACTGCTGTTGATATTCCTTTTGTGATGAACATTTATGAGTAATGCTTTATTCTATTTTGAAAAACCTTTCGCTATGCCCAAGGCGAGAGAGTATTTGTGTCGGGCTATGTTAAAAATAAATCATTTTGCTCTGCCCAAGGAAAAAGAGAAGATGTTTGGGATTTTGTTTCAAGTATTGCCAATCATAAATAAAAATGTTATTTTGTCCCCATACTGTTTTTACTTTTCACTTTTTCTGGAAAATGGTAACAAAAATAATAATAATAATAATAATAATAATAAAGAAATATAAATATATATATATATATATATATATATATATATATATATATATATATATATATATATATTTACAACCTTCGCATTAATCGATTTCTAAAATAAAGCATAATCGTATGTGCAGATTAATCCATGACCTAACCATTAAAAACAATGACCATATGCCCCCTCCCAACTTAGAATTCCCTGTGTTTGGAGCCGAGGAAGAGAATAATGAAGAGATCCCTAATGAAATCTCCCGCTTTCTTGAGCATGATGAAAAGATTATTCAGCCGTTCGAAGAGCCCGTGGAGATAATCAATTTGGGTAATGAAGAAGACAAAAAGGAAGTCAAGATTGGAGCAATGCTTATACCAGAGGTCAAAGAAAGAATGTTAGAGCTTCTCAGAAAGTATGTAGATGTGTTTGCTTGGTCCTACCAAGACATGCCAGGTTTGGATAACAATATTGTAGAGCATCAATTTCCGTTGAGACTTGAATGTTCACCGATTAAGCAGAATTTGAGAAGGACTCATCCCGATATGGTTGACAAGATCAAAGAAGAGGTCCAAAAACAAATTAACACAGGCTTCTTCGTTACATCGATTTATCCTCAGTTGTTAGCCAATATAGTTCATGTTGCTAAGAAGGATGGCAAAGTTCGAATGTGTGTGGACTACAGAGATCTGAATAGATCCATCCCAAAGGATGATTTCCCATTATCACACATTGACGTATTGGTCGACAACACCGCAAAATTCAAAGTCTTTTCTTTTATGGATGGTTTCTATGGTTACAATCAAATCAAGATGGCACTTGAATATATGGAGAAGACATCCTTCATTACACCTTGGGGAACATTTTTGTATCGAGTAATTCCATTTGGTTTAAAGAATGCTAGTGTCACGTACCAGAGAGCCATGACCGCTCTGTTCCATGATATGATGCATAAAGAGATATAATTTTATGCAGATGATATAATTGCCAAATCACAGACTGAAGAAGATCATGTGGAGCATCTATTAAAATTATTCCAACGTTTGAGAAAGTATAAACTCCTTCTGAATCCTAACAAGTTCACTTTTGGTGTTCGTTCTAGAAGACTTATGGGTTTTATTGTCAGCCAACGAGGTATTAAGGTAGATCCCGTTAAAGTCAAAGCTATTCGAGAGATGTCCGCACCCAAGATGGAAAAGCAAGTAAGAGGATTCCTTGGAAGGTTGAACTATATCTCCAGATTTATATCTCATATGACTGCTACCTGTGGGCCGATTTTTAAGCTTCTTCGAAAAAACCAAGGATGTGTGTGGACAGAAGATTGTTAGAAAGCTTTTGATAGCATCAAAGAATATTTACTTGAGCCTCCCGTCTTGATTTCTCTAGTGGAAGGAAGACCTCTGATTATGTATCTGGCCATATTGGAAGATTCCATGGGATGTGTGCTTGGTCAACAAGATGATACTGGAAGAAAGAAACGTGCCATATATTATCTGAGTAAGAAATTCACAGACTGTGAGTCTCGATACCCAATACTTGAGAAAACATGTTGCACTTTAGCTTGGGTTGCTCGCCGTCTGCGCCAATATATGATTAACCACACTACTTAGTTGATCTCCAAAATGGATCTGATCAAGTACATCTTCGAGAAGCCTGCCTTGTATGGAAGAATAGCTCATTGGCAGATGTTATTATCTGAATATGAAATTGAGTATCACACTCAGAAATCAATCAAAGGAAGTTTTATAGCCGATCATTTGGCTCACCAACCAATTGATGATTATCAATCCATCAAGTTTGACTTCCCAGATGAAGATGTTATGTACTTGAAATCCAAAGATTATGAAGAGCCATTACCTGGAGAAGGACCTAATCCTGAATCCCGTTGGGGTATGATATTTAACGGGGCTGTAAATTCTTATGGAAATGGAATTGGGGCAATCATCATCACTCCCCAAGGTACTCATATCCCGTTCACAGCGAGGTTGAAGTTTGACTGTACGAACAACATGGTTAAATATGAAGCATGTATTATGGGTCTCGAAGAAGCGGTGGATCTAAGGATCAAGATTCTTGACATATACGGAGACTCCACTTTAGTAATCAATAAAATCAAAGGTGAATGGGAGACTCGTCATCCTGGTTTGATCCCTTACAGAGATTATGCTAGAATATTGTTAACTTTCTTCAACAAAGTAGAATTATATCATATCCCTAGAGATGAGAACCAAATGCCTTCAATCAAGATTATGCCCCTCGACAGACCTGCTCATGTGTTCTCAGCAGAAGAGGTCACCGACGACAAACTATGGTTCTATGACATTAAACTTGTTCTTCAAACTCAAGAGTACCCTCCTGGGGAATCCAATAAAGATAGGAAGACGTTGAGGAGGTTGGTAAGTAGTTTCGTCCTCAATGAAGAAGTATTATATAAGAGGAATTATGACATGGTTTTTCTCAGATGCGTGGATAGACACGAAGCAAACATGTTGATGCAAGAAGTACACGAAGGATCCTTTGGCATTCATGCCAATGGACATGCAATGGCTAAAAATATGTTGAGGGCTCGCTAATATTGGATGGCGATGGAATCTGATTGCTGCAAATATGTGAAGAAATTCCATAAGTGCCAAATATATGCGGACAAGATACATGTGCCACCGACCCTCCTCAATGTTACCTCTTCACCTTGGCTTTTCTCTATGTGGGGCATTGATATGATTGGAATAATTGAACCCAAGGATTCAAATGGTCATAGTTTCATCTTAGTGGCCATTGACTACTTTACTAAATGGGTGGAAGCAGCATCATATGCTAATGTAACCAGACAGGTGGTAGTCAGATTTATTAAGAATCAGATCATTTTTCGATACGGCATCCCGAGCAAGATTATCTCCGATAATGGCTCGAATTTGAATAACAAGACGATGAGAGAGCTTTATGAAGAGTTCAAGATCGAACATCATAATTCTTCACCCTACTGACAAAAGATGAACGGGGCTGTTGAAGCGGCTAATAAAAACATCAAGAAGATTATCCAGAAGATGGTGGTAACTTATAAAGATTAGCGTGAGATACTTCTGTTTGCTCTATATGGGTACCATATTTCAGTTCGAACTTCAACAGGTACAACTCCTTTTTCTCTAGTATACGACATGGAAGCAGTACTCCCTGTGGAGGTTGAGATCCCTTCTATAAGAGTTTTGATGGAAGTTAAGCTTTCTGAGTTTAAATGGTGTTAAAGTAGATATGATTAGTTAAATTTGATTGAAGAAAAGGGAATGACAGTGTTGTGTCACGGCCAGCTATATCAGCAGAGAATGGAGAAGGCATTTGATAAGAAGGTTTGGCCACGTGAATTCAGAGAAGGTGTCCTCGTGCTCAAGAAGATATTATCTTTCCAACTTGATTCTAGGGAAAATGGGCTCCGAATTATGAAGGAACGTATGTTGTTAAGAAGGTTTTCTCTGGGGGCACCATGATTCTCACAAATATAGACGGTGAGGAGCTCATGCTCTCCGTGAACACTGACATAATCAAGAAGTACTTCGCTTAAATTGAGATGATAGCTCGCTAAGTTGAAAACCCGAAGGGGCGGCTTAAGCAGACTTTTGATCAGACCGGTCACGGCAAATTTAAGCACATCTTGGAATCCAAAGTTGTTAGGGATAATAGTGGTCATTATTTTTGTAACCTTTTCTTTCACGTACTATTTTCCAAATTTTTGTAAACCTTTGAAGTCGCGCCATTAGCGGACTACCATCTTATTAATGAAATTTGAGTATTTATCTTTTTGTGTTTTTTTATCGGGCAAAATTTCAGTTTTTTATAGCAGTATCTGAAACAAAATTAATTAGAGTATTCCTATCTTGAAATGTGTCATGAATACTGGAAGGAATATTAACAGTTGCTCCAGGAATGGTTAAGCCTTGAAATGCAAAATAATACAATAGTCCATCCTTGTATGATGAGTAATGGTTCTTCCTTCAAAATCATCATGGGGTGTTGGTTGTGTGATCTTGTGTTTCCAGTAGAGTACTAAACTTGGTGACTCCCCAACAATCCTAGTTAAGCCTTGATTCAATTGTCTCTAGTTGAGCAATATTTTTCGCCCTAACCAAAGTGAAGTACATTTTGTTATCATTTTAGTGGTTTATTGATATTAGAAGATTTAATTTGGGTATGGTCCTCTTCAAAGAGACTTGAGCCTTGTAATATGATACGCTCTAATGATGCCTTTTGTTTTATCTCTAGTTATTTTCCCGTCTCTTTGAGATTGGTCGAGTATCTAGTCGTTTTGTGATGTCTTATCATCTTCAGTTTATCTCCTCTATCTGTTTTGTCAGCATATACATGAAATTCGTTTATTCATTCACACTTTCATCATGCATGCACATTCGTATTTGTTGATGTTATTAGGTTCATATACCTTGGTTATGTCTATTCGAACAACTTATTTTCTCTTTCCAAATAGAATGTCAACTTAGGAAGAAAGTGTGCCTCCCTTCTAATTCCCCAACTAAGTTAATCCTCGTGGAAGACTCTTGCTTTAGCCTTCCTTTTCCATCTCTGGATAGGATGAATCCCCAATTGAGTTGTTTCCTCATTGGGTGGAGTCTTGTTTGATTGTTTTCTCTCCGGTTTATTCCTAGATTGAGCTTTGTCTCTTGCATAGGCTACCCCGTGGTTTTCTCTAGGCTGTGAAACCTAGATGAAGAGCGCATTTATTTTGCGCATTTAAAATACTTGGTCTCCTCAGGAACGACCTATTCATGGTTCCCTTTGAAGAAGAACTTTATTCCCTAGAAGTGTTATCACAACATTCTTCTGGAATATCGACAAGACAACAAGTGTCGGTCTCTTCATGAGCAGCTTATATGTTATTGATATCTTTGGAAGACAGTAAGCGGCAGTCTCTTCATGATCAGCTTGTGTGTTATTAACATCCTCGGAAGACAGCAAGCGACAGTCTCTTCATGAGAAGCTTGTGTGTTATAGATATCTTTGGAGGACAGCAAGCGGCGGTCTCTTCATGAGCAGCTTGGGTGTTATTGATATCCTTTGAAGACAGCAAGTGGCGGCCTCTTTATTTGAGCAGCTTGTGTGTTTATTAATATCCTTTGAAGACAGTAAGTGGCGGCTTCTTTATTTGAGCAGCTTGTGTATCTATAACAATGTGTTATTGCAGTAGCACATGGTATCTCTCCAGAAAAGTCCCGCAGAGAAGTTTGTTATGAAATCTCTACCTTCAGTAAAAATCGGTAGTTCACTATCAGTAAAAGTTGGTATATCTTTTGTCTACCTTTAACTCTGAGTTGTAAACTCATCATCATCTTGATTCAATAATCATTTACCTTTTCGTAGCCTATGCAAGGCATTTTATTTTTTAGAGTCATAAATTTGTTTTCTCTCGAAGTTATTCCCCAATAAGAGTCTCTCATTCAAAGTTTGTGGCTCTGTTTCTCCAATAGAGTTATAATCTCATCCCATGTGGATTATTTTTTTTCATGTGCTTGGTTTCTCCAGCATTAGTTTGTCTCATGCGGCATCATTCCCCATAAGAATCAAATATTACATTCATATCATAAACACAATGGTGGTATCTTAGGGCCAAAAATTATGTATTTTGTATTTAAGTACCTTCAATCTCGTCGAGAGGAAGATTTCAATCTTCATAGCTCTGGATAGAAGAAACTTAAATAGGGGCAGTTGTCATACCCCAATTTTTGACCTAAGATCCCATCTTCATTTGCATTTTTTGTTATATACATGAAGGTCACAAATATATGGTTGGTTTTGAACGTTTCACCTTCGAGCATTGCATGTGCCGAGATTATCGAGTCTTGTGAGCATTTTATCTTATGCATGACTAACTTCTAATAAAGCACGAAGTGTATGTTTTTTGTTTCTTTGATTTCATGTGCAGAAACAGGCCTGAATCAAGAGCATCAGGTGTCATGCCTCAACTAGGTTTTTGAGTCTCTCAAGCCAGAAGTACAGTTAATCATTGATTTTCGAAGACTGATTCATCAAGAGAATTGTGTGTTTATTTCCATGCTCTGTTCAACGAGTGGTCTCAAGCGTCTATGAAATTCTTCAAAAAAAGAAACAGTCAAGTTTCCATGATCACTGGTTCACGTGTGATTCACTTTGCCTTTAAATACAAGAAAAGATCAAGGTATGCAAGTCAATTCAAAAAAGCTCGACCGAAAGTCATCTGCAAGTTTTCTTTAAAAGTTGAAGACGAATTGTGTTTAGAAATCCATGAGAGGACTTTATGGGACATCTATCATGATTTAAGAGTTTCTAGATCTCTAAGTTCGGTTCACTGTGCCAATTTCTCAATGTGATAACATTTCACCTCAAATCCCTCTTCTAGTGATCATTCGAAGCTTTTAAGTATGGTTCGATTTCTTATATTTACATGACGCATGGTGAATTTCGTTAGAGTGGGGTGATTGAATTCAATATCTCTTTGGAAGAATTTATTTAGAATACTTAGAATTTTCATCATGTGAATTCAAGTATTAACTAATATAAGTTAGTAAAAGGGCTCATTCAAGATTCAAATTATTCCTCACATTGCATTTATTCAAGATTATTTTTGTGTGATTACTTTGATGAATTCACATCATAGCCATTTGAATTCACATGAGGCATGTATTAAAGAAGATATTGGAAAAAGAAACTTGATTCAAATAATCATTTATCACAAGAAAAAATAAATGATGGTTACAAGATGAATTCATGTAATTCATTTGGATCTCTAATACAAGATGCAAGAATGAGGTCTTAAGGCTTGCATCATTATTTATTCATCATTCAAAAACGCATTCAAGTATCAATCAATTCCTTTCCAAATTCTAGTGGAAGATTTCGAATTTTCATCAAGATAAATATAAAGATTCAAAGTGTTTACAATTATTGAGAAAATTACATTCAAGACAAGTTCCATTCATGTTACAATTTTATTTGGAATTATCACCACAAAGTTACAAGAGGAATTACAAGTTTGTACATAAAAATCAAGACTATAAATTTCTAATGTCCTAAAGCTTCATGCTTCAAACATGCTGCCCATATTTTCCAGCCATGTTCAACAATGCAAATCAGCCCAATAGCAGCCTGCAAATTAGCTCAACAGCAGCCTGCAATGATCCAAAAAAATTATTATAAGTCAGCCTAACAGCAGCCTGCAAAAGTCCCAATTCTGCCCAAAAATGCCATAAACCAGTCCAAAAAAACAGCAGCTTGTAACAGTCCAAAAACTGTTGTAAAACTGCTAAAAAATCAGCCTAAACAGTCTGCTAACAACCTGCTGTCCTGCTCTAACCTACATAGAAATACCAAGCAGAACAAGACTAAAATTGCATCAAAATGGCAACTTAAAATTGTATGAAAAAAGGCATTAAAACAGTTTGTCAAAACAGTTCAAATATTATATTATCCCATGTTCAACAATGCAAATAAGCCCAATAGCAGCCTGCAAATTAGCTCAACAACAGCCTGCAATGATCCAAAAAAATTATTATAAGTCAGCCTAACAGCAGCCTGCAAAAGTCCAAATTCTGCCCAAAAATGCCATAAACCAGTCCAAAAAAACAGCAGCTTGTAACAGTCCAAAAACTGTTGTAAAACTGCTAAAAAATCAGCCTAAACAGTCTGCTAACAACCTGCTGCCCTGCTCTAACCTACATAGAAATACCAAGCAGAACAAGACTAAAATTGCATCAAAATGGCAACTTAAAATTGTATGAAAAAAGGCATTAAAACAGTTTATCAAAACAGTTCAAATATTATACTATCCCATGTTCAACAATGCAAATCAGCCCAATAGCAGCCTGCAAATTAGCTCAACAACAACCTGCAATGATCCAAAAAAATTATTATAAGTCAGCCTAACAGCAGCCTGCAAAAGTCCTAATTCTGCCGAAAAATGCCATAAACCAGTCCAAAAAAACAGCAGCTTGTAACAGTCCAAAAACTGTTGTAAAACTGCTAAAAAATCAGCCTAAATAGTCTACTAACAACCTGCTGCCCTGCTCTAACCTACATAGAAATACCAAGCAAAACAAGACTAAAATTGCATCAAAATGGCAACTTAAAATTGTATGAAAAAAGGCATTAAAAAAGTTTGTCAAAACAGTTCAAATATTATACTATCCCCCCCCCCCCCCCCCCCCCCCCCCCTCAATGCCTTGTTCTGTCACTATAAAAGCTATCTTTATGGATAGAAAAATTACAACAAAAAACTCAAGGAGAGGAAAAACAGAAACTTGGAGGGGGAGAAAAAACAGAAAAGGAGAAAAGTTTTTTCAAGTTTTAACAGCAAGAATCAGAGTAAGTGAGTTTTGAGCATCAACAAGAGAGGGAGGGAGAACTTACTGCTTTTTGAAGCTCCATCGGAGAGACTACGATAGGTATTTCTTCTCCCTATTATTTTCTACATTGATCAATACCTGCTGGATTCATTTGCATAGCAACATCATTCACATGTTTGAATCTTCTCTTTGCACCACTTGTATGCCATGTGAATGCTTGCTTTATCATACTTTTTTGCTATATTTTGAGTTTCTGAAATATATTGACATTTAAACATGTTTAGAAATAATAATAATAACAATAATAATAATAATAATAATAATAATAATAATAATAATAATAATAATAATAATAATAAGAAGAAGAAGAAGAAGAAGAATAGTGATAAACGCATACGGAAATGTACAGAAAATGACACACACAAAATTCAGAGATAAAATTATCTTCAAATCTTTTCTGAGCATACAATTTCATACAGAAAATCGCAACCTTTTTTTCTGCTGTCTCCTTCTTCCGCGACACAAACCCACAGAATCACTCTCGCTCAACTTTTCATCTACAACTCCCTCCATTACTCCTAACTCATAAAATACGGTACCACCTGGTTACAATGCGTCAGGAACTTTCTTTGGTTTATCTGCAAGACCACAAATTATAAACACTACTAGATGTCCTATCATAAATATTACTACTCCTATCCTAAACACTTCTAGGTCTTCAATCGTCCGAGGTAGTCAAACTGGTGGTGAGATACGCGCCCCTGCACCTCATCTCCAATCTTATAGACCCCAAATATATGTTCCGCCTTGGAGTTCCCCTGCACCTCATCTCCAATCGTTTAGACCTCAAATATTTGCCTCCAGTTTCCATCCACTTCTCTGCGGGATTCAAAGCCAGACAACTCCTAATAACATTCAAACAACTACTCCCTCAATCCTCCGCTAAACATCAACACCTCCATCCAACCCAAACCATCAACTTTCACCGTCTTCCTCCCTTCTCCAACCATTCGTAGAACATCCTCCAACCGTTTGTTTTTCGCAAGCTAATATATCTCCCTCTGCTAAGCTTGTAGCAGTCCAACGCTCACTCTACCCACTTCTGATGCCTTCATTGTACTGCATAAACCCAGTAACAACAAATTCCGCCCGCTTCTCTCCTTTAATCGTTCCAATAAATAACAAAAATACTAAATACCATCGCCTAATCCCTTTGTTCTCTATTGTTTCCTCTTGGTTTCAGCTCAAACAAAATCAATATTCATAATTTGAAGAATCAACACAGCAAACTTCATATTTGTTGCTCGAGACTCAAAGACTGGGAAGGTTGCACCTGTGAATCGACTTTCACCAGAAACTTATCGCGAAAAGCTTCTTTTTGAACAAGCTGAAGCAAGAAGCAATTTGTAAAAAGGAAATGAGGAGGAGAAAAGAAGATCTCGATAACGAAGTAGGAGAGAGAGAGGATTTAATTGGTTTAGATGAGAGAGATAGGACCATGTTACTTTTCTTGTTTCAAGATTTTTCCTTTTAATTGAATCACATTGGATAATAATAATTAAATTTTACTTTTTCCTTTCCCCAATGACCAACCCAGCGGCGCCTCTATCATGTTTAGGGTTTTCAAACCTTTCCTTGTTCTCTTCTAAACCGGGTCAGTCCCAATGGGCCTGTTGGCCCAATCACTATCAATATTCACCTTATTTTTTAATTCAAACATAGTTATAATAGAAAAAATAACATAGCTTAGTGGCAAGGCCTGTATGCTGCAACCTAAGGGACACGAGTTCAACCTCTGGCTAAGACTTTTTAATTTCATTTTTTTGTTGTTTCTTTTAGTCTTATTTCCCAAAATTCTATTAAAATTTCTTAAGAAAATATTAGTTTAGTTTATACATATAATTTTTTCATGAAATTATAAAATATAAACACATGCTATTAAATTAGTCTTTTATTTAACTTTTGCTATTTATTTAATTATTCAAATATATGCTAGTATAAATTAGTCTTTTATTTAATTTGTTTTGTTTATTTAAATACACGCTAGTATAATTTAATTTTTGTTATTATTCAATTGTCGCTCTAATTAACTTTATTCCCGATCGTTTAATCTTTATATCTTCCGTATGTCTCAATGCCAAGGGAAATGTTTTAACTTCAATGACATCATGTCTTCAAATACATCTTATACGATTGTGTGAATCCCTTCATTCATTTTTATTTTACTATTTTGTTAATCTTAAATTAATTTTCCTAAAAGACTCAATTTTAAAACTCACACCTTTTAAGTCAAAACTTTGACACTAGGTCGTCGCATCTATAAAATCTCATTCACGCCCATTTTGACCAAACAAACCATTTTAACCAAAAAAACAATTTTTAACCGAAAAATAGATATTTCAAAAGGTTCTTGCGTAGCACCGCAGATGCATTGGGGGCTAGTGCCTTTCCTTTGTATAACCAACCCCCAAAATTTAAATTTCTTTCAAAAACGATTGTATTTTCATTACTTTTAAGTATTATTTTATATTATATATTTAAGGGTTTTATTTCGCTCTTTTCCATTTTCCCCTGGAAATAATAAAGCGCGGTGGCGACTCTTGCTTTTGCAAGTCGAGTTAATTAATAGCTCGATCTCCTATTAACCCCACTACATTTTTTATCGCTACACTACCCCCCTTACTCAAAAAAATTCTCAAAGGTCTTTCTTGTTCTTTTCACCCTTTCCTTTATTGGATAAAAGAAAAGTCGGTGGCGACTCTTGCTACCCCAACATTTGCGATAAAATACAAAACCAAAAGTCAGTTCTCCCACCATATTACAGAACTGGTAACTCTGCTAGGGAGAACTAAAAGTGGGGTTACCTTAAGAGTTAGATCACATTTAAAATGATTTACTTGCTTGATTGTATGCTTTACATTTCAGGGTTTTTGCTAGGGTTTATTTTTGTAAAGATCCTATAACCCAGATCTGGGGACATTTTAGATAAGTAGCAATACATCATGGAAACTATACGGCATATACCGATATGGTTAAAGTGATGGCTACGTTAGTGTAACACATTGGTTGGTATCGGTGTCCCTTGAGTCAGTCAAGGAGAATGTTGGGCTGCCGTGTGGTGTCATAAAGCACTAACTGACCGTAGAACCTTAGTTGACACAACTTAGCCATTAGAAAGTAGTGAGATGGCCGGCTTTGGTGTAGACTAAAGTTGTTTGATACTCGATGCTACACTCATTAAGATTGGACTCTCTGGATATTTCTGTCGCAAATCAGATGCTTATACTAAAACAATGCCTGGGAGAAAGATCAGTGATATTGAGGCTCCTAGGACCCGATTACTTTTCTTAGGACTGGTTGAGCCAACTAAAACTCAAGAGGGTACTTACCTACAAACTCCATGCAAGCCTGAACCTAAGGATACTTGTGTGATTTTTTTACATTCTTATCTAACTTGAATTCCTTGCATGGCTTGTTTGTATTCATCATCTAACGACGTGAATTCCTTGCAGGACTTGTTTGTATTCGTTATCCAATAATTTAGACTTCTTGCAAGACTTACTTGTTTTCACCACCTTACACTTTTGTTTGGTGCATAGAATACACATCATGACATCATGCCATAGCATTTTAGTTAACCATTTCAAGGACCTCAAAGGTCTGTGATGCAGGCTTATTATGAACCAGACGTCTAGCAAGGGGCAGGAGGATTTATTTCCCTCTAACCGGATGTCATTGAAGTATCATGAACCAGACATCTAGAAAGGGGGCTAGAGGATTTATTTTCCTCTAACCAAATATCCTCAAAGAACGAAGTACATTATCTTGAGTCAAAGGTTAGGACCCACTCGACATGGTGAGCTTGATTCTCGTAGAAGGACATTCAACGATACAAAGTTCTTCAATCAAAGCTACAGTCGGATTCTAACACTTTCTTGTGTTTATCCCGCAAGATCCTTGAAAAAATTGCATTTACATATCATGCATGTCATTACATAACAGGTAGTTCTCAAGACAGGTTTCTCATTTTCTCACTGTTTATTTCAGCAGAAAAATGGCTCTTGAACAAACAGTTAAGGATCTCCAGGAACAGAATGCACAATTCCAGGAGATGTTCCTAAGCTTAGCCAAGGGACAAGAGGAACTGAAAGCACTCCTCACTGAGAACATGACCAAGAAGAATCCTGAAGACAACAAGGAGGATCAATTGGAACAATTGTTAGCTGAGACGATAAATATGAGAATCCAGATGATGGGTCATATGGCTTTTATCTAAAACTTAGCTAGGGGACAAGAAGAGTTGAGAATTCTCATCGGAAAACTTCATCAGGACGAATACAACAGTATGGGACAAACTATTAGAATGGTAGATCAAATCATCAATCAACCTTCGATAAGATAGGAAGTTGGCTTGGTTGAAAGTAGGCCTTTCTAGATTTCTACTACATCGCAAGCCTAACAACGACCTCGCCAACAACAACAGGGTAGTCAGCGTAAGCATAATACATCCAAGAGGCAATATACCAAACTCAACATGCCGATGTTGCAAGCCTTGCAATATATGTTCAAGATGAATTTGGTCATGTTGAAGGATCCTCCTTGGAATCCCAATACTTCCACTCCTAGCTACAATCCTGATGCAAGGTGTGCATATCACTTCAACAGTCCGGGGCATGATATTGATAGTTGTTGGATGTTGAAATATAAGATTCAAGACTTGATTGATGAATGAGTGTTGGAATTCACACAATATGGTTAAATTGGGTTTTTCTGTCATCCCTCAAAGGCACACCATCTGAAATGAAAAATTCAGGCGGAGAAGCTTTTTGTTTATTCGAATTTTCATTTGTAATTTCTTTATTTGTTCAAACAGTTGTCTTTATGTCAGACTTTGGTTGTCCCCATTAATGCATTGCATATGTTTGTCTTGAATTAATCCATTCGTTTTCACTATACTTAAACTATATTTTTACTTCCTTTTTGTGATATTCAACTCTCGATTAAAAGCTATAAGCCTTTAGAGCGAGGATGACAAAAATAATACCATAATCTCTACAGTATGCTTTTAAGCAAACCTTACTTATGATGTACATACGTTGTTTCAAATCCTAAACAGTGGAGTTATAAGGAAGATAATCCCTAGTCAACCCCTTTGATCCTAAGAAGTAGGAGTTTTCTTTTCATACAAATTGAAACCTATAATCATAACCTGGGGTAGGGTATTTTCTCAATTAATTCAAATGCACATGTTGTCACAAGCTTTTACTTTGTACACAACGAATAGTATCAGAGACATCCTTCCAAATCAAAAGACGATGATGGTTCCTCGTGAAACAGGTAGCCATTATCTCTCAAAAGAAAAGCCCGCTAAGTCAAAACCTATGAAGGAGACTTAAGAAAAAACCAGGGCATCCCGTTGACTGTAATCATAGAAGAAACAGTTCAGGCAAAAGGTAGGGATAATAAAATCAAAAAGAGGTCACTACAAATACCTGTAATAGAAATATGTTACAAAAATGACTACCTTCTCAAATAAACTTCCAGTATCCGAGCCATCACCAAAATATCATTCCAAACTCAATTGGAATCTAAATGCACAATCAATTGAGTATAGGGCTGAAGAACATCACAGAGAACAGGTTGGGTACAAATAAAGTTTGAGCCTTTATCTTTTATTTCTTAAACTGTGGACCAGGTCACGTTACAACCCTTAAAAGTCCTAGCTGAAGTATGGGTTAGTTCGAAAGCATACTGATATAGAAGGTATCCTGACTCCTGTAAGGCTTACTATAAATCCTGAGTTGAATTCATATTCTTACAAAATTTTGTTTGTTTACTAAAAATTCATTTCCAAAACTTCAAGACTGACATAAGCTTTGCATTTTTAATACCACTATTTGCATATAACTAATTGTTCGACAACAGAGAAATTCACACGATGGATATTCATTGAACAGAAATCCTCTCAATGAACATAATCACTTCAAATGGAAAGATACTTCCAATAACAAGCATTCCATAATCAAGGGGGAATGACATGTTATTATCCAAATCATCTGTGACAGACGATTCAAGATTCAAAGAATCTCTCAAAGTGCTGAATAGCTAGGGGCATACCTCCATCTGAATCACTTGGGGGCATTAAACATGAATTCTAGAAAAAGGGCCACATACAACACTTACTACTATGGACAATGACAATTCTTCACACCCTGTGAACATGGACATAGTCGTAAAATACTACGCATGAAAAAAGACTCGCTAGGTTGACTGGCCTAGGCAAAAATAAAGGCATCCCGGCAAACCAAAGGTTCGAGCAAAAATTAGGGATATATATATATAAATTGTACACCCGGCAAGTAGAAAACCTGAAAAGGAGGCTTGGACAAAAAAGGGTATCCTGGTGGGCTGAAAATCTGAAAAGACAGTCCATGAAAAAGTCAGGGATTAAAACATACGACTATGTCCCGTCATCTCATCACTTGTATATCAGTGGAAGGCTTATCACTCCAATCATCATTTACCGAGGGCTCTAGAAGTTCGGATAATGTTCAAGTCATCCATAAATCCCCACAGAGCAGTTTTCACGGAATTATCTCTATAGAGCTATCTACACAAGCTCATCTTCAAGAGAGATACATTCCCCGCAAGTCTAATATGCCTTCAAGACAAAAACTGGGGCATCTTCCAGTTGTTAACATGATCATACTACCCTAGCGGATAAAGGAATATGATTTTTCCCCGACAATATCACCAACCTACAGAGTCCTAATCTCCATCGAAGATTACGACATCAGTACTGTTTATGGAAATTCTCTTCCCCAACTGAGCTTATTCCTCCAAAACTGTAAAAACCCCTGTAGATTTCTTTCCTCCAGCAACGCTCATTTCCTCAACAAAGTGTTTCTCCAGCAGGTTTAGGGTTTATTTCCCTAACAGGGTTTATTTCCCCCAACAAATTACACTCTCCTTAGTTTGAGCCTATTTCTCTAACTACCATAAATTAGCAGCAAAGGACAATCTGGGTTACTATCCCCAGAGAGTTACTACTGAGTCAGAAACCGGACTAGGTATTGCTCAACCTTATTCTCTCCAGATGAGTCGACATCCATATCAGAAACCCGGCTGGGAAGCACCTCAAAAGGTTATCCATCTCTTTTATCTCCAATGAGGGTATATAAGAATTAAATTCCCCAGTAGAGAGACGAATGACCAATGTTCTTGAGCTCTTCTTCCCAAGTAGAAGTCAAACATTCCCAGCGGAGTATCCTCCAAAACATTAAGCATGAATCTCCCAGCAGAGTATCCTCCAAAACAGAAAACGGGAATCCACAGTGAAGACATTGTAAACGAGATTGAAGGTTCATACTCTTCATCCCCAACGACAATCAGAGATATATTTTCCCCGGCCAAAGATGTTACATGAAACTATTGTCACCGTCAGCGATATCTTACATCTCATACATCATTTACAAAATATCATAGCATATGCATATGAAACTCATATAGCACACTCTCATTTATTTTTAGAACATCATTACGCAATGCATTACATACGTCATGACGTTGCATAAAGACTAACTTTGTCTTTTCAAGTAAAGTCTATAAACAAGATGAATATCATCAGCAATTTTCAAACAGGTCAAAGATTAATTCCCAAAGCAAGTTGGGGTAACTTATCTGCGTGACTAGGTCGAAGATTAATTCCCGAAATAAGTTGGGGTAACTATCAAAGACCAGGTGGTATGAATTCCCAAAATAGGCCGGGTTTACCAATGAAAGATAATTGTAGATCAATTCCTGAAACAAGATGGGACGACCATCTGCATGGCCAAATGACTTCCTTTAAAGATGTAATCTGAAAAACATCTCCTAAAAAACATTTCCTCGGAGACTGAATTCCGACAAGCATTTCCTCAAAGACTAAATTCCGACAAGAATTTCCTCAAAGACTGAATTCTGACAAGCGTTTCCTCGGAGACTGAATTCCGAAAAGCATTTCCTTGGAGACTGAATTCTAACAAGCATTTCCTTGGAGACTGAAGTCCGACAAGCATTTCCTTGGAGACTGAATTCCGACAAGCATTCTTTGGAGACTGAATTTCGACAAGCATTTCCTTGGAGACTGAAATCTGACAAGCATTTCCTCAGAGACTGAATTCCGATAAGCATTTCCTCAGAGACTGAATTTCGACAAGCATTTCCTCG
Organism: Vicia faba; assembly: GCA_948472305.1. NCBI lineage: Eukaryota > Viridiplantae > Streptophyta > Magnoliopsida > Fabales > Fabaceae > Vicia > Vicia faba. The sequence continues at coordinate 444,766,858 of OX451740.1, forward strand.
GAGACTGAAATCCGACAAGCATTTCCTTGGAGACTGAATTCCAAAAAGCATTTCCTCAGAGACTTAATTCTGACAAGCATTTCCTCGAAGACTGAATTTCGACAAGCATTTTCTCGGAGACTGAATTCCGACAAGCATTTCCTCGGAGATTGAATTTCGACAAGCATGTCCTCGAAGACTGAATTTCGACAAGCATCTTCCTTAGAGACTGAATTCTGAAAAGCATCTTCCTCATAGACTGAATTCTGAAAATCACTTCCTCAAGGACTGAATTTTGAAAATCACTTACCTCATAAATTTATTCTGAAAATCATTTCCCTTAGAGATTTAATCTGACAAGCATTTCCTTCAGAGACTGAATTCTGAAAAATAGTTCATTCGAAGACTCCTTCCAACATCTTCTTCTAGTTGAAGTCGGGTGTAGACATCTTCTAGCTCAGATGAAATCAAGCGTAGATTCATTCTGATACTCCTTTAGAAAATTCAGGCATAGACTCTTTCCAACACCTGTTCTAGTTGAAGTCGGGCATAAACATCTTCTGGTACATCTTTCAGACGAAATCGAGCATAGATTCCTTTTGAAGCTCCTTTGGAAAAAGTCGAGCGTAGAATCCTTCCAGTACTTCTTCAAGTTGAAGTTAGGCGTAGACATCTTCTGGTTCAGATAAAATCGAGCATGGATTTATTTTGATATTCTTTTGGACAAAGTCAGGTGTAGACTCGTTCCAAATACATCTTCTAAGATAAAGTCGGGCTTAGACTTAGTATGATTTTCTTATCAACAATTATCCTGGATGGCATCTATAAGCCCATATTCGACGACTCTCTATAACCTCTCCAAATGGCATCTTTAAGCCCATTCCCGGTACAATCAACCAACAACGTTACTTCTTGCACAGGCGAGTGCAAATTTCTGGGCACTTAAGTGTTCAATCCTCTTCTACCTTCAAGTTGCGAATGGCAGACATGCCAATCTAACTCTTCAGGTTTAAGAAGATTGAATAGGGGCAGCTGTTGTACCCCAAAATTTTCCCTCCCATTTTCTTCAAGACATTCTTCTAGGGTCCTCATTTGCTCAAAATGGCTCAAGAGTTGGTTAGACAAATACTCCTCCTAAGCAATGGGTCTACAAATAGGTTTTGATTTTCTCAAGGAATATTGGGTCCCAAAGGTATCAAGTGATTTCCATGGTTCTACATATGTCTTCAAGAATACTCATATCAAATTTCAAGTCTTGCATCACAAGTTTGCTCAGTCAATTGCTAAGAAGATTGAAAATCAACTATATTGGGTAAAAAGTCAACTATGGTCAACATACAGTCAAACTTCAAGGTTTTTGGTCAACATCAACATTTTGAAGTGATATTCATCATTTGATCAAGGGTTAATCATGATTCCTCAAGAGAATCCCTCAAATCATCAAAAGTCCAAAGTTGCCAAATTAGGGTTTCCTTAGGAGAAGTCAACTGAACTTTGACCAAGCATGACTTTCACATGCTTCCTCAACTTTTCCACAACCAAAGCCCACTTTAAAGTAAGTTCAATTCTCTACTACTTTGAAATTATTCTCAAGTCCAAAAAATACTTCATTTGAAAGATAACAATCCATACATTATAGGTCATTTTAAAAGTCAACAAAAAGACACTTTTTGTCAAGGCAACGTACATCAAGATAAAGTCTCCAAATGTGAAAATGATCAAAAGAGAAATTGTAGAGGACATCTTGAGCTTTCCAAAAAGTCCATTATCACCTTAAAAAGATGAAAATTGAGATATTTATGACCAATGCAAGTTGGGAAATTTTGAGAAAATGCATAAAATACAAAGTGAGCAAACTTGAAATTTTAAACTAGTGGGCCTAAGTTTAGATGTTCAAACATGTTCACAATGTGTTAGAAGACCTCTAAATCTATTCATTTTTTTATTTCTTTTATTTGAATTATTATTCATTTAAATTGAAGTAAATCAAATAAAATATAAAATCATTGGGCCAAGGCGCATGGGCTTTTGATTTCAATCACATGGAGGCCCAAGAACACATGAAAAACATGCCAAAACCATGAAAACATGTTGGGAAAAAGAATCTTCAAGTTTGGAATGTTTTTTTAACAATTTTGGAAAGATTTCAATGTGTTTTTTTGCAATGAATTGTGACATGATGGTACAAGATTCTTGTCTTGTTCTTGTTCCATTTCATTCCTATATAAATATATCCAATACTAAAGTGCAAAGACACACAAGTTGCTACCTCAAGAACCACTTTAAAAATCTCTCAAAATTCTCAAGAAAAGTTCAAATTCGTATCACACGATTCAACAACTCTCAACCTAAACGAAGTGTCCAAACCTCTTCCTGAAGTCTTCAGGAACATATCCATCCCAAGAACCAGAAGATTTGGTCCCTGGAACTCGTGCTTCAAATTCCACCGGTTTGCATTTTTTTCTTTGAATTCAATCTTAAATTCCATGCATTACTAATGTGTTTGATGAGATCAAATGTATTCAGGTTATGATTTAGGACGAGTTTGACGTATCACATGCAAGCTTTGATGCATAAATCTCTATATGCCATTTTAAAGGCATAGAAATATGTTTGCTTCAAATCTCTCTTTACAGGAACATTCAAGAGAAAATAACCCCACCATCGGATTCGTAGTCCTTGAATTAAGGGGGGGAGGGTCCCATTAACTTTTCAATTTTCTTGTTTTTATTTTTTTTTTGCTTTTTCTTAATTAATTTAATTACCTTTTTAATTAGACTATAAAAAATAAAATAAAAAACTAATTTTTATTTAAAAATATTTAGACTTAGGTTTTTTTTATTAATTAATTTGTATTTAAAATTAATTAGACTTTTAGGTTTTAATCATAAATTTCTTTCATTCTTAATCAAAACTAATTAAGTTAATCATCGAAACTTCTTTCCCATCAAAAAAATCACAAAACAATTTCTTTTCCCGTTTCATTTTTTTACTGCTTCGCGTACTGTATTTTTGCATTAGTTTTTTTCCAATTTATGTAATTGTTAATGGGTTGTAATAGTTTTAATTAGGGTTTACTTTACTTTTTCCCCCGTTTTATGGCTTTGTACCCCTTTCTCGAAACGCTGTAGTAGCGTAGAACCTTTATTTTCTACAATTTACCGCTTTCCTTACAATTGTTTAGTTTAATTGGATTGCATAACAAGACATAAAAACAATTGCTAGATAACCCTAATCAAGACAAAATAACTGAAAACAAATCATCTTTCACACGCGCGCCTCTAGGGTGACCCCCACTTGTTGCCTCGGATAAAAATAGTCATGTCCTTCGAACGTGGGACGCTTTAGCAAAAACCCTTGGTTAAAAGATCGTAGTCCCTCGATGACCCTTTGATACTGCCTTTGGTAAACAATCTTAGTCCCTTATGATAAATTGCTAAAACTTCCTACGAGTTGCCTTTATGAATGTACGATGACCCGCGCTTGTCCCTCAAACATCCAATGATCGGGCTTCCTACTAACTAATGGTAGGATACTACTATCTAAAGAAAGAGGAAAATAACGTGAAAGACTTTTGAGTAGGTAGGTAGCTTTTGTTTGCTTGCTCATAAAAACATCCTTTTTCACACAAATACTTTTCTTAAATATTCTCAAAACAAACACTTTGTATGTGTTCTCAACTAATACAAGAATCATTACAAAGTTGCCGAACTTAGGCATTTTCAAAATATTTTCAAACTTACACATTCACAAATAATTTTCAAAAGTGAGCTAGAGATTAAGAGCCCGTAGATAACTACGGATGAAAAGGGTGCTAACACCTTCCCTTTTCATAACCCACCCCCTTACTCAGAAACATTCTCAAAGGTCTTTCCTATCCTTTTCACCTTTTCCTTTATTGGATAAAAGAAAAGTTGGTGGCGACTCTTGCTATCTGCAACATTTACGATTAAACGCATAACCCTAAAGTCAGTTCTCTCACCGTATTACACCAAGTTTCAAGCCTTTCATTACAAGTTTGCTTAATCAATAGCTCATTTGTGATTAATATACAGTCAAACTTCAATATTTTTGGTCAACATCAAGATTTTGAAGTCATATTCATCATTTTATTAAGGTTTGATCATGATTCATCAAAGAAAACTCTCAAATCATAAAAAGTCAAAAGTGGTCAAATTAGGGTTTTCATAGGAGAAGTCAACTGAACTTTGACCAAGCATAACTTTCATATGCTTCATCATATTTTACCCAATCAAAGCTTATTTTGAAGAAAATTCAATTCTCTACAACTTTGTCTCTCTAAGCTCAAGCCCAAAAAATTCTTCATTTGAAGGATATGAGCCAATACATTATAGGTCATTTCAAAAGTCAACAAAAAAGACACTTTTTGTCAAGGCAACTTATATCAAGATAAAGTCTTCAAATGAAAAAATGATCAGCATAGGTATTGAAGAGGACATCTTGAGCTTTCCAAAAAAAGTACAAGATCACCTTCAAATGATAAAAATTGAAGGAGTTATGACCAGTCCAAGTTGGGAAATTTTGAGAAAATGCATGAAGTTCAAATTGAGCAAACTTGAAATTTTGGGCCATTGGGCTATTGTTTTAAAGACCAAACTTCTTATACACCTCAAGATGGACTTCAGAGCTTACTCATACACCCCCCTTTGGTTTTTTTATTTATTTTGGATTTTTTATTTATTTAAAATTCAAAATAAAATAAATAAGATAAAACTTCTTACACAAGGTCCAAGCCCATAAAATCTAACCTAATACACCCCATATATATATCTAACATGTTCATGCCAAGAGGGGACAGTTTTTTGGACAGCAAGAAACACTAGGGTTTGAAGGAGAAAAAGTTCCAAAGATGTCAAACCATCAAATCACTATTCCTAACAAGTTTTGTCCAAGGTCCAGCACTGCAACCACTTTCTGAGAATCTAATGAGAATATCCAGGCTGTTTCTACAAGGCACATGCACCAGATCAAGCATATCCATTTCCTCTAGTTGAGGTATAAAAGTTTAAACTCAAACTATTTATTTTAAGCGTTTTCAAAGCCATGTGATTATCGATTTATGCTCTGATGTATGTTTGGAACAAATTTGGATGGTTAGCATAGAGAATGCACGTGTGAATAGTGAGATGCCATTATTAGGGCATCCATTGAGCTTGCTTTCGAAACTCTCTTTTCACTAATCTTTTTCCCTTTTTGAGTCCAAATTTGAATTCAGGGGAAAATTTTAAGCAGGATAACCTTTTCCTTTTTTCGGTTTGAGGATGTTTACAGGGGTGACAGCCGGAGAAGACGACAGTTTCCACCACCTTGGGCCGATCTTACTTTTGGCGGGACGGTCAAGGGCTTGTGTGGCCATTAGGGGTCATCTGATTCGCCCATTCAAATATTTTTGGGCCCACTCATACGCGCGTTTTTGCATCATCATATTTTATATGATTGCTTATTATATAATTATTTGTGACTAATGGAATGACAAATATCACGTATGACTCAATTGGTAAGGGGCGTGACTGGAAAAATAGAGAGCTTGGGTTTGATCCCAGCTCTCATCACTTTTCTTTGTTTTTTTACAGTTTTTTAACGCATGTTTGTAATATATTGAGTGTATCCCATTCCTGAACAAACGAAGCATCATGGTGAAGTGGTGAAGGGTACTATCCTGGAGGCTGGGGGTGTGGGTTTGAGTCTCATTCCCTGCATTTTTTTTTATGTTTACTAACCCTAATTTTGTCCCATTATTTTCAAATTAATCACTCATAAACCCTAATTTTTTTCCTAAAGAAAAATAACCAATTAGAGTTAAGGTTTTGATTAATTAAACTAGACTTTTGGTTTTTATTATTATTAAAAAAAAATCAATTAGACTTTAGGGTTTTTATTAACTTAATTTTCTTAAAATCGATTAGAATTAGGTTTAATCATTTATTAACATTGAGTTCGTTTCCTAAACAAAAACACCCAGAGTTTTTTTTAATAACTAGAATACTTAGAATAGTTAATATTTTTTCTTTAATATCCTTTTAGTGTTTTCTTTTGCCTTTAAATTTGTATAAAAAATTGTATAGGTTGCATGTTTGGTTTGTAATAAGTAGTTAGGGCTTTATTTTTTCCCACATTTTTATTACTTGTACCCCCATTCCCGACTATGTAATAGCGTAGGAACATTTATTTTCCACATTTATCGCTTTCCTATTTTACTGTTAGTAATTAGGATTGTATGGAAAGACTAACAATCAAACATAGAAAACCCTAATACAAGATAAATAACTGAAACACAAATCACTTCGCACACGCGCACCTCTAGGGTAACCTCCCTTGACGCCTAGGAAAAACAGTCATGTCCCTCGAACGTGGGGACGCTTTAGCATTTTCTCTCGAAAACAAAAGATTGTAGTCTCTCGATGACCCTTTCGAATGTTGCCTTCGGTAAACGATCTAGTCTCTTAAATGAAATTGCTAAAGCGTCCTTATGAGTTGCCTTCTATGACTGAATGACGACCCACGTATGTCCCTTCACATCCAATGATAGGGCTTCCTACTAACTAATATTACGAATAGCACTATCTAAAGGAGGAGGAAAAATACAAGAACGACCTTAAGTAGGTAGACCGCTGTTAATCGCTTGCTCACAAATCTTTTCAAAACAAAAACATCTTTCACAATCACACTTTCAAAAATATTTTGAAAACAAACACTTTGTACGCATTCTCAAAAACATAAATGAGAATCATTACAAAGTTGCCTTACTATTGGCATTTTCAAAATATTTTCAAACACATTCACAAAGAAATTTTCAAAACAAAGTGAGGTAGCGATTAAGAGTGTAGATTACTACAGATGAAAATGGTGCTAACACCTTCCCTTTTCATAACTTACCCCCCAAACTCAAAAATCTTAAGGTCTTTCCTGTTCTTTTCACCCTTTCCTTATTGGATAAAAGAAAAGTCGGTGGCAACTCTTACTATCTGCAACATTTGGGATAAAATGCAAAACAAGTCAGTTCTCCTACTGTATTACAACTAACTCTAAATAAGTTAGCTCAGCATTTCAAGAACAAGATTTCCAGTAAAAATCGCCAAAGTTTGATGATGTTTGTATTAGAACAGATTTTGGAATTTATTCAAGGAATCAAAAAATTCAGAAGACGATAGGCAATGATAGTCAATTCTCTCTAGCACATAGCTTCTAAGAAGTTCATGAAATATTGACCTTCTTAAAAATAAGCTTATGTTCAAAGGAAGTTTGAAAAACAAACGTATGTTTTGATAATAAAGGATTAGAATATATGTACTCTAAGGATTTTTCTCAAGAAGTCAGACGAGTGATTCTAAACAGAAGAAAGAATATATCATCTAAAAAGAAGACTGATCCTAGCTCTCAGATTAGAGATTAGAGTTCAGAAGAATATTATTCTTCTCAAATTAGAAAACTGATAATACTCAAAGAAACAAGAGGAATCAATATGAAGATAATTCAGAACCTATGAAAGACCGCTTTGAAGAAAGCATAAGAAGAAAGCAATTGATCAAAAGTTGTATCTAAGAGAAAGCTAAAGTTAAAGACATATGGAATATCTTCAAGGACATGACAAGCCCGACCAGAAGATCTATTTGGGACAAGCTAAAGTCAAAATAAAAATGTAGAAGCACTCAGATAAAAGGATCACGGTAAAGATTTTAGAATCTCAAAGGTATGTTTTTCTTTTATCTATAATTTATTAGAACTTCTGATAAAAATATTTCTACAAGTTAGAAGATGTTTTAAACAAAAGCATTCCAAATGTTAGTGCAACTCCAAGTTGTGAATTTTCTGGTTAAGTGAAAATCTCATAATCTGGAACATTCTCTCCTTCCAAGAGAAACATCTTTTAATCAGTTCTCTGAATAATATGAACATGTAAATTCACTTGAGGATGAGCCTAAAATTTTACGTATGATGTATGTGATGATAGCTTCTCATTTAAGCAACTATGTTTAATATTTTTGCTATATCAGTTTCCGATCTGTCACCTCTAAATGTTGATTCACTCAAAGTACTTATTTAGAACCTGTATGGTACTCTGTCTTTATAAAGACTGATTCACTCATTTCCTCTTCTTGGAAATTCTTGTCTTGTGTCTGTGATTTATGTCATTCTTAGAGATTAGTACAATCTCTTTCACCCACTTGAATATATATATATATATATATATATATATATATATATATATATATATATATATATATATATATATATATATATATATATATATATATATATATATATATATATATATATATATATATATATATATATATATATATATATATATATATATATATATATATATATATATATATATATATATATATATCAACAGTGATTTATCATATTTATCTTTTTCTCTCATAACCTAATTCCTATCAAGATCTTTCCTCTCATTTGTTCATCATGCTTCAACCAACCTTTCTTGGAAATGAAGATCTTTTTGAAATCATCATAGAAAAACAAATTGAACTTTCTTCTCTTGAATGTAACATTTCTTTCAGCATCTCATATGTGTTGTACTCTCAGCAGTGGACAAGATACTTCACTATGCTAAAGAAACCTGTTTACGTGAATCCTGTCAAAGAATTATGGAAGCATGCTTATCTTGCTTATGATAATGGTTCTATCCTTTCCTATATCTTTGAAATTACCATCACCATTACTCCCTTCTCAATCACTCTTGCCACTAGATGTGAAAATGTAGGTGTCACAGTTGATTGTGTCAAGTCTAGGTTTGTGATGTCTGATAAATTTGATTATCTTCATGACACATCATCAGGATATGAACCTATCAACCCTAAAAATCTCCTACCTATTCCCAAAGCCTGGTTTAAGCTTGTGTTGTCCAACTTTCTTCCCAGAGGGGATAATCAAGATCTTCTAAGGTATGATGACCAAGCATTCATCTATCTTCTGATGAATGATACTCGTGTAAGCTTGCTACAATCCATCTTCTTCTGTCTTTGGAAATATATTTCTGAGTCCAAGAATCAAATAAAGTCTTACATCCCTTATGGACAAGTTTTGTCTGAAATTATTTTCCAAGAGGGAATACTGGATATGTTCAAAGGAATGTTAGCAGAAGTTGGTCCAGAAAACTGTCCTGAAGATTGCTTGTTAAAATATAAGTGTGAGATTTTCATTAGCTAGGAAATATGAATTGTCTCTTCAAAAGTATGATTGTTTTTATTGCTTGATCATTTCATCTGATTAGTGCTTCACTTTTAAACCTGTATCTGTTGAATTTTCTTAATTAATGAAGTCTTTATTTTATGATAAAGTGTTGTTTGTTAATTATGCACTATCATGAAATGACAAGTAACAAGACAATATATTCTGTTATACGTATCTGAGGAATAAGTCTAAAATCTTTGGCGTGTGTTAGTTACTTTCCCCACAGATTATAGGGTAACTGTCAAACTTCTTTTCATTTAATATTCTCTTCATAAATAAGATTAATTACTCTTTGTCCTTCCCAATATATCTAGGTTTTCTAGTATTCACTAAGATAATCATAACCTATCTAATGATGTCAGACCTAGGTTCACTATCAGTCTCTATAGATAGGTGATATCTCCTCTTTACCATTCATCATCCCCAGTTCAAATAGAAAACCCTTTAAATCTTCCTTCGCCTGATTTAACAATGCCTGCCATAACTTTTCATGGCAATGAGGAAACTCTTGAAATCATTCAAGAAAAATGACCCAATCTTCCCATACTTAAACACCATGGATTGGACCTAATAAGAAGTATGCAACTTCAATCTTGGATAGGATACTCTACTCTGCTTAGAGGTACCATCTTCGCTGTCCTTGTGAAGGAATTCTAGAAGTATGCCAAAATTAGTGATGATGGAAACACTATTCTGTCTGAAATCTTCATACTTCCCATTGCTGTCACCATCTCTTCCATAGTAAGAGTCACTGGGTGTGTCTCATCTGGAGTCACCATTGATGACTATCAATCTGACCTAAGTATTGTTAAAAGGTTTAGGGTTCTTCATGATAGTTCATTAACATATGATCCAACTAATGTGAGAACCCTTCTTCCTTAAGCCAAGAATTTGTTCAGGTTCTCCCTTTCCAACCTCCATCCTCGAGCCACAATAAGAAGCACTATATCTCATGATGACATAATTTTTGTTTTCCTCTTGATCCATCACTTCAAAGTCAACCTTCCCAAAACCATATTCAATCATCTGAAACACTCCATTGAAATATCAAGAGCACATACTCAATCCTATATTCCTTATGAAAGGATATTATCTGAGATAATGATCCAAGACATGATGTGGGAGTTGATAAAGAAGAATGGACTGGATAATTCATTGGTTGAAGAAAGGTGTACTAGAGTTGATACAGTTCAAGACTTTGATGATTGAAATCTTGTATGTAATAATTTTAGATGTATAATCTAAGCTTTCTTCTATTTTTCAATTTTCTCTTGATGTACTCTGAAATCCCTTGAATGAAATATTAGGTTAAAAGCCCTTTAATGTTTAATGTTTTTCATGAATAGTTATCTTTTTGATGATGTCAAAAAGGGGGAAAAGTATAATAATTTTGATGAACCTAAAGAAATGCAAAAACGCATCATAATAAAATGATATAAAATGTGCACTTACCGCTGACTCTTGTTTGATTGTTTGATGATTAACCAAGGAACTATGAACAAGTTCACTAGGCATTCTAAGACCGGTAAAAATGAAATAAATTTGTTTAATCTCTTAAAGACTGATTATTCATATAATCGAAGATGTATACTTTATGAACATATATTCAAATATCAGATAGACCCAATACTGTTATGAAGTTGAGAACTTTTGAAAGTTAAAGTCATCTTGATCTTGGTATCATAATGTTCAGAAGATGTAAACTATCTAAGAAAGGTAAAATTCGGAACATAAGAATAAAAAACAGAAGCAAATGTCTCCCAGAAGAACTGAGCAAATCAGAAGTTGAAGACTGTCTGAAATATCAAGATTTCAATTATTGGCGTCCAAAGTCAAGACCATAAAGATATCAATATCTGATCCATTGGAACCAAGGGGATTTTTATTCAAATGGTTCAGAGTCAGGATATTAATTCTTCATCAAGTCATTGACTCAGGGCGAGTATTATAAAAAGGACAAGTATTCCTTACCCTTCTATTTTCACTTTTTCTGATTATATGAACAAAATTGTGTCATCAAAATACATAGTTTTGTCATCATCAAAAAGGGGGAGATTGTAAGAAAAATATTTGGCTCTGTAATATTTCTCTGAGTTTTGATGATAACAAACGAGTATGTTTGTATGAACAATTTTGTTGTACTAATGTTTATTATTGTTGAGTACTTAACAAACAGGTTCTGCTTCTGATGGATGGCGTGACCAAGACATTAGAAGATAATTAGTTCCGCTTCTGCGCTACACAAGTTCTGTTGAACAGTAGAAAGACACTCAATAAGGCTCTTAAGTATAAACTTTGATGTTTGTCTAAAGAAACTAGTCAGAAGATCTGAAGACAAAAGTTGCTACTTAAGTCCAGATGCTAAAGACTCAAGCTTCTAAAGACAACATGTTCTAAGGAAACAGCCAGAAGATCTGAAGTCTTAAGTTTCTACTAAAGTCAAGATGCTAAAGACTCAAGTTTATAAAAACATGTTTTCCAAAGAAATAAAGTAAGAAGATATGAAGACAAAGTTTCTACTGAAGTCCAGATGCTAAAAAATTAGTTTCTAAAAGACAACTTGTTTCAAAGAAGATAAAGTTAGAAGATCTGAAGACAAAGTTTCTACTGAAGTCCAGATGTTGAAGACTTGTGTTTCTAATAACAAGGTTCTTAAAAGGATTCTTAAAGAACCAAGTTCTAAATATTCTAAAGACGGAAGTTTTGAAGATTCAAAAGACTTGAAGTTCTAAAGATCCAAGGTTCTATATAGTGGGTTCTCAAGACCAAGTGTTGAAGACTCTAAAGACGCATTTTTTTAAGACTCTAAAGACTTGAAGCTCTTCTGATCAAAGGTTCTCTACAACAGATTCTCACGACCAAGTGCTGAAGACTCTGAAGACGCAATTCTAAAGACTTTGAAGACTTGAAGTTCTGAAGACCTTATGTTATGTTCCCGATTCTAAACTCATGCTGGCAGAAGCCTCTAAAGTGCACAAGGAAAGAATATACGGGTAACATGGTACAATAGTGCACAGTACGAAAAAGCCTTATTCCACTACCTCTCCACTAGCTTGAATTATGGAAGAGAAAAGGACGTAGCAGCACTATTTGTAACAACTCTTTTTCAAATATCCAACGACTATATTTTGCTTGGCTATATAAGAAAAGAATTGTATGTTTAAAATGTTGTTGGTGTTCAATGTAAAAAATGAACGATGTCATTATTGGAACACAACCAAAAAGATATCAACCACTATAACAACAAGAAGAACAAATGTTATCAAAATTATTCTTTAATCATGTTGATAATGATTACAATGAAATCATTGATTCACAATGTGCTTAATTTCATATGTTGCACAAAGCTTGCTAAGCCGCAGAAGATAATGAAGATGATCATGAAAGCTCCAGTTACAAATCCACAACATAAATGTTATGATCTAAAGTGATCATTGAAGAAAATAGAACAAGGGCTTATGTCCAGAATGTTCTAAGGTGAATCAAGATGAAGACGTTCTTCTCTTTACTACATCAATATCAATAAATGTTCTAGAGGCTTATGAAGAAGAAGACTTCAGCGACTCAAGTGCTTTGGGATGTTGTCCAAGGAGAAGCTACTTGAAGAAAAGAAGACCACACATCAAGATACAATACAATATAATATTTTTAGTGTGTGTTAGGTTCTTCTGATGTACTTAATTCTGTTTACATACAGCTTATGTAGAAGCATTATTATTGTAAACAAATGTAAATAAAACAGTTGTTTGATGATACCTTGAGAGGCTGAGTGAAGGTTTGTGCTCAAGAAGATAGTGACTGAAGGTCATTATGAAATCCTGGTAGTGGTTTCTATTGGATCAATGGTAGTCATATTTCAAAGGGACTGAGTGAAGGTCAGCCTTCTGAGATCACTGATGGATATCATTGGAAGGAAATCCAGGTAGGAGATTTTGAGGGATCAAATTCTATTGGGTCAATGAACATTATATCCAGTCTGGATCATTGAACATGTCATTGGATGTTAGTCACCGGCAGTTTCCCGTGCGATTGTAATCAGAGTGGTTATAGTGGATTAAGTCCTTGAGTTCAAGATGAAATCACCTTGGTAGGGTGGACTGGACTAGCTTGGGGGTTTCTCAAGTGAACCAGGATATATCTCGTGTTCTTTACCTTTGCTTATGCTTTAGAGTTTATGCTTTCTTAACTTAATTGGAAGAATTACTTATAAGTAACACTCATAAGAATTTTTCAACGTATAATTCTTAGAAGGGAAAGTTATTCAAGAAAGGATAACCCAATTCAAACCCCCCTTTCTTGCACTTTATTCACACCTTCAACTTCTCTCTTCCATCCTTTTCTCATGAGCCTCAAGAGAGATTTGAAGCTCCTCTTTTCTCAATGTCGGAAGATCCTTTGACTCTACAATTGCCACTACAATATTATCAAATCTTGCCTTCAAAGAATGCAAGATCTTCGACACAACATTCTACTCAGAAACAATCTCTCCACCTGACTTAATTTGGTTCACCAACCGTGTAATTCGCGTCACGTAATCAGATATTGTCTACTTTTCTTCCCTTTGAATTAATTCAAATTGATGTTGAGTTTGTAACTTCACCACCTTTTCCTTATCAACCCCTGCATAAGCATTCTTCAAGATTTCCCAACCTTATTTCGATGATTCATAATCACCAATTTTTTCAAAGTTGTCAACATCTACATATTGATGGATAAAAAATAGCACCTTGTAATCCTTCTTCTTTTTTCCTTGTACGTGGCCTTTTGTGCATCTGTTGCACCTTCAACAAGAGGAATTACATCATTCTTGATCATTTCAAGAACTTCTTGGTAGTAAAACAACACCTTCATTTGCTTGCACCATTTATCGTAATTCTTTGCTTCAAGGAGAGGAAGGTTTGTATGGGCTCTATCATTGAAGGCAATATTCATGTTGCACAATAAATGTTTATGGATCAGAATCAAACTCTTGATGTCAAATGTTGGAACATGCAATCTCATAATTGGTGAATAATTGAGGGTTTAGGGTATATGGAGAAGAAGATAGTAAGGGAGAAGAGAGAGTTAGAGAAAGAAAGATAAAGAATTGAGGGTGAGAATGAGCAATTGCATTAACTAAAGATGAGGATGTCTCCAAGACATTTATACAAGTGTTACAAAATGACTGGGACCTAAAACACATTAACAAAATACAAGAAAATGGCAAAACTCAGGGATGTAACCGATTACAGGTGATACAAACAGAAAAATATCAATTAGGTGTAATCGGTTAACGCATTTTGTTAATTGATAAACGCAACTCCAAAACTGCATTTTCCTTATCCAGAAGTGTTTTCCCACTAAATTGAAACCGATTACACTCCTGTATTAATCGATTACAACACTTAAATTACTGATTTTTATCTAACACATTTGTTATTAAAGAGTTATTGTTTTTTACTAAGAAACCAAAAAAAGTACTATTTTCCAAATATTATAAAAACAAGTGAATAATTACAATAAATTAATTATAAATAAAAATAATCAACTATCCTTCCGAAAACGAGTCATTCAACAAATCGTTTGCACATATAACTCACACCCATGACAAATATATTAGTTGTCATTAATCAATTAATTTAATCTAATTTTTTATAAAATATTTTAAATAAAAATTTTATAATATATTACTTTTAGTCACAATTGTATCTCTTAAATTTTGTGATATTACTTATACTTAATCTAACATATTATTTATTCCATGCCTATACTTACACTTTTAACATAATGTTAATAGGAAACTCGTGCGATATATAGCACCGTAGGTATTTGTCAAGTAACCATTAAAAATTTAACGCTCTCATTGACTTGACCAAAGATAACAATACAAAATGCTTCAACTCATCTACTCAATATTCTATTTATCTAAATTACAAAAGAGAAACAAGAAGCTGCACCACAAAAGAAAAAGAAAACATTCTCTTCCTACTTCAATATTTAGATGATTAATTTAGACAGCTTCTAAGTTTGATACATCACCATCATTTCCTTGTAATAGCGAATTTCTACAAATTGGGCACGAAGCATTAACCTTCAACCATGTATCAACACAATTTCGATGAAAATAATGGCGACATTGCGGCATCATCTTCAAAATCTCTTGCTCCTTGTAATCCGAAATACATATAGAACAAATGGTGTCGTAATCGCTATCCTTATTAATAGTCGCAATGTGGTTTTTATTGAAAGGAAATGTGTGGTAAGAATTGATGACACTCCTAGAGAGCCCTATCACGGTGCTTTTTTCATCGGCGCGAGAATGTTGTATCGGTGTTAGGTTGAAATTTGGATCTTGAATGCGTTGATCACTGCGTAACGAAAAATAAACGTAACAAACTCGAATGAATAGGGCTAGAAAGATTAATAGAAGAAACAACCTTGTGAAAATGTCTAATTCTTGTATGGTGTTCATGGTTAGTGAAGATGGATTGAAAGGGGAATGTGGAGAACACAATTAAGGTTTAGAGTTTTATGTTTTTTTTTGGGTCTAGCTAGGTGGAAAATGAGAAAGATTTAGTGTGATAGGTTGGCAACACTTTAAATATAAATGAAGTTGTGTACAAACGAAATCTACAAATTAACCAAAAGAAGTTTATTAGCTGTGGTACTACGGCAAATGTTTGTTTAATTTCTTTCTCATAGTTGTTATCCTATACTTGTAACTGTTACATTTTTATTTTCCTGGATATCATGCAATTTGTTATTTTTGAGAAGAGGTTTTATTTGGTAATAACAGATTTGTTACATTCTATTTATAGAAATTTGTACCAAAATAAACAAATAGATATTACATTGATTTATATCTTATAGTTAAGGTATTTTTAAATATAATATGTGTCGTTTCTTTGTTTAAAACAAATTCATATTCTTTATCGAGAAAAAACCAAATTGATATATAGTTCATTGCTACTTGTCATATCAGTTTTAAAAAAGTAAAATGAATTCATTGCTACTTGCTATATCATTAAAAAAAAAGAAAGTAAAATGAATGATAGTATCATTGTAAATTAATTTTACATTGTCAATATGTTTTAATAGACTCATGTATAATACACTTATGTATAATAAATTCATGTGTATTTACTCTCACTGAGCACGCACAAGGGATTACAGGGATCATTCCTATCAGATAGAAATATTATGGTTTCAAACAACCAATACGATTGCGGTCACTCCACTAATGTCTCAGTTAGACACTAGCTTTCATCGACCTAATCATCTGACGCCAAGTGTAGTTTTATGGCCTCACTCGAAATTAGATGTACCATAACTAACAAGTAATTTAGGCTACTGCATTTCACGCTTTTATTCAATTCAGCTTCCATCTAGGCGTAGTTCTAGAACTTAAGCACATATTGGCAAGAACAGAAATACAATAATTCCTTCTATCAATCGAGTATCCATGATTTGCCCAATTGAAGATCATCACTTCCGCACATCCTATCAATCCTTTACTAGATAACCACTCACCGCTTAGGGTACATCAAAATAAGTCAGAGTGTCGTACCTCGTCCACCCAACTATTACTCATGCCAGAGTACCCAGGGAGGTCTGGTCTCTCTATCCAAACTCCCAAGGTCTTCCATCTAACCGATTCTCTAGTCATATCCATCATGGCACCAGAATTGAGCAGTGAAGTCTATCGACTTCAAGCTCAGCTCCATCACATCATTCCCTCACCACATTCCTCCTTAGGTGTTCCTGGAGTCTCCTCCTCGGCTACAGGGACTTTGAGAAAGTTCACTTTAGCCAGGCAAAACCTTAGAGCCTCCAGTGGTCTTACACTTTACTACGAAAGTTGGGCTGTCAAAAATCCCACATCAAACACTCCATTTACACCTGCCGACCCCCAATATTCCCCTTACTTAGCCGACTTCTACCACTTCAGATCGGGTCGCTCTGGATCTTACGTGTCCTCGTGGTGGCTCCAACATGATCCTATCCATCACGTATGTAGTTAATGAGGTGATCAGGCTCAACAATCGAATACCATGATAGTAAAAATCAGGCTAGCAACACGCACATATGAGGGGGAAGAGAATTTTTATTGATGTTTCATGACAGGGATAAGAATTGACCTGCTCTGATACCAATTGTAATACCCCATACATATATGTCTAGAATAATATGCATATGGTATTATATGGTACATGAAAACATACAAAAACGGAAATTGACAAGAATTAAAGTTGTATACAATACAACTTTGCAGATAAAAATGTATAGAAATAACTTGTTTATAAAAATGCACAACGAAAAGATAAAATCTAGTGAGGTCTTCCTGCCGTCTGCTCATCCATAGTCTTCGATGTAGACTATCTAGACACTTTTCTACCTGTAACCTATGCGTGAAAAATAATAATAGGATTGGGGTGAGATTACTAAATCTCAGTGAGTTCTCCTATCTTATGGATTCTCTTGGATCTCTAGGGTGCTAACAAACAAATGGATCCATCGTGGATTCAGGGTTTCTGAAGGATAGAAAAACACAAGAAAGGGGGTTTGAATTGGGGTTTTCAAAAATAAAAACATTATGACACGTTTGGTTATCCTGGTTCATTTGAACTCAAACTACTCCAGTCCATCCGCCAAGGTGATTTCGCCTCTCTCAAACGAGGTCTTAATCCACTAATCAAAAACTTTGATTACACAAACACAATGACTACCGTCAATGTCTTCTTGAGACTAAACCACAACTTGGTTTCTCAAGGTATTACAAAATATAAATTAAAAATGTATGCAATAGTGTTTCTAGAAAAAAATATATCACAAATGTGATTTATAGACAAGATTAAAGCACAAGAGAGAGCTAGTAAAGATATATCTTTGTATGCATAAAAAGGTGTTTTTCATCATTTCTTCAAGACTCATTTATATAGGAGAAGCATGTGAGACATGAGAAGATGAATTTGGAAAGTTGATAAAGTGTTGTTAATGCACTTTCCAAAAATGCATATATTGTTTTGTTCCAGCCGTTATTCTTTGATTTGTAATGAATGAATTGCAACGCATCAGAACTTTGCTTCTTTGAAATTTGATTAGAATGAGAATATTATTGTTGAGACTTTGGATCCTTAGAGTTTCTTGATATTCATATGATTAGAACTTTGATGAGACAGACATGTTGAAGCTTCTTTTCACTTTCATAATACTTAGTTATCAGAGTATAGCTTGAGCTTAACTGCTGAGTCTTTTAGAACTTTAGTATAGATAAGTGCATTGAGACTTCCTTTATTCTACCAGAACTTCACTTATCAGAGTATCGGGATTTAGCTTGCAGCTTTGGTGCTTTAGAAGATATAGCATCAGAACTTCTTCTATTGAGCGTGTTACACGGATTTTCTTTCTAAGGTTGTACGCTTCGTCTAATTAGAGCTTTTAAAAATAATTCTATTATCATCTTATATGCCCTTTCATCAGAATTTGTCTGCATATTCAAATACTTTATTAGAGAGCATATTTTTTCTTTATATATATCATGTATTTGTTCTCATAAAAACTATTACTAAGATGTAGAATCAAACTATGTTCTAATAGTTTCCTCACAGTCTGGTACAAACACACAACAAGGATAACATCACCATTGGAGGTCCCGTGACCAACCAATGAGATAACACATGCGCACATCCAAACACAACCAAACAAGCACGCAAAAGTGTTAACTACTAGTACAACCA
The DNA here is from genome assembly GCA_948472305.1 of Vicia faba. Classification (NCBI taxonomy): domain Eukaryota; kingdom Viridiplantae; phylum Streptophyta; class Magnoliopsida; order Fabales; family Fabaceae; genus Vicia; species Vicia faba. The sequence continues at coordinate 444,785,775 of OX451740.1, forward strand.
TGTCACCATAAATGTACCAGCCCACCGGCGAAAGCCTAGTGATATTGCCTACTTGACATCACTATGGGAGAGTAATCAAAATGACTTGTGCCTACATGGCATCACAACCCCACCAAAACCTTCATTTATTGATGTTTTCCTACTAGAGAAAATGTCTTTCTCAGTAACACGATGAGTATACACCAGATCATTCTCATCAAGCACTAGCATTTCCCCGGTAATACGATGAGTATACACCAGTTCATTCCCATCGAGTAACCACATATCTCACACCAACTAATGAGTATACACCAGATCATTCCCATTGTGAGCGGTGATTATGCCCATTTGTCACTTTCCGTCAATGAGTATACACTAGATCATTCCTATTGGGGGAGGACAAAAATGCAAATGCATAATGATGTCGACATATGCGATGAGTATACACCAGATCATTCCCATCGTGTATTAGATAATGCAAAAATATCACAACATACTCGATGAGTATACACCAGATCATTCCCATCGATTATGTGTTATGCCACATCCGAATGTTTAACCGGAACAAACGCAATCAAACACCAATTAATCACATTATATCATTTCCAACCAAATGCACTCATTAAGCATATATACATACAAGTAGCATAATTGATCATAATATGGCATTATACAGATCATAACATGGAACCATAACATTTGTCACACAAACAGAGAGGCTTATGATTCCCGATACGGAAGGGAACTACACTCAGGGAAAAACACACAGTTTTGTCCAAGAATGTTCGCTATGCAAACTGGCAGCGAAAGCCGATTCTCTAAGCGAAGCCCCGGTGAACGAAGTTAGAGACTTCACGATGTTTTTGAAAACGATATTCGCTAAGCGAACTCACGGAGGGGTCCCGACTCTTTAAGCAAAGTCCCATCGAACAATTTATTTTCTAGTCCCAGACTGTCGCTAAGCGAACACAGAGTTTTCTAAGCAAAGTTCACTTCACAAAGCTTCTTGTTAGCTACAGACTATCACTAAGCAAACTATAGCTCGCTAAGCGAATGTGCAAACTTAAAAAAAGCATAGAATGCACCAAAACCAAATCCACATAGCCATTCCAATCAAGGAGCAGGTTTATAGTCCATCCATCACATGTATAAACAAGATTGACAACTTAGGATGAGATTAACACAAAAGGAATTGCATTTCAACCACCATTTCCGAAGATCGTTTATACTTATTCAATATTATGCCACTTTAATCTCCAATTTCCATATCCCCCAATGAATTAAAGGCATGATATCCAGTCATATCCATGTGAGGCATTAAAATACATTTCCAACGCTTCCAACCGCGCTCCGTTTTAAGTTGTAGAACTCAAGTTATGGTCATTTTAGTGATACATAATTTTGGTTCAATTGTAGACTATCTCTAAGTGAACACATAGTTCACTGATCGAACCTGGCAGAACAGAACACGGATTTTAGGGTTATAACACCCATTTTTGCATCCCAATCAATCTCAATCTGAATCCTAACAAGTATTAGAAACCAATTGCATATAATATTATTACATAACACATTTTTCATCATTTAATCACACGTGCAATGTATTGATCACAACTAAACCCTTAATCATATGCAATCTTCCCCACAAATTTCTACCCAAGTTCCTAACTAATAGAACTCACCTCTAAATTCGAACTTGATGAAGATCATGATGAAGATTCTGAGTTGCTTGATTGAGAATGGAGATGATAATGCTTCACACCCTTGGCCATTGTTCTATGTCCATGATCACCAAGTTTCACACACATGCAAGATGTTGATGGAGTTGATCTTTCTCCCTCCTTCCTCTTCCTTTTCAATGTTTCCCTTTTTCCTCTCATACTTTCCAATTCTGATTTTTTTCATACGTTGGAATGAAATTCGTTGGCCAAACAAGCCCTTAAGTCTATTCTTAAGAGTGGAAAGACCATTAAACCCTTTGACTATGCCACAATTACCGGTTTGCCACTTAGTTCATTTCTAATTAACTCCTTGTGAACACAACTATTTATCATTAGGTACATTAGCCTTTAATTCACATGCTTAGACAAAAATTGGGATGTTACATAAAATCTATTACTCTTATTCATGAAATATAGTTTACCTTATCATGTCTCTTCAATTTCCATTGCCATGTAAAAATCTCATTCAGTGTGTACGAAAGCTACTTCGAATCCTAACAATTTTATCATCTCCATTAACAAAGCAAACCCTAAATGTGTATCATATCCAACTCTTTCATGATCGTGTTATCTCTATATCTTCACCATCATATCATTTCAACCTAGTTCTTCAACAAATATGGTCGAACTCCATCATTATCGCTTCCAGTTGCACAAAGCAACAAAATACAGAGAAAAAACTCAAATGAGGAACACAAAAGATACTTGCAAGAAGGAAAGACTAAATTAATACGATATTTATCTCTTTGAATCCTTTATTATGTTTCTGGTACGTAAAATATGTCTACCATGCATGCGTTAGACGACGATAACTTATCTAGAGGGGGTGAATAGATCTCCAAAGTAAAAATAACTTTTAAAAATTTTGTTTTAAAAACGAATGAAAAACTATGGCAAGCGAAAGTTTTAGCCTCGATTAAAAAACTCGTCTAAACCCAATCGATTATTGAAAACTCAGATATGTATAATATATCAAATAAAATACAATACAATGATAAGAACTAAGTGAACAATAACATGATGAACTTGAATTATTTCTCCATCATGATGAACTATTAAAATAACTATTAATTTAATATTAAACAAATTCAATGGATAAGATTGATTGTGGGTGACTTATCAAATTATCAAACACTTGATGTTGTTTACCGTGGTTATTGGTAAACAACCGCTGATCCTCCAAATGGTTACTTATTTGGTTACTCGCAGGATCGATCAGATTGATCCTAAGACATAGGTTGATTTTGAGATTTTGATTAAGTTGGATAATGGTAAAATGACAAGAAAATAAAGAGGCTTTAAGTAAAGTGCACGAAGAAACGGGCTTGATAAAATAAATGAAGGCTTGAAATAAAAAGGCTTCGACAGGAAAAGTAAAGAAGAAAGCAAGTAAAGTTTCTGGAAAGTAAATGACTTTGATTAATAAAAGTGGTGTTTCACACATACATTCTCAACAATTCTTTCTCACACGCTGGGTACTCGAATCTATATGAGTGACTTTGTATATAATTGTGAACACACGCGAAAAACTGCGTGACCTACTACTATTTATACTAAAACATCCCAAGCAACCGTCGGACAGTTACACTGCTTCGAGATGACTCCACTTGGCACGTTCTCAGCGTTCGACGCTCCAGATCTTTGCACGTTGCACTTGGTAACCGCTGGAAACCGTTTTCCCTCCAAACGCTTGAATTTCAAACTGTTCCACTCTGAACCATCGAACACCTTCGTCGAGAAGCATCTTCGACGAGAAACACCTTCGACGTCGAAGGCAACCAACTTCTCCCTTGGAAGAAATCCTCTAAGTACATTGCCATCTTTCGATGGGCATTTCGACAGACTCAGCTGGTCGAAAACATCCTTCAGCTCTAATGGCTGATATTAATAAAACAAGGGTGTCGAATTTAGGAGCCAACAAATTGCCCCCCAAGAATGCCTTATTTCGACTCTGAAAGAAAAAGGCATTCTTTGAAATGCCATTCGACACCTGTCTTTTCATTCTTAGTCACAAATTAAATTGTGCACTTTTTGTTGTCTTCTACCAACCACTGACAATCCCAAGGAAAAACCATCATTCATCCGTACCTAAGACGTCACTTCAGTACGGCGTGCAGCGTGCCAAACGTCTTTTCACAAATTATCATCATGACAATTCCCAAAAACGAGGGCGCACGCTGCACCCTTCCATTTCTGCAGAACGGCTACAACAACAGGGAGACGCCACGTGTCCCACTACCTTCTATAACATTAAATAGCATTTAATGTCCTCGAATTTGGGGATTTCCCCCAACTACTATAAATAGCGGTAAGTACCCATTGTGGGACTTTTTCACGCTACCTTGCTTTCAGAATTCCTCATTTGCATACAAACTCTTGTCAACTTTGCAAACCCCCTGTTCTTCATCTCGTCTTCAACCTTAATACCAACAATGGCATCTGGTTCTTCCAATGCTCCTAGCGCCAACACTCCCTCTGGAAATGTCAAACCTAGGATTTTCTCCACCGCTCCCGTAGTGACTCCCACGGGCCAACGAAGGGTCCCTGAGCCTTTGGACATTGTTGTACGTGATGCTTATTCACGCCACCTCATGATTCCGGTTGGATATTCCAACCAAATCTTTGCTATGTCTGGCCCATTATACCCAAGCATTGCTGAAGCCATGAAGATCAAAAGTTACTTTCCGGTACTTGAGAGACTCAAACCGGTTGGATGCTCCAAGAAAGATGCAGAGGATAATGAAGATCCTGCTAAGGAGAAAATCGACCTCCGTTTCTTCAATAAAGGTGTTAGGGCTTTCAGGTATGGCCCTAGCCTCACTCCTGATTATAGTGCTTGGCTGGAAAAAATGGATAAACGCTAGGCTTCGATCTGGAAAGACATGGGGATATTCGACCTGGTTATGCTGTCGAAGACAGGTCTTAACTATTCCCCAGAGATGTTGATAGCTTCTTTACTCTTCTGGGATTACACCCATTTCACCTTCCATCTTCCCTGTGGAATGCTGACTCCCACGCTCTTCGACGTGGCCGCCATCACTGGCCTTCGACCCACTGGGGACTACTTCGACCCAGAGGAGATGTCGGAGGATCAGATCGGATTCTCTGCCACAAAACCAACCTACACCACCTTCATCAATCACTACCAAGATAAGTCGACAGATGCTGTGTCGGACGTAGAACATATCGCGTTTCTAGCCTTATGGCTGACACGCTTTGTGTTTTGCTCCAAGTCTTTACAGGTGACCAAGAAGATGGTTACTCTCGCCACTCAACTCCACCATGGCCAAAATATTTGTTTGGCAGAATTGATTTTAGCGAGTCTGTACGAGTCGATTAGCAACGGAGCGACTCTTCTGAAGATCATCGAGAACAGAGCCAGTCTACTGCTTGCTGGACCTTTTTGGCTGCTTCAGTTGTGGCTCAATTCCACCTTCGAGTCTTTCTTGCCTAAGAAGATTCAAATAAATGAGCAGGCTCCAGAAATAGCAAACAGGCGCATCGAAGGCACCAGATTGGCTCTGTTGACTCCAACGGAAGATGGGTTGGAGCTTCAACAAACTTTTACAAACTTCGTCCTGATGTTTGCGAAAAGGAAAGAGTTTGCTTCGACCATGGCTCCGTTTGCTCGATGAAAGGTTGGCCCAGAGTGGTTCACGAGGCCACATCCTAGGGCGTCGAGTGGTCCTCAGGTCGACGAACATACAACAGTGTGGGAGGCATTTCTCACACCAAGAATAATGCCCCTGCGATTCAAGAGCTCCAAGACTCACTTGAGTCTAATCGCGTATCAACCAAACCTGGTGTCTCGCCAGTTTGGTATTATCCAAACACTACCTTCTCCAATTTTTCCCAGGGAGAAGTCTATGTTATACTTCTGCAACGACTACACTGAAGAAGATGCCACTAAGCATATTGGCAGATATGTTGGTCGAACAGTTCTTTCGTTGTTTGACTATCAGCTTAACTTTCTCTGCTCACCATCCTTCGAGGAGTGGTGGAAAAGTTACTACGCTGAGGAGTTTTTCGAAGAGAAGGACTTCGTGGATGAGCTTCAGAAATCTTTTGTCCTTGTCTTGGACAAAATAAAGAAATGTAAGTTCATCCTTTCGAATTACTTTGTCTTTCCCTTTCGACTGCTAGCCTGTTTAATTATTTTGTCTACTTTCAGTTGTTCGAAAGCCTGCAGCCAAGAAGGCTGCAGAAGGCCAACAGGGAGGAGGCCCCTTAACAAAACCTCCACCACCGGCGAAGACTATAGCGCCGGCGAAGACCACAACAAACCAACAGGGGGAAGGCCCTTCGAAAAAGCCTTCTGCATCGGTAACCAGACTTTTATTATTTTCTTCTGGCTTTAACTTTTTGACTTTCGATGCAACTTCTAAATCGAACTCCAATTGGTTTTTAGGCACCTTCGCCCAAGAAACGGCCAGCACTGACGGTCGAATCTGGGAGTGACGAAGAAGATGATTCTCCCCCTGCTCCTCTAAAAAGGCGAAAGCTGAAGAAGGACGTTCCTCTTCCTGAGGCTCGAACAATCAGAATAAAGGTTGCTGGGAGAAAGCCCAGGCCACCTCCAGTAATCATTGAAGAGCCAACGGAGGAGGAATTAAATGTTCTTCTCAATAAACCTGTCGAAAGCGACAATTCCAGCCCTGGGGCTGAAGCTCCTTTTCAGGTAATCTCTTTGATCCCTTTGTAACTCAGGTGTCGATACCTACGTTCGATTATGTCTCTTTCGAATTTAGAAGATTCTTCTTCTTCTCTTTTCAGGACACCACTGAAAGCTCAGCGCCAAGGACTTCTGAAACATTGGATTCTGCTGAACTCAGCAGGCCACAAGAAAAAGACTTGGCGAACGATGAAGCCAATACTGAAATAAATGAAGCCAATGCTGAGACAGCAGAAAAACCAACAGAAGATCCACAAACAGAAAAGCAACAACCAAAAGAGATTCAGGTGGTGGATCTGTCGGAAGAAAATCGTGACGAAGGGGACCGCGGTGACGCTGGCGAAGAGGATCAAGGTGACGCTGGCGAAGGGAACCATGATGACGCTGGTACTGCCGCAGTCCGAGTCGAAGAGAGTCAAGTCGAGGCAAATGCTACTCAACAGCCTCAAACCCAAGACAACGCTGTTGCAAAGGCTGTCACCTCAACAAAGCATAGGTCGAAAGAAGACTTAGAACTCTTGAAGCAAACTGATCCTGTTAGCTATCTGAACGCCATCATCGAGAGCAAAAGTTCGTCTGATGCTAGTCAGGAGGTTCCTACTCTGTCGGGGAAGTCCACTGAAACTTCTCCTCTCGATGAGGCTTTGACGAAGGTTAAGGCTCAGTTTTTCAAGAAGGACTTGATGAAAGCTTTGGAGGGGGACCCTACTGCTCCATCATATTTGGGGGCTGTTTTGAATGCCGTAGACTTGCTAGCTGTGCCTCCGGAAGTTTCAGGCTTTATCATGGAGTTACACTTCATTATTGATCAAGTCTCAGCAGATTATCAGCGACAAAGGGGCTTTAATAGCCAGCTTGAAGTGCTATATGGCAAAAGCTCTTATGCATGGACTGCTGTAGCAGAGACAACTTCTCGAATTGCGGAGTTGTCGAAGCAAAAAGCATCTAAACAAGAAGAAGTTGATGCCATCGATCGAGAGAATGCTTCCCTCAAGGCGCAAATCGAAGAAATAGAGGCTAAGATAAATGCCAATACTAAGCGCAAAGAGGAACTTCTCCCGACTGTTCCAGACACCGAAAGTCAAGCTGAAATCACACAAGGCCTAGAATTTGCTGAGAAAGCTCAAGCCTTCGACGATCAAATTGCCAAGCTTGCGCAGGCGAATGCCTTGTGCAACAAAAGATTGGAGCTGCAGCAAACCAAATACCTTCGACTCAAGGACTCCATCCCCTTCTGATTGATTCAGCCCTTTAACCCTATATTGTAATATGTATTCGACAATATTGCCATTTTGGCCAATTTATAAAAAATTTCCATTTTGGCTTATTTATGGTTAATTTAGTCGTTACTTGTTATTTATTTTTATCTCTTGGAGTGTAGGTTTATACTTTTTCAAATATTTACCATTTACTCTCAAGAGCCTTTTATCTTCACCTAGCTCTTCGACTTCATAAGCTCCACCAGAAAAAGTCTGGATAACTCTGAATGGTCCTTCCCATTTGGGTGACCATTTTCCCATGCTTCGATCCCTTCGATCCATGGGAAGAATCACTTTCCAGACTAGTTCTTCAGGCGAAAATGCCTTAGGTTTCACCTTTTTATTATAAGAGTCTTCTACTCTTTTCTTCTGAAGCCTGAGTAGGTCAAGAGCGCGCAATCTTTCTTCGTCTAAATCCACTAGTTCGTCTAACATCATATCCCAATAAATTTCAGAGGGAATATCATAATGTCTTTGAACCCTTGCAGATTGAAGACAAATTTCTGCTGGCAACACTGCGTCATGGCCAAAAGTTAGCCTATATGGTGTTGTACCTATGGCTTCTTTTGGGGACGTTCGACAAGCCCACAAAATCTGGTCTAACGTCTTATGCCAATTTTTGGGCTTCTTCCCAACATGCTTTTTTATCAAGCCAATCACTACTTTGTTTGCTGCTTCGACTTGACCATTTGCTTGTGCATAATAAGGCGTTGATGTTAGGAGTTTGAAACCTGTTTCCTGAGCGAATTCCTGCATCTTTCTACCGGTGAAAACTGATCCTTGATCAGTTGTTATAGTCTTAGGGATTCCATATCTAAAGATAATGTTCTTTTGAATAAATTCAATGACATTTTCTTGGTCCACATTGACTAAAGGGATAGCTTCGATCCACTTAGTAAAATAATCAATGCCTACCAATATATACTTCTGACTCTTTGATGATGCTGGTCGAATCTCTCCAATGAGGTCCAACGCCCATCCTCTAAAGGGCCAAGGTTTCACTATCGAGTGAAGTTCGCTTGCTGGTACATGTTGGATGCCTGTATGGACTTGACATTCTTGGCAACCTTTAGCGAACTCGACACAATCTTTCAGCATAGTGGGCCAGTATAGTCCTTGTCGAAACAACAACCATTTCATCTTATGGCCTACTTGGTGAGCCCCACATGCTCCAGCGTGCGTAGTCGAAAGGGCTATGTATACCTCAGTTTCACTTAAGCATTTTAGCAATACCCCTTCAGGCGTCTTTTTAAATAACTCATTACCCATGAGTACGTAACTCAACGCCCTGTACTTTGTTTTTCGTTCTGTCGAAGCTGCTGGATTTTGAAGATAATCCACAATGGGCTTCCTCCAATCTTGCTCTGACAAATTATCTATGAACGAAATTTCGAAGTTACTTTGATCAGCATATCCTAGTCTCGTCGATTCCAAGTCTGTGGTGATAGACAAGTTGCTTTTATCTTTTCTCGAACTTCGATTGCTCTTTGTAATCTCGTTTTTGAAATCTTGTACCCAGATGCAATTTGTGCCAAGTCGTTGGCTATTTGATTTTCCAATCTGGGTATGTGTCGAATATTGACCATTTCAAATTTTTTCAATAAATGATTTGCTATCACAAAGTACATAATGAGATTTTCTCTTATGCATTTATATTCTTTTGTGACTTGCTTAATGACTAACTCTGAGTCTCCCATTATTTCGACTCAAGTTGCCCCCAATTCCAACAATATTTCAAGGCCAGTAATTAGAGCTTCACACTCAGCCTCATTGTTCGAACAAGAACCTGATATCTTGTACTTGAATGTTGTTGGAATTTTTTCTGGAGAAATGATCAAGACTCCTACTCCTGTTCCATCTTTATGGCTGGAACCATCGAAGTAGAATTTCCAAGGTTCTATCTCCACATAATTAACATCCTCAACCTGAATCGAGTGGTCGACTATAAAGTCTGCAACCACTTGTCCTTTTACTGCCTTAAGAGGCATAAAGGTTAAGGAGTATTCAGTTAATGCTAATGCCCACTTGCCAATTCGACTGTGCAAGATGGGTTTCGACAACATGTACTTGAAAACATCAAAATGAGACGAAACATACACATCAACTGGTTTTATATATTGCTTGAGTTTTGTACAAGAGAAATACAGACATAGACATAATTTTTCAACTTCGCTATATCTAGTTTCTGCATCGTTCAAAACTCTGCTAAGATAGTAAATGGGTCTTTCGACTCCATTCTCATCTTCTTGGGCTAACATGCTTCCCAAAGTTTTGTCGGATGCAGCTATGTACAATCTCATACTCCTATTGCTACAAGGAGGCACCAAAATAGGTGGCTTAGTGAGGTACCCTTTGATTTTGTCGAAGGCTTCTTGTTGCTCTTGCCCCCATTCGAACCCCTCTTTATTCAGTCGAAGTAAGGGTGAAAAGGCTTGAGCTTTCCCACTTAGGTTAGATATAAATCTCCTTAAGAAATTTATCTTGCCTAATAGAGATTGCAGTTCCTTCTTATTCGATGGCGCTTTAGCTTCCAGAATAGCCTTCGTCTTGTTCTGGTTGATTTCGATTCCTTTCTTGTGGATAATGAAGCCCAAGAAATCTCCAGCTTTCACACAGAATGCACACTTCAAAGGGTTCATCTTCAGACCATGTTCTCTCATTCGTTCGAATGATTGTCGAAGGTGGTCAATATGATTCTTCCTGGAAACAGATTTTATAACAATGTCATCAATATATACTTGCATAAAAGTGTTAATAAAATCATGGAAGATGGAATTCATTGCTCGCTGGTATGTTGCCCCAACGTTCTTTAGGCTAAAAGGCATCACTACCCATTCGTAAGTGCCTAGAGCCCCAGGGCATCGAAAAGCTGTTTTCGACACATCCTCTTCAGCAATGAATATTTGATTATATCCTGAATAACCACCGAGCATACTCAGGTATTCATAGCCAGCGGCAGAATCGACTAGCATTTCCGCCACAGGCATAGGATATTCATCTTTGGGTGTAGCAACATTCAAATCTCTGAAATCTATGCACACCCTCAATGTACCATTTTTCTTAATTACTGGCACAATGTTTGTAATCCATTCGACATACCTTGTAACGCGTATGAATTTGCAGTTCAGCAGTCTTTCGACTTCCGTTTTGATCTTCGACAGTATTTCTGGAGCGAAGCGTCTTGGACTTTGCTTGATTGGCTTCTTCCCAGGTTTGATTGGCAACTGAAGTTCTACCAATCCTCTGTCGAGACCAGGCATTTCGTCGTAATCCCATGCAAAACAGTCCTTGAACTCTTTCAACAATTGGATTACTTCCAACCTAAGTTCTGGGTCGATTTTGGCGCTGATGTAAGTTGGCTTTTTCTCTGACCCTTCGCCTAAGTTGATTTCTTCTAAAGGATCTTGCGCTAACATTTTAATGTTGTTCGCCAAAGGGTCCTTTTCGAAGCCCAAAGGCTCATCGTCATAGATGGCGTCGAGCCTCTGTTCCTGCGTTCCTTCTGGCATGATATCAGGAGGTTCTAGATCGAAATCCTTTCCTGGACCTGCAGCAGATAACTGTTGATCATTGTCCTGTGTGGCCATGTACTTTACTTTGGCTTCGAGAGCCGTTATCATCTTTGTTTCGGCTACATAAGCCGAAATTCACTTCAATGATTGTGACTCAGTCATTATCACTGAATTCACTTCCCCAACCAGTTGGTTGGATATCAGTTAACCCACTGAAGTCTATGTGGGACAAGTCTTCTCTGTCCCATTGAAAACCATGCTCAGGGTGCAGGTATAGGGAACAAAAAGTATTTGGCGCTGGCGCCAAGTCGAAGTCAGGTGTTGGACATGGCCCTATGTGAGCCAAGTTCTTGTCGAAATCTGCCAGCCCTAGGTGATTCACTTTGCCTAGGTAATAGCTTTGATCTGCCTCTATGTTTTCGACCATCCCATCTGGACGCCATAGGAGCAACCTCTGGTGCATTGATGATGGCACAGCTCCAACACCATGAATCCATTCACGGCCCAACAAAAGATTGTAGTTAGGTTTGGCCGATATGACCATAAACATTGTTGGTCGAAGGATAGATCCTACCTTGATATCCAGTTGGATCACTCCCATAGTGGTCCCTATGCCGCCCTCATAGTTCGACAGGACCATGTTGTGAGGCTTGATGTCCTCATCCCTTTTGCCTATTTTCCTTAGCATAGAGTGAGGAATAATGTTGATGGTTGCCCCACAATCCACCAAGATTTTATTCAATGTAGTTTCTTCGAGTTTAGCCCTTATAAATAAAGGCTTGAGGTGATTTTTCATCGCCTCTGTAGGTGGTTCGAAGAACCCATTTTGTTCCTCAGTAGTGCCATTGTCCATGACGAAATAGCACACTGGCCTATGTTTGGCCATTTCTTGCTCCACTTCCCAATCACTTGCTTCGACCTCCACATGTCGGTCGAACTCTCTGGGCAGTACTGAGACTATATTCACCATGATGTCCAAAGTATCATCAGACTCAGAATCATCTTCGTCCTCAATTTCACCTTGGTTAGGCCACACTAGCCTGTTGGTTACTGGCTCTCTTTCCAGAGGTTTCCTTTGCTTCCTTAGAGGAACATTTGAACTGGTTTCTGCCTTTGGTTCATTGGCAGCCTCCCCCTCAGCTTTTCGTCTCCTTTGGTATCTCCTCCATTGAGATCGAGACATGGGATTTTTTCCTTTGTAGTTGCTTGACACCTGTGCAACATTAGGGGCAGCAACTTGAGGCTCTTTCTTTTGTGTTAAAGATGAACCCCTTGGCACGTTGAAAGAGTGCCATCTCTCCTTGCTTGGCCTCTTTCGACCAGATGTTTTGTACCAGGTATCTACCGGCACATTAGTTGGAGGCCTGAAAGTCAATGGCCTTTTTTCTTGGTTTGAACCTCTTTGGGAAGCTCTTCTGGGGTCATGTCGAAGATCAACATTTTCCCTTCTCTTATTTGCTACTCTTACGCCTTGAATATGCTCAGCAGCTTTTTTGTCAAAGATCGAACTGCATCTTGGACACAGTATCACTTCTGACTTCTTTTTCTGGCATCTTTGCAGGAAATCTGCCAGATTTTCATTTTCCCGAGGGAAAGCAGTCTTGTTAGCTTGTTCTTGCCTCATGGCCTCCTCTGATGCTTTTGGGTCAGAGACTTCGACCATGTTGACATTCATGGTATCTTTGTTGGCAATAGTCAACTGCTTCATTTGAATCTCCAAGTCCTCCGTTTGGCCTTGAACTGTGGCCAAGTGAGAATTGGGTTTTGGTCCAGTTTTTTGGGCTCCAACTGTCTCCAGCTTTGGGCTTTCGACCGCTTTCTGAACCGCTTCAATTGTTTTTCTGGATAAATTCCCAGAAAAACTGCCAAAGATTGGCATGTTGATATGGTCCTTTGAGACTTCGACCATTGTGATTTCTGGCCTCTTCGACTGGCTTCTGGATGCCTCGATCATGTTCACCTCTGAAGGTTCAGCATAATGGGCTTCAGCCTGCAACGGATTGGAATCCACAGCCATGGGGGTCTTGTCAGCAAACTTCAACCTCCCTTCTTCGATAGCGTCTTGCACAAGATTCCTGAAAAGAAAACATTGAGACGTTTTATGGCCCAGAAAATTATGATATTTACAAAAGCCTCTCTTCTTTCTTTGATCAAGAGGAGGCACTTTTACCCCTGGGGGTATTATCATTTGGCCATCTTTTACAAGCAAGTCAAAGATCTCATCACATTTTGTAATATCAAAACTATAAGTCTTTTTGGGGAACCTATCGTTGGTCCTTTCTGGACCAGTGGGATTTTTCCCACTTGAGGGGACTAATAGTTTGCAAGAGTATGGTGGCCCTTGTTTTAGTTCCGCTAAATCGACTTCTCCTTCTTCGACAGTTATAGTATCGTCGAAGGATTCTGGATCTTCGTCATCCATCTCAACGTACGCTATCCTCTCTCTCTTATGAGTTTTTGTTGCCTTTGCTTTTTCATCTTTGAGGCGTTCTACCTGTCGAACTCTATCGGCCAGTTGGGCCATGTCTCTCAGGTATTGAGTGTCTAACTTCTTCCTAATGGAATAATCTAAACCGCCTGCGGCTATTTCGACTAACTCATGTTCTGGCACTTGTGTAAAACATCTCGCTTTGAGCAACCTAAACCTATTTAGATATTCGTCTATAGGTTCAGTGAAACGTCTCTTTACACTGGCCAATTCTTTCAGGCTTATCTTGGTTTGCCCCATGTAGAATTGCTCGTGGAACAATCTTTCCAACTGGGTCCAATGATGGATCGAATTGGGGGGGAGAGTTGTAAACCAAGTAAAAGCGTTCTTTGTTAAAGAACTTGGGAAGTACTTAATCCTCAGGTTTTCGTTGTTCGAAATATCTCCTGCTTCGATCAAGTATCTCGCCACATGTTCGACAGTAGATTCTGTCGTGTCCCCAGAGAACTTAGTGAATTTGGGGACTTTACATCTAGGAGGTAAGTCTGTTTGTAACACGTATTCTGACAGCGGGGATGTAAAGTTGGGCCTTCGAAAGCCCATGTTCATCCCATTTTGAGTCATGATCCTTTCGATCATGGTTGCCAGATTATTTTCCAAACCCATGTTTTGGTGTTGGATATGCTGAACTACTTCGTCAGCATTTTGGTTTCTGTTAACTAACCTTACCTCTGGGGTTATTACCCTAGGTTCCTCGACAGGTTGCTCTAATCGTGCCCTAAGGTTTTCTTCGACAGGCTGTTGGACCTGGTTGATAGTGGTTTCTTCCTCTAAGAATACACCCTGGTTTCCCCTTATTTGCGCCTTTTAGGGCTGTCGAATAGGTTGGGGGACTCCAAAGAAATCAGCCAAACGCGTCATTTGCGCTGTCATCTGCTGATTCGATTGGGTAGTGTTTTGTATTAGAGGGTTCAGCATTGTACTTAAAGTTTGTGCCAACATTTGAACCATATCATGGTTGCTTTCGTCCATTTGTTGCCTCAAGACTGCTGTCGAGGCATTTGTAAGGCCATGTGCTACTTGGGACGTTCCTCCTAAGAGTTGGGTCCTATTTCTATTCGCCATACCTACTCCAGAACCTTGGAGTGGCGAAGAGGCACTCACTAAAGGGTCTGAAAAAGTGGACGCAACATTCGTCAGGCTAGCCAAGTCAGAAGTTGGCATGCCATAGAGTGGTTCTCGATTATGACCGCCTGTCATAAATCCTGGGGGAACATAAGGCCTTGTGCCTAAATTTCCCCTTGGTGGGGGAGTTCCCAAAGGCACTCTGGGGCCTGTGAACGGAGGTAATGGCCCCGTTGTTGTGACCGTTACTGCTGGTGTTGAACCAGCGGTTATCGCTTCACTTACGGTCGGGATAACCGTTGCTCCCACATTCGTTTGTGGGATTTCGTTATTGTTTGGCGGATTCGCCATCTCTTCTCTTCTTCTGGCAGTATTGGTATCGTTAGTGTATATTCTACCACTTCTCAATAACATACAACACTCCTCGAAAAAGATGAGATTATGTTTAAAAGGTTAAACTTCAACAATCAACACACAGTCCCACCAGGTGTGCCAATTTGTTTACCGTGGTTATTGGTAAACAACCGCTGATCCTCCAAATGGTTACTTATTTGGTTACTCGCAGGATCGATCAGATTGATCCTAAGACATAGGTTGATTTTGAGATTTTGATTAAGTTGGATAATGGTAAAATGACAAGAAAATAAAGAGGCTTTAAGTAAAGTGCACGAAGAAACGGGCTTGATAAAATAAATGAAGGCTTGAAATAAAAAGGCTTCGACAGGAAAAGTAAAGAATAAAGCAAGTAAAGTTTCTGGAAAGTAAATGACTTTGATTAATAAAAGTGGTGTTTCACACATACATTCTCAACAATTCTTTCTCACACGCTGGGTACTCGAATCTATATGAGTGACTTTGTATATAATTGTGAACACACGCGAAAAACTGCGTGACCTACTACTATTTATACTAAAACATCCCAAGTAACCGTCGGACAGTTACACTGCTTCGAGATGACTCCACTTGGCACGTTCTCAGCGTTCGACGCTCCAGATCTTTGCACGTTGCACTTGGTAACCGCTGGAAACCGTTTTCCCTCCAAACGCTTGAATTTCAAACTGTTCCACTCTGAACCATCGAACACCTTCGCCGAGAAGCATCTTCGACGAGAAACACCTTCGACGTCGAAGGCAACCAACTTCTCCCTTGGAAGAAATCCTCTAAGTACATTGCCATCTTTCGATGGGCATTTCGACAGACCCAGCTGGTCGAAAACATCCTTCAGCTCTAATGGCTGATATTAATAAAACAAGGGTGTCGAATTTAGGAGCCAACAGATGTATAATCGATTTTTCATATTTTCCTTTTGACTTTGTTGATATGAAATACCACTTATAATCTAATTGATTGTAATGCGATCAAAAAAATAATTTCAAGTTCAATAATAAAAAAATTTGTCTATAAATATCGATTATACGATCAATGAATTTAACAATTTGTTATAGAAAGTAAATGAGAGTGAGTGTGTGATAGAGAGAGAGAGAGGACACACTGATTTGTTTAGTCAGTTCACCAATTGTCTTCGCTATAGCTACATTTGCCTCCAATTCGAAATGAAATTGAGATATCAATCATACTTTTCAAAAAGTTGATTACAAAAGAAATGTAGCAATACAACCCTACAAACTCAATGTTTGATGTTGATTCTAACCCTTTCTCTTCCCTTGATCTTGAGCTTGACCAAGTATCTCGATAATACCATGATTCACCGTCTTAAGCTACTTCTTTGCTAGAACCCCCGTTCTTCAAAGCTTTCACTCGATCGAATCCAATTGCGTATTATTGTGCCCAAAAATTTCCAAACGATTCACCATCTCAGCTACTCCTTCAATCGAACCCACTGTTCTTCGAAGCTTTCACTTGATCGAATCCAATATTTGAAAAATCTTGTGTAATCCCACAAATCAATACTATGATCTTGGAGGACAAACCCTAAGATTTTTCTCAATGAAACCCCCAAATATTCTTAACCCAATTTATCGGTATACCAACCTAAATTGGATGTTATCAACACTTGTCTAGATGACACCTAAACAAAAAATAATTATGTGTAGTTTGTTTGTATGTATGCATAGATGGAAGGTTGAAGATGAAAAGCAATTTTTGTATGTATTTATAGTTTCATCAAGTTGAAAAAGATGCATGTATAAAGTATCTATATGTATGTAATTTGGAGGCAAAAGGGAAACCTAGAAGTTTCAAAAAGAATGAAATTTTTCAGAAAATATACAACATGTGTCAACACATATAAGTCATGTTTTGACAAATTATAACATGCGTCGACATGTTCAAGATCATGTGTCGACACATATAAATAGAAGCTACATGTTTTAAAAATGGGTTACGTGTGTCGACCTTTACATCGTATGTATCGACACAGAGATGATATTTTTTCAGTATGTATTGACATGAAAGACTGTGTCTGTCGACATATAGAAATAGAGGCTACAAGCTTTAATATTGACCCACATGTGTCGACTCATACCTCATATGTGTCAACACATAGACCTGTTTTTCGTGCAGAAAATGATTTTTAATGCATGATACCTTTTCCAAATATATTCTAAATGTATTCTAAGTACCCTAATGCAAAGATACACATAATGACTCAGAGATACTGTCGAATATACATAAATGCTAAAGTTATCTTAGTTTTGAAATTATGAAAAACATCTAACGGGCAAGTGCACTCACAACATGTAACAATAATATTGTTGAGATACGTTAGGTTCATGTTGTTTTTGATGTTTAATGCCTAAACCCTAAAGGTTTATTTGTTGTTGGTGGTGAAAATGTTAATGAATATTTTATCTTGATTTTTTTATTGATATAAATTATAGGTTTATTGTTGTTACTGAGATATGAAATATTTTGTGTTATTGAGATATTGGAGTTTTGTTATTATTGAGATAATGATGGTTTAGTATTATTGTTGTTAATGAGATATTGAAGGTTTCTGTTACTGAGATATTGAGGTTTTGTTGTTATTGAGATAATGATGGTTTAGGGTTGAAGTTTTTGTTATTATTGAGATATTAAAGGTTTGTGTTATTGAGATATTGAAGCTTTATTGTTATTTAGATAATGAAGGTTTAATGTTGTTGTTGTTATTGAGTTATTTATGATTTTGTGTTATTGAGATATTGTATTTTTATTGTTACTGAGATGATAAAGGTTTAATGTTGTCGTTGTTATTGAGTTATTGAAGGTTTATTGTTATTATTGAGTTATTAAAGGTTTAATGAAGGTATTTTAGTATTGGTGTTGCATTGAATGATTGAGGATAATGTTGTTGTTGTTGTCTATGTAATAACAAGATTGGTTCTGCATCTGGACTTAAGTTTTGATGATAACTTTACATGTTATCTTAGAGAATAATTGTGTACTATAATGGTTTCTGTATAATGTGTAGCTTTTTCTAAACAAGTTCTGACTCTAGTAAGAAGGCGTATGACATAATCAGGTTCTGAACTCAACACCCTGGAATAATACCTATGGTGTGTTACAAGTTAAGTCAAGGTTCTGGAATGCTTCTTATGCAATAGTTCTAAGGAACGTTAGCAAAAGAGCTTCTGATTGTGACTTATGCAAGGAAGCTTTAGAGGCCTTCTAAAGATTTACTTTTGTTGTTCCAAGTTCTAAGGATGCTGAAGATAAGGTTCTGCTGAACGAGTTTTGAAGATCTGTAGACATTCTTATTAAGACCAAGTGTTGAATACTTTGAAGGCAAGGGTTCTTTGAACAAGCTATGAAGACTCAAAGACTTAGATTTCGAAGACACAAGGTTCAGATCCTTCTACAACATGCTTCATCAACATACAAATCAGAATCCTCTAAAGATATAGAAGATAAAGATCAAGACTAAGGGATTGTGAGTGATGGTGAGTATGAAAGTACAAAATTACACTGTGACCTCTATTCTAATAAGGTGGCGTAAGGACAAATATTTTTGTACTATTGTTTACCAGTCTCACCATGATCGTTGGGAACAAAACAACTGTATTTGTGTTTTATATTCTACCCTCCAACAGATCTCTTTTTCAACTATAAAGGGAGGACTTGGAAGGATTTGAAATTAACGAATCAGTTCGACAAATCTATACCAAACTGCTGCACAAACTTTGTAGAGTAATTCTTTGTATAGTTTTGTAAATAAGCAAGGAGCTTTTGTTCATATCTTTCTATAAACACTTTTGTGTTGTTGTACTTAAACATTATGTAATCTTCTTGTGTAGAAGCAGTTTTGTATACATATTTTTGTAAATCAACAGTTGTTGATAGGTTCTTTGAGAGACTATGTGAGTCTGGATTCTCAAGAAGTTTTTGGCTGCGGTCATAATGGATTTGCAATAAGGATAGCCAGATTTATTAGAGGTGCCAATAAGGTTGATCAGACTTATTGTGGTTATCTATAATATGGTTGATTATAGTGGATTAAGTTATTGTGTATAAGGTTGATCAGAATTATTATGGTTGTCTATAATCTGGTTGATTATAGTGGATTAAGTCATTGTGTATAATCTGGTTCATCTATATTTATTCACTTGTTATCTTTGTTTTTGAGTTGCGAAAAGATTATATTTTGTGCAACCCAATTCAAACCCCCAATTTCTTATGTTTCTCACACCTTCAATTAGAATTAGAGCTCTGTTTATGGGTATTGATTTCTATCAAACACTTAACCATGTCAGATAAAGATCCGTGCAAGTTTTAGAAACACTATGGTTGATCCTACTCCACCACCACTAGATCTAATTTCGGATAAACATAACTACAATGCTAAACCGCCCATTTTTTATGGTAAAATTTTTGAGTACTTATAAGATAGGTTAGAAAGTTTCTTTCTAGGTCATGATGTTGATCTTTAGGATATGGTAGTTGATGTATACGAACATCATACAGATGCAAATGGAAAGCATCTTGAAAGGAAAGCTATGACTGGTCAACCTAAAAAGAATTGTAAGAATCATCATAAAGCAAAAACCATCTTGTTGAATGCTATTTCTTATACTGAGTATGAGAATATCACAAATAGAGACTTAGCTAAGTTTATATTTCACTCTCTCATAATAACTCATGAAGGGAATGATCAAGTCAAGGAAACTAAGGATCTTGTCTTGATTCAGAAGTATGAAGCCTTCAAGATGGAGGATGATAAAATAGTTGAGACAATGTTCTCATGGTTTCAAACCTTAGTTGCATGACTGGGAGTTCTAAACAAAGGTTATTCTACGTCAGATCATGTTAAGGGGATTTTCATAAGCTTTCCATCCAAATGGAGGCCTATGGTAACTGCACTTAAGCTTGCAAAGGATCTCTGTAACACTCCAATTTTACCCGACAATATAATGTAAATTAGAGTTATAAAAATTATGCAACTGAATCAGGACACCACAATTTCAACTTAAAAACCATTGCATTCAACATGGATATATAACACTTTAAAACTTTGGATGAACCAACATCAAAATAAGATAATCTTTTAAATCAACAACTTGAACAACTACGCAGTGGAATCATAATAACATCTTTATCCAACATGAAAGCAACTTCTGAATAGAAAGTACTTAACAAAAATTAACTTAAAGTTTAACAACTGAAATAACAAATACTAAAGCAACTAGCGTTCATCCCCCCGAGTGTTACGTATCAGAGCAATGACACCGACTCAAACTAATGAAGGTCAACCACCTTCACTCTGGATTACTTGTACACTACTAACATAAGGCTAGCATTCAAACAGAAGGGGTGAGATATCGAACACTATAATAGAAAGTATGATAAATATTACACTAGAATCAGTTCATGCAAAAATCACCACTTCACAACTTATAAACAACAACCATCACAACAGGCTATCAACAAAACACAACAACTAATTCATCATCACAACAGCTCAATTATACAACTTGAAATGCGAATCAATACTATGAGAATGCATATGGTACCATTGGAGCAGAACTCCCATCTTAAAAACGGAGCAGAACTCCCATCTTAATAATTGCCAATTAATAGAGGCATCAACCAAGCATAAGCCTTCTTTGCAGTTTTCTAATCCAGGTCATCACAGAGTATGAAAATGTATGTGACTCAATGAATGCACTACCATGTACTCACAACAATCATCATCCATTGCAAGGCATAAGCCCATATCACCATTATTACCAATAAATAGAGGTAATTCATCATCATGCAAATTCCCTGCAACTTCACATTACCAACGAGAATTCACAACAACAATCACAACATTACAATAACTCAACTTAAATCAACATTGGCCATAATCCTATCATATCAAACAACGTTTCAGTAATTTACATAATCAAACAACAACTTAACATAATTCACACAACACGGTTAACGACCAAAAACACAACATGTACGGGAAAAAGGGATAGGGAACTATGTGCCCCTCGACATGCACAACAACTAGGAAAACATAACAACTAAATCGTACTCCTCGACACACACATATAAGACAGGGTAACAAACAACCTATGGTCCTCGACAAGTCTTGCAACCTAATTCTGCTCGAAAATCCAATGCATCATTCCCCGACACGCTTGCAGCCTAAAACGCCGCTCAGTACCTACTACTTCAGTATCCTCCCCGACCACTAATTCGACCAAAAAACAGGCACGATACAATGTCTTAACGACCACACCACTATAATTCATAACTTTCGGCTAACCGCTCGGAGTAACACAGTAACGGGCAACTATATTTCCTACCAACAGATTCATCAACATACAAGACCGACTACAATAATAATTCCTAACATCGTAACGACCATACCCTCATAATGACCACAACAAACTAACGACCATAACAACAAGAAACAATATACACTAACCTACTCATCGATTAAATTGGGCAGTCACACAGATACATCAAATGTTTGCAACACACAAACAGGTAACTTCCTAAAACAGATTCATTAAACGGTTATACGGTTCTTCCCAACGGCCACAACATGAATAAACGAGAAACTTCGATAGCAATTCAGAACATCCACGCACAACAATTATAAAACGACCAATTCCTACGTAATACACATCATAAGTCCCATTATAAGGTCAGAACCCCACCCTTACCTAGATTGAAGGCCGCTCAACCAAAGTCTCTAGCCGACGGCTTTGCTTCACTCTGATCGACACCTGGAAACTTGCTTCTCTCTCCGTGCAACTCTTCTGGGAAACTTATAAGGCTTCCAATTCTCCAACTAAAACAAACCCTTGTGTCAGCTTAGCCTTATATATCAATCCTCTTGGGCCTAACCTACACCCCTACTTTACTACTTCCAACCAATAGCTTAAGCCACACATTATTTCATATATCTCCTTTAATTCTACATTATAATTATTATTAATCAACTAATTAATTAATTATTAATAATCCAACAACTTATATCAATAATTCTCAATATCTTGCTGTTGTACCCCAAAATTTTCCCTCCCATATTTCTCAAAACATTTCAAGAAAGATCCTCAAGTTTCTCAAAGTAGTCCAAGGGTTGGCCAGACAAGCTCTCTCCTAAGGCAGTCTACCTCAAATTAAGGTTTCATGTTGCATCAAGATACTTGAGTCCAAGGGAACCCAAATGCTCACCAATGTCCTAATATGTTATCAAGATCATCCATGTCAAGTTTCAAGCCTTACAGAGGAAGTTTGCTTAATCAATTGCTCAAAGGCCTGAAAATCGATTGTGCTAGGGCAAAAGTGAATTGTGGCCCACATACAGTCAAACTTCAAGATTTTTGGCTAACATCCTCATTTTGAAGTATATTTCATCATTTGGTCAAGGATTGATCATGATTCTGAAGATGTGAAAAACACAAGAAGGGGGGGTTGAATTGAAAAACTTAAATCAAAAAGCTTAACAACACAGTATTTTTATCCTGGTTCGTTTGATCTCAAACTACTCCAGTCCACCCGTCAAGGTGATTTCGCCTCTCTCCAACAAGGTCTTAATCCACTATTCTTCAAAGAATTACAACATCTACTTTAACAACTGTTAAAGTCTTCTTGAGTATAACCACAAACCGATTTATCTCAAGGAAATTTTTTACAAATAATTGAACAAGAGTGTGTTGTTGTTTTCTAACAAAACAGTATATCACAACTATGATAATTACACAAATTAAGCTTGGAATAAAATAAAATTTGCTAGAGATTGAATATGCGTGAATTGGAATTGTCTGCAAATTGATGTGTGCGTACGTACGTGCTTCTTTCATAAGCAGACTTGTTTATATAGGCAAGCAAGAGACGTTGTCCATAAAAGCAAGTTTAATGATAATAACACACTTTCCTTTTGAAGAAGATCTTGTTTGAAGAAATTCGTTGGCATTTAATTCTGTCTTGAATAATCAGTAATGCTTCAGAGTCTTCTTTGCTTTAACTACTGATAACGCTTCAGAGTGTTGATGACTTGGTAAAGATGTCTTTGTTCAGAGTCAGAGTGTACTTGTTTAGGCGCAGATTCTGGTCATCAAACTTCAGCATAAAGCCTGTTTTTCTTTCAGCGTGTAATGCTTTGTTGCCTATCTTTTGATGCTGATCCCATCAGAACTTATGCATATACAAGACATAATTTTAAGTAGCATATTTGTTATATATATATATATATATATATATATATATATATATATATATATATATATATATATATATATATATATATATATATATATATATATATATATATATATATATATATATATATATATATATATATATATACATATATATATCTTTGTATTTATTTATTCTTTGTATTTTGTTATCATCAAAACTCTAATCCAGGGTTGTAGAATTAAACTATGTTCTAACAATCTCCCCCTTTTTGATGATGACAAAAACCAGATTTTTCAATTAAGAATAAAGAATAAAACGTATAGAATTAAGAAGAAAAACTCCCCCTGAGTTGATTACTTCCCTTAAATTCTTTGAGTACTTGAGCATCAGAATTTGACTACGTCTTTCATCAGAGTTTTGTACCTGTTCAAGCTTTTCAGAAGAAAGAAATTAAGTAGATCAGAATGTTTGAGACTTATGTCTCAGTAATCCGTTATTGAAAATATCTTATTCTTTCTCCCCCTTTTTGTCAGTTATCAAAAAGAACATATAATCAGAGCCAAAAAGGATTTATATTAAAATTAAAAGCAACGATAAGAAGTTCAGAACAGCAGCAATGTAGAAAATATTACTGATAAACAAATTTTAAAAGAGAAATCTAAGATGGAGGAGGAACACGTTCAAAAACAGTTAGATCAATGACAAGTTTAGCGTTGTCATCTGGATTGCTCTTTGGTGAGAGAGTGGGAGAGTCTGTTATAATTATTGGACTAGTTGGGGAATTCGGTGGAGTTAATTCTAGTGAGAAGGGAATTTGGGGAATGTCCAAAATGGTGAGGGGCATACGGATGGCCAGGGGTTCAGTGATTCCTGGAATGGGAATGGTATCAAAATCTGAAGTGGGTTCTTCAGATTGATTGGATGTATGGTGGTGAGGTTCAGTTTCACAGGTTTCAGAAGGATGGTTCTCAGAAGTTTGAACTTCTGGTTGTGGTTGTTCAGGTTGTGGAGATGGTGGATGAATATGTGGTTGAGGAGATGGAGGTAGTGGTATTTTTGGTTGAGGAGAGAGGGGAATTTCTGGTTGTGGTGCTTCTGTAGTGGTTTCAGAGTTTGGATTTTCTGGCGTGGGAGTAGAAATATTCTGGTCAAAGGTTTCAATATCTGACAGAACTTTTGCAAGTTCTGGTTGAGTTGATTCAGTATTTGGATTGATAGGTAGAGAGTGAGATCCTCTAAGACTTAGAGTTTTAGAGGGGTCAAAACCTATGTCAAAATCATCAAAGGTTTGAGGGGTAGGAATTTCTGAATGGGTAGGTATTGGTTCAGATGTTGATATAGTAATTGATTCTAAAACATTAACAGTAGAAGGATTACCTTTCCTTTTAGCAGCTTTAGAAGTCTGCTGGGATGATCCTTCTGCTGATGCCTTCCTATTCTTGTTCTTCTTCAGCATAACTTCTGGAGCTTTCTGTTTCAAGTCCTGAATATTTAAATCTGGTACAGTGCCATCTGCCTTGCATGCATCCAAATATCTGACGATAATCTCAGGCTTGGAATCAATTTCTGATAACATAGGGAAATCATCCAGAGGGATTCTTCTGGAGGTGATAGTTACAAAAGAAGTAACACCGGTTTCCTTCTTGACGTTCTCAATAATCTTCATCTTTTTCAGATTCTTTGCATTTAAAGGCTTCCCAGCAGTTGCCTCTAGAGAGCTGATTTCCTGTGCTTCTGTTAGATGCTCTATCAGCCTATTCTTTGTCAGAATATCTGATATAAGCCTTCCAAGGGGTATCCAGTCCCTTTTAGTGCGCTCATCTTCTCTAGTCTCCTTAACACTGGTCTGCAGATGATTGAACAGCAAATGAGCCAGATTCACCTTAGTCTTCTGGGAGATGAAGTAGATCAGAAACTGTTGATCAATGTTTATGTAGTCAGGAGAGCTAGTTGGATTCCTGTGATTGATGCATCCCAGAATTATCTTGGCCCATATTCTGTGATGATCCTTCAGGCCACTTATCTTGCTGGAGGGAAGACCCAGAGTGAAAATTTCTCTAGAAATTGAAGCGACATTGGCACATATTTCAGCCATGTCTATACACCTTACGCCACCACCACTGTAACCTATCAATCTTGCAATGAGATCTTAAGTTATGACTATATTCTTCCCCATTACATACGAAGTGACTTGATGGTTGGAGGATGAAGCATGAATCCAAAATTCCTTCACAAGGATTGGGAATGTTGCACCTAGAAGACGGTCAAAATACCTGTTCCATCCTTGAGCCTTTACTTCTTCATAAAGATTGAACCCATTTTCTTGAAGACTGTCAAAATCTACAATCAGTTCTGAAAGCACTTCTAGGTTTTCAATGGGCGTGAGAAGAGTTCTGAACGGTTCTTCATATTGTTCCATGGATTATGTTCTCTGAGTACTGGTATTTGGGATGCTTGAGGAAGCCATGTTCACACAGAAAATTTGAGAATAAAAATGAAAGGGTTTTGGAAAAATGCAGACTGAAAACAATTAGATTGTAGAGAAAGTGAAAGTGAAAGAGTGTAAAGCGTGAAAATTGCGTTTAAATATATTTTGAAAACATAAACTGCAAGAGAGAGAAATAATTTGTAATGATTATAGGCATTAATGACAACTGATTTTAGGGGATTCAGAAAGATATTGGAACGGTTACCCATGACATGTGTTTCAATGCACCCAATCAGCGCTTTTGACCTTTCAGAAAAGTGAACGCGTGTTCAGCCTCAGAAGGTAGCTGATGAATGGATGACAATTGTTTGCTTACGTGAACAACACACTTCTATCCTTGAAATGAAACGCTCAGATCTTCATGGATAGATTCTGATACAATCTGTACTTCTAAAAATCTGAAGGCAGGTTGATCAGCAGTTCACAGAAAATAACCAAAATTTTGAAGGTTAAGATATGTAATTAAAATAGTTTATTTTGGGCAAAGCTTCATGCTGAGATGTTTCAGAATGAAGTTAAACCTATCTTCAGAAAGAGGTTTTGTAAAGACATCAACCCATTGATGGTTAGTGTCAATGAATTTTAAATTGAGAATCCCTTTCTGAATATAGTCCCTAATAAAATGATGTCTTATTTCTATATGCTTAGCCCTATAATGCAAAATAGGATTTTTACTGAGACAAATAGCAGAAGTATTGTCACAGAGGATATGGATGTTACTCTCAAATATATTGAAGTCCTCAAGTTGAATTTTCATCCAGAGCATTTGCGTGCTGTATCCAGCTGCTGCTATGTATTTAGCTTCCGCTGTTGATAGAGCTATTGTGGATTGTCTTTTGCTGGACCATGAGATCATATTTTCTCCCAGAAACTGGCAGCTTCCAAAAGTGCTTTTACGTTCTACTTTGTCTTTTCTTTTTCCAGAATGCACGTGGGATGCATTGGAATCCTTGATGGCTTACATTCTGAGAGATCAAATTTCTTCAGAAGTTCTCTGACATATTTTCTATGATGAATGTAAGTTCCTTCTAGAGTTTGATTAATCTGAATGCCCAGAAAGAATTTTAGTTCCCCCATTAGGCTCATCTCAAACTCTGCCTGCATACATTTAGCAAACTCTCTTCCCGGAGAGGGTTTAGTGGATCCAAATATGATGTCATCAACATAAATCTGACACACTAGAATGTCATTCTTAACTGTCTTACAGAACAGGGTTGTGTCCACTTTCCCTCTGGTGAATTCCTTTTCTAACAGGAAGTTACTTAGTCTTTCATACCAAGCTCTGGGAGCTTGTTTCAGACCATAGAGTGACTTCTTTAGTTTGAAAACATATTCTGGGTTTTTGGAACTTTCAAAACCTGGGGGTTGGTGCACATATACCTCTTCTTCTATATAGCCATTTAAGAATGCAATCTTGACATCCATCTGATACAGAGTGATGCCTTTATTAACAGCAAATGAAATTAAAAGTCTGATAGATTCTAACCTAGAGACTGGAGCAAAGGTTTATGTATAGTCTATCCCCTCTTGTTTACTATAACCTTATGCTACCAGTCGTGCTTTGTTTCTGATGACTTCACCTTGTTCGTTCAGTTTGTTTCTGAACACCCATTTTGTACCAATGACGTTGAATCCTTTTGGTTTGGGAACCAGATCCCATACGTCATTTCTTGTGAATTGATTTAGCTCCTCTTGCATTTCCAGAATCCAGTCATTGACCAGAAGTGCTTCATCAATTGTTGTTGGTTCAATCAGAGAAACCAGTCCCATGAGAGACTCTTCAGAATTTCTGAAAGTAGATCTTGTTCTGATTGGATCTTCCTTCCTTCCTAAGATTGTTTCTTCTGGGTGATCAATGCTGCTTCTGGATGGTCTTTTCTGGAGTTGATCAACAGAAGGTGTTGGGTTTCTTGCAGTGACTCTTTCTGATGTTGAGGGAGTGTCTCTGTTGAGAGCCTCTGATTTGTTCGTTTTACCAAAACTCTGGTTGAATTTTGGTTTGACAGAGTAATCACTACTTGTGTATTTTATGTCATGTGTGTGCCCATATATAAAGTGTGAATCAAGTGGAGTGTGTTTTATAACTAAGTCCATGGCATTTTTTGGTGTAGGAACCTTACCTTGATATCCTATCCCTTTTCTGCCATTTCTGCTAACTCCATAGATCATTGAAGCCATCTTGCTTCTGTCTATGTTTTTAGAAAGAAATTTCTGAAAGTTGTGATCATACTCTTTGATGATCTCATCAGCATTGCTGGGAGTTTCAGGGATTGTTTCCTTCTGAGAGTTTTGCAACTGGTTTTCTAATTTTGAAATTTTTTATTTTAACTCAAAATTCTCCAATCTGAGACTCTCAGTCTTATCAGAGTCAGAAGCAAGATTCCTTTTCAGGTTTCTGAATTTGACTCTGATCTATTGATACCTTTCTAGAATTTCATTAAGGCTTTCAGCAAGTTCAGCCTTAGTAAAGTTTATAGTAAAGTCAGGGAATACCTCTTTTGTATCTGATTCAGAGTCTAAACCAGAAGCTTCATTGTCTTCAGATACGTTTGCCATGAGAGCTATGTTTGCTCTTTCATCATCTGATTTTGAGTCAGCTTCATATGTGTCAGAATCATCCCATGTAGCCATGAGACTTTTCTTCTTTTCCTTACCAAACTTCTTTTTGGGCTTCTCCTTCTGAAGCTTTGGGCAATCACTTTTGTAGTGCCCTTGCTCGTTACATTTATAACATATGATGTCTTTGTTGTTTGGCTTTCTGTATCCTGAAGAACCTTTAGATCTTCTATGTTCAGAGGAGGATTCTGACCTTCTGTATCTAGACGAAGATTCATTCTGATTTTCTAGGATTCCTGAACTTCCTTTGCCTCTGCTTCAACAGTTGGTTCACCCTTCTAGAGAGGAGAGACAGTTCATCTTCTTCTGACGAGGATCCATCAGAGGTTTCTTCCACAGCCTGCAAAACTTTGGAGTCATATTTTCTATTAGATTTTAAAGCTAATGGCTTACCTTGCTTTTGAGGTCCATTTGCTTCTAGCTCTATCTCGTGACTTCTGAGGGAGCTGACAAGTTCCTCCAGAGAGATTTTGTTGAGATGCTTGACTAGCTTAAGCGCTGTGACCATTGGCCTCCACTGTTTTGGCAAGCTTCTGATGATCTTCTTAACGTGATCAGCAGTGGAATACCCTTTGTCAAGAACTTTTAGACCAGCAACAAGAATTTGGAATCTTGAAAACATAGTTTCTATAGATTCACTATCTTCCATCTTGAATGCCTCATACTTCTGAATGAGTGTAATGGCTTTGGTTTCTTTGACTTGAATGTTGCCTTCATGCGTCATTCTCAGAGAATCAAACATATTCTTGGCAGTTTCTCTGTTTGATATTTTCTCATATTCTGGATATGAGATGGCGCTGAGAAGAATTGTTCTGGCCTTGTGATGATTTCTGAACTCACGCTTTTGCTGATCAGACATCATTTTCCTGTCAATCTTCTGACCACGTCCATCCACTGGGTGCGTGTATCCATCAGTCACCATGTCCCATAGATCAACATCATGGGCCAGAAAGAAACTCTCAATTCTGTCTTTTCAGTAGTCAAAGTTCTCTCCATCAAAGACTGGAGGTTTGCCACTGAATCTGTCCCTTTCTTCATTGTTGTCATTGTTGATGTTTTGACTTGGTCCTGCCATTTGTGTTTTTCTGACGTTGGATCTTGTACTGACACGGTTAAGTGTTTAAGCTCAGAACCAAGCGCTCTGATACCAATTGAAGATGTGAAAAACACAAGAAGGGTGGTTGAATTGAAAAACTTAAATAAAAAAGCTTAACAACATAGTATTTTTATCCTGGTTTGTTTGATCTCAAACTACTCCAGTCCACCCGTCAAGGTGATTTCGCCTCTCTCCAACGAGGTCTTAATCCACTATTCTTCAAAGAATTACAACAGCTACTTTAACAACTGTTAAAGTCTTCTTGAGTATAAGCATAAACCGGTTTATCTCAAGGAAATATTTTACAAATAATTGAACAAGAGTGTGTTGTTGTTTTCTAACAAAACAGTATATCACAACTATGATAATTACACAAATTAAGCTTGGAATAAAATAAAATTTGCTAGAGCTTGAATATGCGTGAATTGGAATTCTCTGCAAATTGATGTGTGCGTACGTACGTGATTCTTTCATAAGCAGAATTGTTTATATAGGCAAGCAAGAGATGTTGTCCATAAAAGCAAGTTTAATGATAATAACACACTTTCCTTTTGAAGAAGATCTTGTCTGAAGAAAGCCGTTGGCATTTAATTCTGTCTTGAATAATCAGTAACGCTTCAGAGTCTTCTTTACTTTAACTGCTGATAAAGCTTCAGAGTGTTGATGACTTGGTAAAGATGTCTTTGTTCAGAGTCAGAGTGTACTTGTTTAGGCGCAGATTCTGGTCATCAAACTTCAGTGTAAAGCATGCTTTGCTTTCAGCGTGTAATGCTTTATTGCCTATCTTCTGATGCTGATCCCATCAGAACTTCTGCATATACAAGACATAATTTTAAGTAGCATATTTGTTCTCTCTCTCTCTCTCTCTCTCTCTCTATATATATATATATATATATATATATATATATATATATATATATATATATATATATATATATATATATATATATATATATATATATATATATATATCTTTCTATTTATTTATTCTTTGTCTTTTGTTATCATCAAAACTCTAATCCAGGGTTATAGAATCAAACTATGTTCTAACAGATTCATCAAGGATTGCTCATAATTCATCAAGACTCAAAAGTTGCTAAATTAGGGTTTTGCAGGAAAAGTCAACTCAACTTTGACCAAGTATAACTTTCTCATACTTTATGAGAAATGACCCATCCAAAACTCATTTTTAAGAGGATGCAATTCCCTACAATCCATCTTCAGCTCCCAAGATCAGAATATGCACTCACAAGAAGTTATGAAGTTGGACATTATAGGTCACTTTGAAAAGTCAACAAAAACACCTTTTTTATCAAAGCTTCATACTTGAGAATGGAATATCAAATTGATATGAGACCAAAAGGGTTGATTAGAGGACATCTCAAGATTTCTAAAAAGTCCAAGAACATCTCCAAAGAGTCAAAATTAAGGAAGTTATGCATTGGTGAAGTTAACCTTTTTTGCAAAATTGCCAAAAGTCAACTATCCTTAAAACTTTAAATTTTGCCAAACGGGCCCAATCTTTTTCACTTGTTTTGAGTTGGCAACATAGTCCACGAGCTCTAGCCTTTTCCACTTGTCCATATCTTATTTTTATTATTTATTTTTATTTTTATTTGAATTAATTCAATTTAAATCAAAACAAATCATATAAAATCAAAATTATTGAAAACCAAAGATTTTATGCTTGTTTCAGGCTTTATTATACAACTAGCAAACATTCAAACTTGTGCAAGGCATTAGAGTGGACAAAAAGATTGAAAAAAGCTATTTTTGGAATGATATTGAAAGTGAATCAAATCAAATCAAAAATCATTGAAGGACAAAGATTTGGATCAATTTTGGAACCCTAATCTATTCCTTGGTACATATAGAACAAAGCCAGACCTAAAAACAAGTTGGAAACAGGCGCAACAAGCAAAGCAAGATTGAAAAAAATTCAAGAAAAATGGTAGATCGAATTTGCACTTAGAGGCATCCTCAAGGCTTTCTATCCATCTCAATCCCTTCCTGAGGTTCCCAGCAAGCCAAAGCCATTAAAACCAAGCATTTTCAAGCCCTAAAAAGCTCTATAAGTCGCTCACGACATAGCCCTGTTCTTGAATTTGAATAGCATGATTTAGGCATTGTTAGATTGAACTAATCACATATTATTGATCTATGAGACATATGCAAGCTTTCTGCATCATTTAATTTCATTTATATGGCATGTAGCGAATTTCACCATTGTTAGGTTTTTCGGTTCCATTTTAGGGTTTTTGTTTATAGGAAAAATCAGCCTTCATAAGTGGTACTGTCATGTTCAGGAGGATGAGACGAACTCAACCATGGTGTTAGGTTTCATTTATATGGCCCATGGAGGATTTTGGAGCAAGCTCTGCCTAAAGCTACGGACAAGCGTCTGTAGGTAAAAGTCTGGGACTTTTACCCACGGAGAGAGGAAGGAGACGATTTGCTGGCACCCTCCTATTGGGTCTTTTGAATTTTCGCGCGCTGAAGTTTTATGTTTGATCTTTTCATATTTTATTAATATTTTGTATTATATGAACAAATGAAATGGCCAGCGCAGATGGTAACGGAGTACATGCAAAATGCCTCAGGACCTGGGTTCGAATCCCAGGTCCCCCACTTTTCTCAATATTATTTTCTTTCAGATAATCCAGCACATTCACACACCAAAGGACCACCATGGGATTTCTTCATCCAGCCTGCCACATGTCTTAAGATCAGATCCAATGGCCATCCAAGAAGATGCACCATGAGCCACAGTCAACATGCAACATGGGATCCACAAGGTCAAACGTGGACCTCCACATTTGGGCCAATAAATTTGGATATTTGCACCCTCCAAAAATGCTATTCAGACCCATTTTCTTACTCTTTTTCTTTTTACATTTTATTTAATTATTTCATTTAATTATTTTTACTAACAAAATTAAATTATTTTCTTTTATCAAAAATCACCAAAAATATTTATTTTTCACCAATTAAATTTAGGATATTTATTTTTAGTAAAAAAACTAATTTATTTAATTAGGTTTTTAATTTTAGACAACTTCAATTATTTTGTACATAATTAAAAATGATTAGAATAATTAGGTTTTTATTCCACATTTAATTTTTCTTTCTTTTCTTAAAAATAACCAAAAACCAAAAATAGGTCCTTTAATTATTTTCACTAATTAATTTAATTAATTAATTAATTTCTTATTTAATTTAGAAAACTTTATTTCTTTTATTAAAAACAACAAAAACATTTTCTCTTTTCATTAGGATAGAAGGGTCAAAACCCTAGTTTCTCGCCGATCTAATTTCCCTCGCGCACTTTATTATTATTTTTACCCAATTATTGTATCTGCTCACAGTTTGTAATAGTTTTAATTAGGACTTTTTACTTTTCATGATCTCTTTATTTTCAAAGGGTTTATTTTTGGCTATGTAAATACCTGAAACCTTGTAATAGCGTAGTTTAAATTCCGCATTTTAAATTCCGCAAATTATTAACTGTTAGATGTATGATAATAGGATGCATGACAAGAATGTATGTTAACTTTAAAACAGTTAGATCACCTTAAATGTGCAAAGATAAATAATCTGAAATTGAATCACTCGCACATGCGCACTCCTAGGGTACACTCCCACTTGGTTGCCTTCGGTAAACGATCATTGAGTATAGGATGCTTTAGTGGTCGTCCTTTTGTCTAAACAAATATCAAAGTCCCGATTCGGAAAAGTTGCCTCGGAATGGTTGCTTCAGAATTGTTGCCTCGAATAAATTGATCTAAGACATTAGGGTTATTACTAAGATGTCCTAACATTGCTTTAGTGACCGTACGTCCCTTTCGAATTGACCCTCAAAACTTCAACGACGGTGCTACCTACTCACTAATAGAGGGATAACATTGTCTAAAGGAAATAAGCATAGAACGATTCTTTTTTCGAGTAGGTAGATTAGTTCTTAAGTACTTGCTCAATCCAAACAAAAAATTTCACACTTACACTCTTTTTACAAACAAAGTTTTCAAAAACACTTCATTACACTCTTGAAGACAGAAGCAAGAGTTAAATCGAAGTTAAAACAAAAACTTTTCAAAGCCCACAAACACAAAGAAAACAATTTTGAAAATGATGAGCAAGTACCTAAGAGCCCGTAGATAACTACAGATAGAAAGGGTGCTAATACCTTCCCTTTCTATAATCTACCCCCCGTACTCAGAAATATCTCGAAAAAGGAATTTTTCTGTGCTTTTTTCCTTTCCTTGTTGGATAAAATAAAAGTTGGTAGCGACTCTTGCTTACCGCGAAATTTTGCAAACACAAACGCAAAATGCAAACCAGCAAAAATTCCTTAGCTAAATAGGGAAACCACGTCCCGATTCTGGCCACCGTATCACAGAACTGGCGACTCTGTTGGGGATAATTTGTCTAGTGGGGTTTACCTTAGGAATAGTTCATTATATTGTTTTCAATTGTTTGATCTGTTTGCTTTATATTTGTGGGCTTTGTATCGGAGTTACTATAGATCCTAACCCGGATCTAGGGACACCTTTAGGTAAGTAGCAATAGACTGTGAGAGAACTATACGGCGTAGACCGATACGGTTGAAGTAGTAGCTACGTTGGTGTGACACTTTAGTTGGTACCGATATCCCTTGTGGAGGAACAAGGAGAGTATGGGGCTGCTAAGGGGTCATTAAGCATCAACTGACTTTAGAACCTATAATTGACCAACTTGGCCATAGAAAAGTAGCAGTATGCTCACTCATTGAGACCATACTCTCGCGATGATTCCGGCTGCAAGAAAAGGTTGCTAAACTGGAATTATGATCGATCGAGGATGGTCAGTGATATTGAGATCCTCTAGAACCCGATTACTATTACTAGGACAGGTTGAACCAACTAAACTGAAAGAGGGTAATACCTAAACTCCATGCCAGCCTGAAATTTAAGGGTTATTGTGTGACTTGTTTGCCCTTACCATGTTTGCTATCTTTGATACCTGTGGTGTGTTTTTATCATGACATCATGTATCATGACGTCACATGCATATTCTATTAGACTAACCATTTCAAAAACCGAGGGGATTCATCTTTGTTCTGTTTTGTAGGTCATGGCCTCTATGCACAGAAATATCATTCGGATCAACTTCGTACAAATCCCTGCTCAACTTAGAGAGTTGGTTTCAAAAGTTCCTGATACTTCTTCCTTTGTCAGAAGACATGGTCATCTCCTCAGCCTGGTAACTTCCAAGTTGGATGAGCAAATGATGAGCGTCTTGTTCCAGTTATTTGACCCGTTGCATCACTGTTTTACCTTCCTGGACTATCAGTTGATCCCTACTTTGGAGCAGTTCTCTGATTTACTTGGCATATCTATTCTAGAGCAGACATCCTTTACAGGTTTGGAGATAGCTCCTAGGCCGGATGATATTGCTTCAACCCTCCATCTGACAAAGGCTGATGTAGTATCTAACTGGGATATTCGGAGTGGGGTTAAAGGCTTCCTGGCTAAGTTCTTGGTCGATCAAGCTCAACAGTTCTGGGATAGTTTGGACTTTCAAGCATTTGAAGACATCCTAGCTCTCCTCATCTATGGCTTGGTTCTGTTCCCTAATTCATATTCTTTCATTGATGTGAACGCAGTCAAGATTTTCATGTCCCGTAATCCAGTGCCCACTCTCTTAGGTGACATTCTACATGCTCTTTATGCCCATACGCTCGGAGAAGGGGAACCCTTATGTGTTGTGCACCGCTGCTGGCGAGGTGTTTTATTTCTCACCTCCCCAAATCTATATTGAAGAATGAGGAAGGTATGGGTTGGGCCTACAGAATCATGTCCCTTGCTCACACGGACATCATTTGGAGTACTAAAGATATGGAAGAAGTAGCTATCATTGATCGGTGTGGGGAATACCCCAATGTTCCACTGCTTGGAATTAGAGGAGGAATAACCTATAATCCGTGTTTGGCCTTACGACAGTTTGGATGAGCTCGAAGGGACGGTCGTCATGAGTTGCTGCTTCCAAACATTGTCTTTGACTTCCAGGGGGATGTTGAGGGACATCGCCACAGGTTCATATGAGCTTGGGATAGGGTTAACAGGTCCGATCCGCATGAGCTAGGAATGAAGACTTCTCTCCCGATGTAACTGTATCTCTGGTAGGTTCGAGCCCGTGCTCAAAAGCTAGGGATGCCATATGAAGCTGTCTTACCAGTAATTGTGGAGCATACTGATGAAGAAGGGGTTCCTCATACGGTCACCCATCCATACATGCCTACTGATATTGGGGCATTGAAGAGGTCTTGGATCCAGCTAAGGGAATAAAGGGATACTTACAGAGAGAAGTATCATGAGCAGGAACGGAAGATCCTAAAGCTTACAAGGCAGCTGGAGACTGAAAGGACAATCAACGATTATGTCAGCACGCAAGGAAAACGACCATGGGAGCGCTGATGTCTTTTGCTATTTCTAGTTTAGAGTTGCTTTTCAGTATTTCTTTTGTAACGCCTTAAAGGCATTTAAACATTGTTTCAAGTTTTTAATCTAATAAAAGTGTGTTTTATTTTGGTTTACAAATTTGAATCTCCCTAAAGTCTTTGAAATCATTTCATACGCATTCCAGGTACCCTTACAGGTTTCTTATCTTCTTCGTTGTTTATTTCAACACAACATGTCTTCTGAAACATCTATTGATCAAGCCATCAAGGCTCTGCAAGCTCAGAATGCTCACTTCCAGGAAATGCTCATGAACTTGGTCAAGGGTCAACAAGATCTGAAGACTCTTATCTTGAAGGATAAGAAGAAGAAGAAGAAGAAGAAGAAGAAGAAGAAGAAGAAGAAGACAATCCTCATGAATATGGGTCACAGGTTTGGGAAAAGGTTGAGACAGGATGTTGATTTATCTCACTCATCTGGAGGGGGAGAGAATCAAGAGGAAAGGAAGGGTCCTAGCCCTGTAGCTTTTGACAATGATACTGACTTTGATGAAGACCAGTATCCTTCGGCTGAGGACAGGTATAAGCAACTTGAAGACCGATTAAGCGCAATGAAGATCCAGAAGGTCCCTGGTCTGGACTTCGGAGATTTGGGTTTGGCATCTGGGGAGGTGATCCCACACAAGTTTAAAGCTCATGTCTTTGCTAAGTACGATGGGGTCTCCTGTCCGAAGTTACACCTTCGCTCGTATGTTAGAAAGATTCAACCGTATACTACTGATAGGAACCTCTGGGTTCATTTCTTTCAAGATAGTCTGTCAGGGACTCAACTTGAATGGTTCTATCAACTAGAAGGAGCTAATGTCCGTAACTGGGAGGATCTCGCAACTGCTTTTTATAAGCAGTACCAGTATAATGCCGACTTTGCTCCCACGCGTACCCAACTTCAGGGTATGTCTATGGGTGCGAGCGAAGGTTTTACGGACTACGCTCAAAAATGGAGAGGTCTTGCTGGAAGAGTACAACCCCCTCTGGCTGATAGGGAGTTGGTGGATATGTTTCTTGGGACTTTGCCTGGTCCATACTTCAGTCATTTGATCGGTAGTTCATCGTCTGGGTTCACTAAATTGATTATGACTGGGGATAGAGTTGAGGCCAGTATCAAGAGAGGCAACATACAGAAAGGTGCTTTGTCAAGTACAGAGAAAAAGCCTTTCAAGAAGGAGTCTAGTGCAGTTTACAGCTCAAGGAGCCAAAACTATCTTGAACGCCGCCAAGTCGTTAATGCGGTAGTAATATCAAGACCCGTTGTTGCCCCTCGGCGCAACAATCAGCAAAGAATAGAGAGACCGCAAAGGCAGTATACTCGGCTCAGTATGACTCTATCTCAAATTCTGCCGCAATTGTTGAAGACCAACTTGGTGATTCCGAAGGAGGCTCCAAAGAATCCCAACACCATATCACCATTGTATAATCCAAATTCCCGTTGTGCTTATCACTCCGATAGCCCAGGGCATGATACAAACAATTGTTGGGCTTTGAAGAATAAAGTGCAGGATCTGATTGATGCTAAGGAGATTGAGTTCGAAGCGTCGGAAAAACCTAATGTCATAATAGCTCCTATGCCAAAACATGACGCGGGAGTGAATGCTACTGGAGATGATGATGAAGAGTCAGATTTCGAAAGTTGGATTTACCGACTACCGACGGTTGATTAAGCAATTGGACGATAAAGGACTTCGTGCCAATTTCTTTTATTACATAGTAATAGATTTTTGTTTTGGATTTGTAACAGACAATTTTAAACTTTGCGGCCCGGTGCCTTACCCGAGACACCGTGGCTTTGTTTGAGGGCTTATTATGTGTCATCTCTATATATCATCAATAAAAAGCATTTGACGTTTTCTTGCATTACAAATTTTGCGCTCCTTGTTTTTCTTTTCTATCGTGCAAAACAGTTATTTGTCTTACACACACTCACATATACAGGTCTACATCCACTCTGGATCCCACTGATAACGACTCTGCTACTGCCAGTTATGACTTCGAAAGTCCGATCAACCAAGCCGAGGACGAAGGTGAGGATGATTGTGAAGTGCCTGGGGAACTTGCTAGGCTGTTACTTCAGGAAGAGAGGGTCATACAGCCGCATGAAGAGCCAGTGTGTGATACGGTGGGAGAGAACTGTCTGTTTTTGGAATGCTGGTTCGCGTTTTGCGTTTGTTTTTGCAAAATGTCGCGGTAAGCAAGAGTCGCCACCGCCTTTTATTTTATCCAACAAGGAAAGGAAAAAGCACAGAAAAATTCCTTTTTCGAGATATTTCTCGGGTTCGGGGGGTAGATTATAGAAAGGGAAGGTGTTAGCACCCTTTCTATCCATGGTTATCCACGGGCTCTTAGGTACTTGCTCAAAGTGTTTTCAAAATTTGCTTTTCTTTGTGTTTGTGGGTTTGAAAAGAGTTTTTGTTTGAAAGGTGTAAGTGTGAAAATTTGTTTTGTTTTGAAGAGCAAGTACTTAAGAACCATCTACCTACTCGAAAAAGGAATCAATCTGTGCTAATGTCCTTTAGACAATGCAATCCCACTATTGATGAGTAGGTAGCATCATCGTTGGAGTTTAAGGGTCAATTCGATTAAGGGACGTGCGGTCACTAAAGCAATGTTAGGACGCCTTAGCGGTAACCCTAACGTCTCAGATCATTTTTCCGAGGCAACCGTTTCGAGGCAACTATGATCTTTGGACAAGAGGGCGGCCTCTAAAACTTCCTATACTCAATGACCACGTTCGAAGGCAACCAAGTGAGGTGTACCCTAAGAATGCGCATGTGCGAGTGTGTTGTTTTCAGTTTATTTTATCTTTGTACACGTCAATGGTTATCTATGTTTATTTTAAGTTAAACATTTGATCTTGTCATGCATTCCCTATTATCAAACATCTAACAGTTTATAAGTTGCAAAAATTAAATTGCGAAAATTAAACTAACTATTACAAGGCGTCGAGTATTTACATCGCCAAAAACAACCCTTGAAATTAAAATGCGGAAAATAAATAAAGCGATAACAATATTTAAAGTCCTAATTAAACTATTACATTCTGGGAAACAGATACATTATTGAAATAAATATGGATCGCGTGCGGGAAAATTAAATCGGGCGCATTCTAGGGTTTTAACCCTTTTATTATTAAAGAAAAGAATTTTTGGTTTATTTTTGAATTAAGAAGGAATTAAACTAAGTTAATTATTAAATTAATTAATTAATTAATTAATTAACAAAAATGATATTTTTGGGTTTTTGATATTTAAAGAAATAAAAATAATTTGATCAATGTTAATAAAACCTAATTATCTAAGTTAATTTTAATTATTGCAAAAATATTAAAGTTATTCCTAATTAAAACTAAATTAATTAAAATAATATTTATTAACAAAAATTAATTTAAATAGGAAAATATTTTTTAATTTTATTAAGAAAAAAGTTTAATTTGTTAGTTAAAATAAAAATAATAACAATAATTAATTAAATAGAAATAATAAAAATAGAGAGAGTTTAGGGTTTGGGCCTGATTGGGGGTTTATTCAGCAATTTCCAAGGCCCATTTGTGCAAGCCTGTATTGACTTTCCTGATTCTCTATGCGTTGGTTGACTAGATCCCACCATAGGCCTTCATTTTGGATCACCAGATCTGGCCTGGGGCCATCTGGCAAGCATTTGAGTGAGGGAACATGATGTACCACGCAATTGGATCACCACTAAATAACCTGTTGAAAAATAATAATATGCATTTGGGGGACCTGGGATTCGAACCCAGGTCCTGTAAGTCACAACATACACTCCACTACCACTCAACCAACGCGTTTTAATTGTTAGTGTAATGGACAATGAATAATATAAGGGAAAACAATTAAATGACAGAAAATATAAAAAATAAAGCGTGAAGTATTTGAATCAACCAATGAGAGGGGGGCATGTCTTCGTCTTCCTCGTTCATCCCTGTATATTTACCTGCAGATTTATATCCGCAGCTAAATTCGCATGTGCGTTCTAAATTCTATTCTAGGCCATGAAAATCAAATCCAGGACCATGGTCATTCTCGTCTTCCTCCACTGATCACATCCATGTCCATCAATGGCTCCAATTTTGCCTGTAAATAAAATACCCAAAAAGCAATCTACGAAAACCCTAGGTTCGGTTACAGGGCTATGGTTCATATAAACGCAATCAAATAATGCCAAAAGTTCAGAAATTGAATGAGCATCATGAATATACCAAAGATTTATCAAAAAAGTGCAAGAATATGGGGTTATGATTTCGAACGAAAGGTGATTTTTTGAGACACTTACAAAGCTTCTGGGCGCGTATGGAGATTGGTTTGGGATTGGTTTTGCTTCAATGATTGCCCAGCAATGGATTAGTGTGGAGTTTTGCTTCTGAATTGGCCTCTATGCACGATTTCAGTTTCACACTTTTTCACCTTTTTTCAAGTTTTGCTTTTGATGATTCTGCAGCCTCTAGCCCCTGAATTCGTGTGCTTTCACTTGTATATGTATGCTGCATTGTATTAGGTCAACAATTGTGAGTTGAATCCTTGTACATCAATGCTTGGAGATTTGATTTGATTCACCATTGATAACTTTCCAATTTTGTCCAAAATCCAATCTTTTTGCACATGGAATGTATGATACGAATTTGATTCACTTGATGATGATGATTAGGTCCTGAAATAGCCAAAAAGAGATCAAATAATCAATGTTTGGATTTTATTTGATTTAAATTGATTTAAATTGAAATAATTCATTAAAAAATCAAATAATAATAAAATTGACAAATGGTCACAAGGCTGAATCTAGGACACGTGTGTAGTGTGACAAGATCAAATCAAGTGGAAAATAATGGGCCCTTTTGACAAAATTTGAAGTTTTGGGGATAGTTGACTTTTGGTAATTTTGCAAAAATGCCCAACTTCAACAATGCATAACTTCTTCAATTTTGAACTTTTGGAGGTGTTCTTGGACTTTTTAGAAAGCTTGAGATGTCCTATAACCAAACCTTTTAGTCTCATCTCATTTTGATATTCCATGCTCAAGTTATAAGCTTTGGCAAAAACGGTGTTTTTGTTTACTTTCAAAAATGACCTATAATGTCCAAATTTGTAACTTCTTGTGAGTGCATTTCTTGATCTTGGGGTATGAATATGTATTGTAGGAAATTGCATCCTATTCAAAATGAGCTTTGTATGGGTCATTTCTCATAAAGTATGAGAAAGTTATGCTTGGTCAAAGTTGAGTTGACTTTTCCTACAAAACCCTAATTTAGCAACTTTTGAGTCTTGATGAATTTTGAGCAATTCTTGATGAATCATGATCAACCATTGATCAAATGATGAAATATCCTTTAAAATGAGAATGTTGACAAAAAATCTTGAAGTTTGACTGTATTTGGATCACAATTGACTTTTGCCCTAGCACAGTCGATTTTGGACCCTTTGAGCAATTGACTGAGCAAACTTCCTCTGCAAGGCTTGAAATTTGACATGGATGAACTTGAGAACATATTAGGACATTGGGGACCACTTGAGGTCATTTGGATGCAAGGGCATTGATGCAACACAAAACCCTAATTTGGGGTTGACTGCCTTAGGAGATAGCTTGACTGTCCAACTCTTGAGCAATCTTGGGCCACTTGGAGGTTTTTCTTGCAATGTTGAGAGAAATATGGGAGGGAAAATTTTGGGGTACAAAAGCTGCCCCTGTTCAATTTTCTTAAACCTGAGGATATAGATTGGCTTTCGGGCCTTTCGTGATCCGAAGGTGGAAGATGATTGAACACTAGAGTGCCCAGAAATTTGCACTCGCATGAAGTGGTATCAGCATTATGATGTCGGGAATGGGCTTACCGATGCCATTTGGAGACTGTTGATAGGTGGTTCAAACTTTAACTGGAATACGAATCAGGGAGATCTTATCGACGATCTGACTAAACCAGAGAAGGTCTTGGATTAACTTTGACTGGATCGGCATCAGAAAAATCTTCGAATCGATTTAACTGGACCAGACAAAAGTTTTGGAATAACTTCAACTGGAATACGAATCAGGGAGATCTTCGCATAGATCTAACTGAACTAGAGGAGGTCTTGGATTAACTTTGACTGGATCGGCATCAGAAAAATCTTCGAATTGATTTAACTGGACCAGACGAAAGTCTTGGAATAACTTCAACTAGAATACGAATCAGGGAGATCTTCGCGGAGATCTGACTGAACCAGAGGAGGTCTTGGATTAACTTTGACTGGATCGGCATCAGAAAAATATTTGAATCGATTTAACTGGACCATATGAAAGTCTTGGAATAACTTCAACTAGAATACGAATCAGGGAGATCTTCGCGGCAATCTGACTGAACCAGAGGAGGTCTTGGATTAACTGTGACTAGATCGGCATCAGAAAAATCTTCGAATCGATTTAACTGGACCAGATGAAAGTCTTGGAATAACTTCAACTGGAATACGAATCAGGGAGATCTTCGCGGCGATCTAACTGAACCAGAGGAATTCTTGGATTAACTTTGATTGGATCGGCATCAGAAAAATCTTCGAATCGATTTAACTAGACCAGACAAAAGTCTTGGAATAACTTCAACTGGAATACGAATCAGGGAGATCTTCGTGGTGATCTGACTGAACCAGAGGATGTCTTGGATTAACTTTGACTGGATCGGCATCATAAAAATCTTCGAATCGATTTAACTGGACCAGACGAAAGTGTTGGAATAACTTCAACTGGAATATGAATCAGGGAGATCTTCGCAGCGATCTAACTGAACCAGAGGAGGTCTTTGATATAGCTGAGAACTTAACTGGATCTTTCCTGAAAGGTAAAGGTCAGTCATATGCAATTCATGATATGGATCAAGCAATGATGTTCTCAACATAAATGAGATTGTATGGTATGATGCGTATATGCATGTATCTTGATGTATGGAAATGTAATGTTTTAGCTAGGGCAAATAAATCCTGGATAGCTGCTGGAGACAAGAGTTGAATTCTTCGCTTCCGCTGGGGATGGTGAACGACGGTGATTGCAAGAATAAACCTGCAGGAGAAGAGAACTCCGTTGGGGAATAAACTGATGAGGATATTACTCTGGGGAAGAGATGCTCTGCTGAGGATTCCACTGATAAATTCCGTCGGGATGAGTTATCATTGCTGGTGATATTGAGCCCGTTGAGGATTGAATTCCTGTTTGTGAAAGGGAAGAACTTCACTGAGGATAACCTTTCAGTTGCAACTTGCTGGGGATAAACCTGTTAGCCTTTTATAGGGATAATCCTCTGAATTCTGCTGGGAATGATCCTTTGAACTCGACTGGAGATATTTATTTTGTACTCTGCTGGGGGTAAACTTCCAGAGTCTACTGGGGATGATTCACCAACTCCGTTGGGGAAGCTTTTTCAGACTGTGCTAGGAGAATTTTAACTCCACTGGGGGTATCTTGTATTCTGCCGGGGAATATTCTTATACTATGCCAGGGAATATTAAGACTGCCGGAGATATCAAGCCTTTTTAGTATTGATGGTAGATCAACTCTGCTTGGGGAGAGCATTGCTGATTCATTCATAGTTGCAAGTCCCAACTGGGGGAGAGCTACCATTACGGTCTTACTCTGCGGGGAGTGAAAGTACTTTGGTCATATTCTTCAGATGAATTTACCTTATACCTGGTGGACAAAGCAACTATACAGTTCAGACAATTCTTATTGCCCCTGTTTCTGATATTACCCGTAAT
Organism: Vicia faba; assembly: GCA_948472305.1. Lineage (NCBI taxonomy): Eukaryota > Viridiplantae > Streptophyta > Magnoliopsida > Fabales > Fabaceae > Vicia > Vicia faba. The sequence goes on from OX451740.1 coordinate 444,829,465, forward strand.
TCGTCTTTTGTTTCGCATGTAAATATTTATGAGCAACAATTAATGTCAAATGCATATATAAAAAATGAACATTGGACGTTCTTTGCAAAACAAAACAGATAAAGGAAAAACAGTTTGAAATTTGTCTGAAAATGGATTTGTATTGATTTTGAAGTTTGGCCTGTAAATATGCGTTTTTGTACAAGAGGCTGACGTCCTAGTAAGAGAACGCCGCCGAATAATAGAATTTATACAATTTGTGAAAAGAAAACAAAACAGCTATGTGAACAATCCAACTGGGTTTCAACTCTGCTATTGCCTTTATATCCTCGAGCATCTCATCACTTTGTTGCTTGGTTGAAGGTAGATCAGATTGATTAGTGTTGTCCGAGCTTGATAGTCGATACCGAAGTATGGATGCAAGGTGATCCAATGAGACATAGTGTTACGCTTTGATCCCTAATTTTTGCCTGGGCCGCCCTTTCGGGTTTTCAGTCCACCGGGATACCCTTTTTTGCCCAAGCCGCCTTTCCAGGTTTTCGACTTGCCGGGTGTACAGATTTTTTTCATTTTCATCCCTTACTTTTGCCCGAACCCTTTTGGTTCACCAAGAAGCCCTTATTTTTGCCTAGGCCAGTCAACCTAGCGGGTCTTTGATTATGCGTAGTATCTTTTCACTATGCCTGCATTGACAGGGTGAGATAGATCGTCACCATCCATGGTGGTTAGAATCATAGCTCCTCCTGAGAAAATGTTCTTAACCACAAATGGCGCCCTTCGTAAGTAGGGGTCCATTTGCCCCTGGGATCACCTTGAGATAAGATAATGCGCTTGATTACCAGATCCCCAACTTGATACTCTTGTCGTCTAACTTTCTTGTTAAATGCCTTGATCATCCATTTTTGGTACGTCTGACCATGACAAATAGCGGAAAGTCTCTTTTCGTCGATTAGGTTCAGCTGATCAAGCCGGGTATGAATCCAGTCATCTTCACTCAAACCTGCATCCTTCATGATCCGAAGAGAGGGTATCTGAACTTCAATGGGCAAGACTGCCTCCATGCCATATACCAAGGAGTAGGGTGTTGCCCCTATTGACGTCCGCGCTGAGGTACGGTACCCATAAAGAGCAAATGGTAACATCTCATTCCAGTCTTTGTGTGTCACCGTCATCTTCTGCACAATCTTCTTAATGTTCTTATTAGCCGCTTCGACAGCCCCATTCATCTTCGGCCGGTAGGGAGAAGAGTTGCGATGTTGTATCTTGAATTGCTCGCAGAGCTCGGTGATCATTTTGTTGTTGAGATTGGTACCATTGTTCATAATGATCCTCTCTGGTACACCATATCGACAGATCAGATTGTGACGAATGAACCGTGCCACGACGTTCTTGGTTACGGTAGCAAAGGAAGTTGCTTCAACCCACTTTGTAAAGTAATCAATTGCTACTAGGATGAAACGATGCCCGTTGGATGCCGTAGGTCTGATCTCGCCGATCATATCAATGCCCCACATTGCAAAAGGCCAAGGTGCCGTCAAGACGTTCAGAGGAACTAGAGGTATGTGCACCTTATCAGCATAGACTTGACACTTGTGACACGTCCGAGAATGCTGATAACTGTCAGCTTCCATTGTGGACCAATAATATCCTGCCCGAAGGATTTTCTTTGCCATGGTGTGTCCACAGGAATGAGTTTCGAAAGTACCTTCATGCAACTCCGCCATGATCCTTTCTGCTTCATTCTTATACACATATCGCAGTAAGGTTGAATCATGGTTAAGTTTGTAAAGGATGCCATTGCTGATGAAGAACTTCGCCGCGAACCTCCTTGGAAACTTCTTGTCATTAACAGATGCATCCTCGGGGTATTCCTGAGCTTCAAGATACCTCTTTACCTCATGAAACCAGGGTTTGTCTGCTACCTCTTTAGTCTCAACGTCACGACAATGTGTCGGTTCGTCCAGTTTTTCAATGATAATCCGAGGAGCTTCGTTGTCCCAATTGACCTTGAACATAGAAGACATTGTAGCTAACGAGTCCTCTAGCTGATTCTCCTCTCTAGGGAAGTGTTCAAAGGTTATCTCCTCAAAATGGGGAAGCAACATCAATACATACTCCTTGTAAGGAATAAGATTCGGGTATTTCGTATCCCACTCGCCTTTGATCTGACTGATCACGAGAGTGGAATCTCCGAAAACACTTAAAAACTTAATCCTTAGGCCAATAGCAGCTCGAAGACCCATGATGCACGCCTCATACTCCGTCGTATTGTTGGTGCAGTTGAAACATAGTCGGGCGGTAAATAGAGTATGATAGCCTTTAGGAGATATGATCACGACGCCAATGCCATTGCCCAAAGCGTTTGAAGCTCCATCAAAGTACATAGACCATCGGGATCCTTCCTCAGGTCCTTCATCCGGTCCAGGTGTCTCACAATCAGTTACCAACATGATATTCTCATTCGGAAATTCAAAGTTCATAGACTGGTAATCATCCACTGCCTGATGTGCCAAATGGTCTGCTGTCACACTTCCCTTGATTTCCTTTTGGGTCGTATACTGGATGTCATACTCAGTCAAGATCATCTGCCATCTTGCTATTCTTCCGGACAAAGAAGGCTTTTCGAATATATATTTGATTGGATCCATTTTTGATATCAATAGAGTAGTGTGAGTCAACATATACTGTCTCAGCCGACGAGCAGCCCATGCCAAAGCACATCAAGTTTTCTCGAGCAACGAGTATCGGGTCTCGCAGTCGGTAAACTTTTTGCTAAGGTAATAAATAGCATGCTCTTTTCAGCCAGAATCGTCATGCTGCCCCATCACACACCCCATTGAGTTGTCGAGTACCGTCAAGTATAATATCAGAGGTCTCCCTTCAACTGGAGGCATCAGAATGGGTGGCTCTTGGAGATACTCATTGATCCTTTTGAAAGCGGCCTGACATTCATCATTCCAACGTACCACTTGATCTTTCTTCAGTAGCTTGAAGATTGGCTCACAAGTAGCAGTCAGGTGCAAGATGAATCGGGCAATGTAGTTCAGTCGTCCCAGGAAGCCTATGACTTCTTTCTCTATTCTGGGAGTTGGCATTTCCTGTATAGCTTTCACCTTTGCCGGATCCACTTGAATACCTTTGTCGCTCACGACGAAACCCAGTAGCTTACCAGATCTCACCCCGAAGGTGCACTTGTTCGGGTTTAACCTTAGCTTGTACAACTTCAGCCTGTCAAACAGCTTCTGCAGATGGTCAAGGTGTTCTTCTTCATTTTGAGATATTGCAATCATGTCATCAACGTATACCTCAAACTCATGATGGATCATTTCATGAAACAAAGCAACCATGGTACACTGATACGTTGCCCCAGCGTTCTTCAATCCAAAAGGCATGACCTTGTAGAAAAAGGTACCCCATTGAGTAACAAAGGTTGTCTTCTCCATGTCTTCGGGAGCCATTTTAATCTGATTATAACCGGAGAAACCATCCATAAAGGAGAATACCTTATGTTGAGCAGTGTTGGGACTCGCCCTGTTCAGATCCCTATAGTCAACACACATTCGAACCTTACTGTCCTTCTTCGGCACTGAAACCACGTTGGCCACCCACTGAGGGTAAGAAGTAACTGCTAGAAAACCAGCGTCGAACTGTTTCATCACTTCAGCCTTGATTTTCTCAGACATCCTTGGGCGCATTCGACGGACCTTCTGTTTCACTAGAGGACAATCTTCCTTGGTAGGCAGGCGGTGAACCACAATATCGCTATCCAACCCAGGCATATCTTTGTAAGACCAGGCAAAGATCTCAACATAGTCATGCAGCATCTGAATCAACCGTTGCTTTACACTAAACTCCAGATTTGCACCGATCTTAACTTCCTTCTTGTATGTCTCAGTACCCAGATTAACTAACTCCATCGGCTCTTCGTGTGGCTGAATAACCCTCTCCTCTTGGAGTAACAGTATTGCAAGTTCACCAGGCACTTCGCAATCATCTTCACCTTCATCTTCAGCTAAGTTGATCGGACTTTCGAAGTCATAACTGGCAGTAGCAGAGTCGTTACCAGTGAGATCCAGAGTGGATGTAGACCTGTATATGTGAGTGTGTGTAAAATAGCTGTTTTGCAATATATAATAAATAAAAACAAGGAGCACAATATTTGAAATGCAAGAAACTTCCAATGCTTTTATTAATGATATATGAAAATGACACACTTAAAGCCCTCACAAATGAAGCCACAGTGCCCCGGGTAAGACACCGGGCCATAATGTTTAAAACATTGTCTGTTACATATTCAAAACAAAAAGTTTCATTACTGGGTAACAAAAGAAATAGGGATGAAGTCCTTTGATGTCCAGTTGCTTGGTCCACCGTCGGTCGTAGGATAGACCCAGCTGTCGAACTCAGACTCTTCCACATCGTCTTCAATGGCATTCACTCCCGAGTTGCTGATGAACACGGGAGGTCTTCCGATCCGTGCATTCCGAACAGCCTTTTGAGCTTCTACAGTGAAACCCAAACCAAACTTGTTAGTCTTCTGTGTAAAATCAGGGAGCCGGCCCCACTGTGCACACCCATCTTTCTCAACAACAGCCCGGGAATCCTTAAAGGAAGCCATCTTCATAGGAGAATCTTCAACAACAGCCTCAGTTGACGCCAGTGTCTAGGGAACCTCTTCAAAATGCTGAAATGGGGTCTCAATGAACTTCCCATCCATCTCTACATATCGGAAAGAGTTGAGGTGGCTAACCATGTACTCCTCTTCTCCTTGTACTGTCACAATCTTCCCTTTGACCGGGTACTTCCGCTTCTGGTGGAGCGTTGAGGTTACGGCCCCAGCTTTGTGGATCCATGGACGACCCAACAAACAAGAATAAGATGGATGAATGTCCATCACATAGAACGTAGAGTTGAAAACCTGAGAACCAACCTTAATCGGAATATCAACTTCTCTGTGCACCATCCTCTTAGACCCATCAAAGGCCCTGACGACAATGTTGCTTGGTTTCAACTCTAACCTTTCACAGTCCAACCGGTCTAGAGCTTTCTTCGGCAAAACATTCAATGAGGAACCAGTATCCACTAATACATGAGCAAGAGTAGTTCCCCTGCATTCAATGGAGACATGCAGGGCATCGTTGTGATTCTTCCCCTTAGCAGTCAAGTCGGCGTCAGAGAAACCCAACCCATTATCAGCAGTCAGATTGGCCATGCAATCCTTAAACTGATCAGCTGATGTCTCTTGCGGTACGTGTGCAGTCTTCAGAAATGTAATCAGAGCCTTGGCATGAGCCTCTGCGCATAGCAATAGTGACAACATAGAAATTTTGGACGGGGTTTGCCCCAGCTGTTCAACTACATGAAGTCACTCTTTTTGATGATTTTCAGAATCTCTTCCATCTCTTGTTTAGAAGCTTCAACAGTAATCGTCTTCGGTGTCTCCATCTGGGCATGCTCACTGGTGATGCCTTTGCCCCGAGTGTCAGACGACTCGGCGACAAGGGTAAGAATAGGAACTTGAACAGGAATAGTAGCAGGTACACTGGCAGGTGTAATAACAACAGGTTTTTGGGTAGATGGTGGAGAGATATCAGGTGAAAAAAGTCTTCCGCTGCGGGTGACTTTAGCAGGTCCAACAATATTGCTGATGTCAGTATCAGCGTCCAACTCTTGTTTAACTCCATGAAAATAAACATCAGCCCCGTAATGCCAAGGGACATCCTTATCAGAAGTGTAGGGGATAGGCCCAGGAACAGTGATGATCAACCGTGCGATTCTTGGAATATATGTAATTCTAACAGGCTTTCTCGAGGAAGCCTTGGAAGAATTGTCGAGAATGGTGATAATAGCAACTTCTTCAGTATGAATTAAGGGAACAACAATCTTCTTAAACAGAATTTCTTTACTATCCATCAGGCGTTGGACACCTGATTCCAAAAGATGGCAACCGGTAGGTAGAACAGAACACATACGGAAACCTTCGTCACAGCCCGAAAATAAACTGGCTAGCAAAAGATTCTTCTTCACAGTCATCAAAGGGGTAATAATGTGGTTCACAGAAACCACAAACGAGTCTTCATCTATAGAATTTACTCCATGCTTGGGCATAGGAGCAGTCACAACATTAGGTCTTTCAGGCGCCTCGAACTCAATCTCCTTAGCATCAATTAAGTCCTGTATCTTATTCTTCAAAGAAAAACAATCATCTGTATTATGCCCCGGGCTATCAGAGTGAAAAGCACAACGGGCATTAGGGTTGTACTTCGGTGATGTTGTATTTGGATTCTTCGGGGCTTCCCTTGGAATCACTAGGTTGGTTTTCAATAACTGTGGCAGAATCTGAGACAGAGTCATGCTGAGATGGTTGAATTGCCTTCGAGGTTTCTCGTCCTTTTGCTGATTGTTGTGCTGAGGAGCACCAGCAGGTCTTAAAATAACAATCGCATTAACACCTTGGCGGCGTTCAGGTCTATTCTGGTTTCTTGAACTGTAGACAGCACTGGACTCTTTCTTAAATGGCTTCTTCTCGGTGCTTGATGAGGCACCATTTTGTATCTTACCAGCCTTAATACCAGCCTCAATCCTCTCACCGGTCATAATTAGCTCTGTAAACCTAGACAAAGAGCTTCCAATCAGGTGGTTGAAAAATGGACCAGACAAGGTCCCCAGAAACATATCCACAAGCTCCCGATCAGCCAAGGGTGGTTGCACTCTTCCGGCGAGGTCCCTCCACTTCTGAGCATAATCTTTGAAACCTTCACCCGTTCCTATTGACATACCCTGGAGTTGGGTACGCGTGGGAGAGAGGTCAGAATTGTATTGTTACTGCCTGTAGAAAGCAGTAGCCAAATCTTCCCAATTGCGGATACTGGCTCCGTCCAACTGATAAAACCATTCAAGCTGAGTCCCTGAGAGACTGTCTTGAAAGAAGTGGATCCATAGGTTCTTATCAGCGGTGTACGGCTGAATCTTCCTTACATATGACCGGAGGTGCAGCTTCGGACAAGAAACTCCGTCATACTTAGCAAAGGCTGGTGCCTTGAACTTGTGGGGAATCACCACCCCATATGATAGACCCAGGTCACCAAAGTCCAAACCATGCACTTTCTGAACTTCCATTGCACTTAACCGGTCTTCCAGTTGTTTGTATCTATCCTCAGCTGAAGGATACTGGTCTTCGTCGAAGTCCGTCTCGTTGTCGGAGACCACAGGGCTAGGAGCCCTCCTTTCTTCCTGACTATCTTTCCCTCCAAATGAGGTGGTCAAATCAACTTCATCCCGTAGCCTGTTTCCAAACCTGTGACCTGTATTAAACAGGACTGTCCTCTTCTTCTTCTTCTTCTCTTTCAGAATCAGGGTCTTCAGATCTTGCTGACCCTTACCTAGATTCATGAACAGCTCTTGGAATTGGGAATTCTGAGCCTATAGGGCCTTGATTGCTTGCTCAGTTGATGGTTCAGCAGACATGATGAGTGCTGAAATAAACAGCGAAGAAGATAAGAGACCTGTAATGGGTACCTGTTATGGAGTGCATGGGATGAAATGCGTATGATATGATTTCAAAGACAATTGGGAGATTCAAATTCGTAAACAAGAAATGAAACACGCTTTTATTAGATAAACTTTGAAATTCAAATTGTTCAACAAATTGCCCTTAAGGAGTTACAAGAAAGGAAATACTGAAAAGTAAATAAATATTGGAAAGGAAATAATCAAAGGACAATCAGTGCTCCCATGGTCTCTTCTTGTCGGTGCGGACATAGTCATTGAGGATCCGCTCGTTCTCCAGCTGCCTAGTCAACTTCTGGATCTTCTGCTCTTGCTCGTTAAACTTTTCTCGGTAAGCATCCTGCTCTTCTCTTAGCTGCATCCAAGACCTTTTCAGTGCCCCAATGTCAGTGGGCATGTAAGGGTGGAGGATGGTAGGAAGAATCCCCTCTTCATTAGCAACTTCAACAATGATAGGCAGGATGACTTCATACGGCATACCCAGCTTTTGGGCACGGATATGGACCCATCTGAGATATGGCTCCATTGGAAGAGAAGTCTTTGGGCCCAACACATGTGGATCAGATCTGTGAACTCTATCCCAAGCCCTTATGAATCTGCGGCGTTGCTCGTCGTTATCCCCTTGAAAATCAAAGATGATACTAGACATTAGAAATTCATGAGGTCCTTCTCTTCTGGCTCTCCCAAACTGACGTAAGGCCAAGCATGGATTATAAGAAATTCCTCCATGGGTTCCTATCAGTGGAACATTGGGGTACTCCCCGCATCGATCAATAATAGCCACCTCGTCCATACCCTTGATAGTCCAGATGATGTCATTAAGAGAGAGAGACATAACCCTATAAGCCCAACCCATGCCTTCTTTGTTCTTCAGCACTGATTTGGGGAGGTGCGAAATAAACCACCTCGCCAATAACGGAGCACAACACATCAAGGTTCCCCGCTTCCGAGCAGTACAGGCATAAAGCTGATGAAGAATGTCACCCAAGAGAGTGGGTACAGGATTACGAGAGATGAAGATTTTAACCGCATTCACATCAACAAAAGAGTCAGGATTCGGAAACAATACCAAGCCATATATCAGAAGATCCAGAATATCTTCGAATGCCTTAAAGTCTAGACTATCTCAGAAATAGTTAGCCTTACCAACCAAGAACTTAGTCAGAAAGCCCTTTGCTCCACTTCTAGTCTCCCAATTAGCCATTACCTCATCCTTGGTCATATGAAGGGCTGAAGCAATCTCTTCCGGTCTCAGAATCTTCTCCTAACCAGTAAACGGGGTCTGCTCCAGAATAGAGATACCGAGCATATCAGAGAACTCTTCTAAGGTGGGAACCAACTGGTAGTCCTGGAAAGTAAAGCAATGGTACAATGGATCATAGATCTGGACCAAAACACTCATCATCTGCTCGTCCAATTTGGAGGTAACCAAACTGAGAAGATACCCATGTCTTCTGATGAAGGAGGTGGTATCTGGCATCTTTGCAATCAATTTTTTAAGCATGGTGGGAACCTGGACAAAGTTGATCCGGATGGTATTCCTACGCATGGGCATCATGACCTACAAAATAGAACAAAGATGAATCCCTCATGTCTTTGAAATAGGTTAGTCCAATGCAAGATGTATGCAATGTTATGATGTCATCATGTCATGATAGAAAGCACACCACAAGTATCCACAAATAGCAGACAGGGTAAAGGCACATAAGTCACACAGAGAGCCCTTAGATTTCAGGCTGGCAACGAGCTTAGGTACTACCCTTTTTCAGGTCAGTTGGTTTAAACATGTCCTAAAAATAGTAACCGGGTTCTAGAGGATCTCAATATCACTGACTACCCTCGATCAGTCATAATTCTAGTTTAGCAAACTTTTCTTGCGGCCGGAATCATCGCGAGAGTTTAGTCTCAATGTGTGTAGCATACTGCTACTGTTCTATGGCCAAGTTGGTCAATTTAAAGGTTCTAAGGTCAGTTGGTGCTTAAGGACCCCTTAGAAGACCCATATTCCCCTCGTTCCAACACAAGGGATATCGGTACAGACTAAAGTGCCACACCAATGTAGCTACTGCTTCAACCGTATCAGACTACGCCGTACAGCTCCCTCACAGTTTATTGCTACTTACCTAAAGGGTATCCCCCAGATCTGGGTTAGGATCTATAGTAACTCCGATACAAGCCTACAAATGTAAAGCATACAAAGCAAACAATTGAAAACACAATGATCTAATCCTAAGGTACACCCCACTTAGATATCCCCAGCAGAGTCGCCAGTTATGTGATACGGTGGGACAGAACTGACTGTTTTTGGAATGCTGGTTCGTGTTTTGCGTTTGTTTTCGTAAAATGTCGCGGTAAGCAAGAGTCGCCACCGTCTTTTATTTTATCCAACAAGGAAAGGAAAAAAGCACAGAAAAATTCCTTTTTCGAGATATTTCTCGGGTTCGGGGGGTAGATTATAGAAAGGGAAGGTGTTAGCACCCTTTCTATCCGTGGTTATCCACGGGCTCTTAGGTACTTGCTCAAAGTGTTTTCAAAATTTTCTTTTCTTTGTGTTTGTGGGTTTGAAAAGAGTTTTTGTTTGAAAGGTGTAAGTGTGAAAATTTGTTTTGTTTTGAAGAGTAATTACTTAAGAACCATCTACCTACTCGAAAAAGGAATCAATCTGTGCTAATGTCCTTTAGACAATGCTATCCCACTATTGATGAGTAGGTAGCATCGTCGTTGGAGTTTAAGGGTCAATTCGATTAAGGGACGTGCGGTCACTAAAGCAATGTTAGGACGCCTTAGCGGTAACCCTAATGTCTTAGATCATTTTTCTGAGGCAACCGTTTCGAGGCAATTATGATCTTTGGACAAGAGGGCAACCTCTAAAAATTCCTATACTCAATGACCACGTTCGAAGGTAACCAAGTGAGGTGTACCCTAAGAGTGCGCATGTGCGAGTGTGTTGTTTTCAGTTTATTTTATCTTTGTACATGTCAATGGTTATCTATGTTGATTTTAAGTTAAACATTTGATCTTGTCATGCATTCCCTATTATCAAACACCTAATAGTTTATAAGTTGCGGAAATTAAATTGCGGAAATTAAACTAACTATTACAAGGCGTCGGGTATTTACATCGCCAAAAACAACCATTGAAATTAAAATGCGGAAAATAAATAAAGCGATAAAAATATTTAAAGTCCTAATTAAACTATTACATTTCGGGAAACAGATACATTATTGAAATAAATATGGATCGCGTGCGGGAAAATTAAATCGGGCGCATTCTAGGGTTTTGACCCTTTTATTATTAAAGAAAAGAATTTTTGGTTTATTTTTGAATTAAGAAGGAATTAAACTAAGTTAATTATTAAATTAATTAATTAATTAATTAATTTAAAAAATGATATTTTTAGGTTTTTGATATTTAAAGAAATAAAAATAATTTGATCAATGTTAATAAAACCTAATTATCTAAGTTAATTTTAATTATTGCAAAAATATTAAAGTTATTCCTAATTAAAACTAAATTAATTAAATTAATATTTATTAACAAAAATTAATTTAAATAGGAAAATATTTTTTAATTTTATTAAGAAAAAAGTTTAATTGGTTAGTTAAAATAAAAATAATAACAATAATTAATTAAATAGAAATAATAAAAATAGAGAGAGTTTAGGGTTTGGGCCTAATTAGGGGATTTGTTCAGAAATTTCCAAGGCCCATTTGTGCAAGTCTGTATTGACTTTCCTGATTCTCTATGCGTTGGTTAACTAGATCCCACCATAGGCCTTCATTATGGATCACCAGATCTGGCCTGGGGCCATCTGGCAAGCATTTGAGTGAGGGAACATGATGTACCACACAATTGGATCACCACTGAATAACCTGTTGAAAAATAATAATATGCATTTGGGGGACCTGGGATTCGAACCCAGGTCCTGTAAGTCACAGCATACACTCCACTACCACTCAACCAATGCATTTTAGTTGTTAGTGTAATGGACAATGAATAAAATAAGGGAAAACAATTAAATGCCAAAAAAATATAAAAAATAAAGCGCGAAGTATTTGAATCAACCAATGAGAGGGGGGCACTTCTTCGTCTTCCTCGTTCATCCCTGTATATTTACCTGCAGATTTATATCTGCAGCTAAATTCGCATGTGCGTTCTAAATTCTATTCTAGGCCATGAAAATCAAATCCAGGACCATGGTCATGCTCGTCTTCCTCCACTGATCACATTAATGTCCATCAATGGCTCCAATTTTGCCTATAAATAAAATACCCAAAAAGCAATCTACGAAAACCCTAGGTTCTACAGGGCTATGGTTCATATAAACGCAATCAAATAATGCCAAAAGTTCAGAAATTGAATGAGCATCATGAATATACCAAAGATTTGTCAAAAAGTGCAAGAATATGGGGTTATGATTTCGAACGAAAGTTGATTTTTTGAGACACTTACAAAGCTTCTGGGTGCGTATGGAGATTGGGTTGGGTTTGGTTTCACTTCAATGATTGCCCAGCAATGGATTAGTGTGGAGTTTTTCTTCTTAATTGGCCTCTATGCACGATTTCAGTTTCACACTTTTCACCTTTTTTCAAGTTTTGCTTTTGATGATTCTGCAGCCTCTAGCCCCTGAATTCGTGTGCTTTCACTTGTATATGTATGCTGCATTGAATTAGGTCAACAATTGTGAGATGAATCCTTGTACACCAATGCTTGGAGATTTGATTTGATTCACCATTGATAACTTTTCAATTTTGTCCAAAATCCAATCTTTTTGCACATGGAATGTATGATACGAATTTGATTCACTTGATGATGATGATTAGGTCCTGAAATAGCCAAAAAGAGATCAAATAATCAATTTTTGGATTTTATTTGATTTAAATTGATTTAAAATGAAATAATTCATTAAAAAATCAAATTAAATAATAAAATTGACAAATGGTCATAAGGCTGAAGCTAGGACACGTGTGTAGTGTGACAAGATCAAATCAAGTGGAAAAGAATGGGCCCATTTGACAAATTTTGACGTTTTGGGGATAGTTGACTTTTGGCAATTTTGCAAAAATGCCCAACTTCAACAATGCATAACTTCTTCAATTTTGAACTTTTGGAGGTGTTCTTGGACTTTTTAGAAAGCTTGAGATGTCCTATAACCAACCCTTTTGGTCTCATCTCATTTTTATATTCCATTCTCAAGTTATAAGCTTTGGCAAAACGGTGTTTTTGTTTACTTTCAAAAATGACCTATAATGTCCAAATTTGTAACTTCTTGTGAGTGCATTTCTTGATCTTGGGGTATGAATATGTATTGTAGGAAATTTCATCCTCTTCAAAATGAGCTTTGTATGGGTCATTTATCATAAAGTATGAGAAAGTTATGCTTGGTCAAAGTTGAGTTGACTTTTCCTATAAAACCCTAATTTAGCAACTTTTGAGTCTTGATGAATTTTGAGCAATCCTTGATGAATCATGATCAACCCTTGATCAAATGATGAAATATCCTTTAAAATGATAATGATGACAAAAAATCTTGAAGTTTGACTATATTTGGATCACAATTGACTTTTGCCCTAGCACAGTCAATTTTGGACCCTTTGAGCAATTGACTGAGCAAACTTCCTCTGCAAGGCTTGAAATTTGACATGGATGAACTTGAGAACATATTAGGACATTGGGGAGCACTTGAGGTCATTTGGATGCAAGGAAATTGATGCAACACAAAACCCTAATTTGGGGTTGACTGCCTTAGGAGATAGCTTTATTGTCCAACTCTTGAGCAATCTTGGGCCACTTGGAGGTTTTTCTTGCAATGTTGAGAGAAATATGGAAGGGAAAATTTTGGGGTACAATACAGTGGAAATAGTAAATCTAGGTACGGAAGAAGACAAGAAAGAGGTCAAGATTGGTACGAATCTAGAACCTAGTGTTAAGCAACAGTTGATTCAGATGCTGCGTGACTATGTTGAGATCTTTGCCCGGTCTTATGAAGATATGCCTGGGTTGGATACCGATATTGTGGTTCACCGCCTGCCCACCAAGGAAGACTGTCCTCCAGTGAAACATAAATTTTGCCGAATGCGCCCATAGATGTCTGAGAAAATCAAGGCTGAAGTTATGAAACAATTTGATGCCGGTTTTCTAGCAGTTACTTCTTACCCGCAGTGGGTTGCCAACATGGTTCCGGTGTCGAAGAAGGATGGTAAGGTTCGTATGTGTGTTGACTACATGGACCTGAATAGGGCAAGCCCCAAGGATGATTTCCCTTTGCCTCATATTGACGTTCTGGTTGACAACACCGCACAGCATAAGGTCTTCTCCTTTATGGATGGTTTTTCTGGTTACAATCAGATTAAGATGGCTCTCGAGGATATGGAGAAGACAATGTTCGTCACACAGTGGGGTACCTTTTTCTACAAAGTCATGCCTTTTGGATTGAAGAATGTTGGGGCAACGTATCAGCGCGCCATGGTCGCTTTGTTCCATGACATGATTCACCATGAGATTGAGGTATACGTTGACGACATGATTGCAAGGTCCCAGACTGAGGAAGAACACCTTGACCATCTTCAAAAGCTATTTGACAGGTTGAAGTTGTATAAGCTGAGGTTAAACCCGAACAAGTGCACCTTCAGAGTGAGGTCTGGTAAGCTGCTGGGTTTCATCGTTAGTGATAAAGGTATTTAGGTGGATCCTACAAAGGTGAAGGCTATACAGGAAATGCCAGCTCCCCGAACAGAAAAAGAAGTCAGAGGCTTTTTGGGACGACTGAATTACATTTCCCGATTCATTTCACATCTGACTGCTACTTGTGAGCCAATCTTCAAGCTGTTGAAGAAATATCAAGTGGTAAGATGGAACGATGAATGTCAGGCCGCTTTCGAAAGGATCAAAGAATATCTCCAAGAGCCTCTTATTCTGATGCCTCCAGTTGAAGGGAGACCTTTGATCTTATACTTGACAGTACTCGATAATTCGATGGGGTGCATGCTGGGGAAGCATGACGAGTCTGGCCGAAAAGAGCATGCTATTTAATACATTAGAAAAAAGTTTACCAACTGTGAGACCCGATACTCACTGCTTGAGAAAACTTGCTGCGCTTTGGCATGGGCTGCTCGCCGGCTGAGACAGTATATGCTAACTTACACTACTCTATTGATATCAAAGATGGATCCAATCAAGTATATCTTCGAGAAGCCTGCCTTATCTAGAAGAATAGCAAGATGGAAGATGATCTTGACTGAGTATGACATTTAATACATGACTGTGATCGGTGGATCTGGAACTGACTGTTTAACGCTGGTTCGCGAAATGTCGCGGTAAGCAAGAGTCGCCACCGTCTTTTATTTTCTCCAAATGGAAAGGACAAAAGCACAGAAAAATTCCTTATAGAGATTGCTCTCGGTTCGGGAGGTAGATTATAGAAAGGGAAGGTGTTAGCACCCTTTCTATCCATGGTTATCCATGGGCTCTTAGATACTTGCTCATTTGTGTTTTCAAAATTGTTTGTTTGCTTTTCAACTGTGGGTTTTAAAAAGTTTCTTTGAAAATTCCAGTTCGACTCTTGTATCGGTCTTCAAGAGTGTTTGAAAAGTTGCTTTCGAAAGCTTTTTGAAAAGTGTCGGTGTGAAAAGTATTTTTGATTTATTTTGAAATTAGAGCAAGTATCTAGAGTTCTCTACCTACCCTAAGGAATTCGTCTGTGTAAATGTCCTTGAAGTAGTGCCATCCCACCATTGAGATATAGGTAGCACCACCGTTGGAGGTGTTCGGGTCAATTCGAGGGTTCGGGACATGGTGATCACCGGAGCAATAGGAAGACACCTTAGAAGCTACCCTCATGCCATGTTCATGGACATGAGGACTTACTAAAACATCCTCTACTCGACGATCACCTTTCGAGAGGCAAGGCAACAGTGAGGCGTACCCTAGGGATGGTGTGTGATTCGTGTGTCGTTTTCATTTATTTTTATCTTGTCATGTATTGGTGATCTACGTGTTGCTTTTATTTTGACATTCATTCTTTCATGCAAATTAGCAGTTTAAAAGTGCGGAAATTAAAGTGCGGAAAGTAAAATTCTACGCTATTACAAGGCGCGGGTCTATACATCGCCAAATTAACAAAGACCCGTTTTGAATAAAAAATGCGGAAAGTAAATAAATTCCTAATTACTATTACAAGACTTGAGCAATTACATAATATTCACAAAGGAAAATAAAATAACATGCGAAACGAAATAAAAATTGAACGTTCGAGGGCGTTGGACCCTTTTGAAATTAAATTGAATGAAAGGTTAATAAATTATTTAATTAAAAGAAAAGAAATGTTTTTTATGTTGTTGGTATTTAATGGAATAAGAAAATTAAAATTAAAATTAAAAGAAACCCTAATTCTAAGTTATTTTTAATTATTAAAGAAAAATATTAAAGTTTAACCTAATTTACTAAAATATTTATGTATATGTTTATTTACAAAATAAATTAGTAATTAATAATAATAATAATAATAATAATAAGAAAAAGTTATTTATTAAGAAAAGTGATAAAAATTTAAAAACCCTAATTTCTACATATTTTAATTTGTTAAGAAAAATATTAAAGTTTTGAAACCTAAATTAATCTAATTAATTGTTTAAAGTTTATTTGCAAAAATAATGGTGAAATTAATATTAATAACAATAAACATTTTTTTGATTTTTCTGTATTTTATTTTTATTATGAAAATTATTTGATGGAATTAAAAGAAATAATTAAAACATTAAAAGAATTAAAAGAAAATCAAATAGAAATCAAAAACAATGCAAACCATGGGGGGTATTCAGACCCAAAGGGAGGTTTTTTGGAAGAAATTTGGCCCATTAGACAAAAAGCGTTGTTTGACTTTCTGGCATCACGTGCGTGTTCATTGACTCCTGAGTACCGTGGTCTGCATTCTTTGGCCATTGGATTGGGTTTCATGGCCATTTGTGTTATGGCCTCAACGTTCCTTAATCTTCTCAGGATGTCTGTCTCGCCATGTATTGGTGTCATGCATAAGTTGTTCTTTTGGCCATTTGGCTTTTGGCTTTTGGCCATTTGTGTTTTGGCCTCAACGTTCCTTAATGAACCTGCATGGGATCCTGTCTAAATCTGCAGTGTTGAATCTCATGAACACATTAAATAAAATCATAAAATGCAAATAAAGGCAATATATGAAGAAATTTAATGTTTAGGCACAATATGGCATGTATGAATGATTATACCCTTTTGATCATGGAGATCAAATCAATCTTACCCTTACTGGAAAATTAGTGACCTGAATGCTTTTATGCCCTTTGGATCATGGAGATCAAGCCAGCCTTATCCTTACTGAAGAAGTAGTAAGGTGTTGGTTTGTAACTGTGATGACTTGTTTGTAGTGAGAGAGGGATTTGTAATAAGGATTTCAGGGTTCTTGAAAGAATTTGATATTCTGACAGTGTTATGGCAAGGTTTTTTTTCTCTCTTTTCTCTCCTCTGGTTTGTGTGAAAAGAAGGTGATTATATAATGGAAATTAGGGTAAAGAAAATGGGCTTTGAATGTGCAATTGGGCCTCCAATGTTCACTTGAGTTCGTCACTTTCCAGGCTAAATCGCAGGGACTTAAGTGCAATTTTTGAAGTTGAAATGTGAAAACAAAATGTAGCTGGCATCGAGAACTAACTCCTGTCCGAAAATCGGCTCAATCGGATAAACGGTGAATTAGTTATGAATTTTTGAAGTTTCAGCTCAGACAAACTTATTTTGGGCTCCAGTGTCGACTCTGACACGTTCTTCAATAAAAAACTGGTATTGATCGGAGCATAATCCGGTCTCTACTTTTGAAGCAAAGTTGTAGATCTATGAGTCAGAGACCTTGTGTAAAAATATGAGTCCAATCCGATAAAAATTGACCGAGTTATGAATTTTCGAAGTTTCGGCCCAGATGAAATATTATTCAACATTCAGGATTTTCAGCGTGTCACGCACTCTGAGAAAAAAACGAAGGCCTTTTGAATACCGTTTGAACTCAATACCTTCTGTGAAAATGTAGCCAACTCAATTTGTGAAATTTTGGCGCCGGAACCAGCTCGATACGATGAAAATCGATCAAGTTATGATTTTCTGAACATGACGTAAATAAACTTCTGTCACAAATTTTCTGTATGAAAATACTTGATAAATCCACATTTTTGAAGACCTTCTGATCGAAATTGGCTTCCAGCCGTGAGAGATGAAAATGTAGATAATGTCAAGATGGAATTTAGGCCACTGGAACGGGTTCAAAATGAGTCACGGTCTTCAAGTTATGAATTTTTTAGCGCGTAAAAACTGCACTTTCAGCACACTTTTTCACCATATTTCTTCAAGAAAACTTACACATTTGGATACCTTCTTTAAAGAATTGACTCTTGAGCCGAACCTGAATTTGAGAATACGTTATCAGAGATATCTTGGTGAAATAACACCTGAATATGACGCACCGGGTTGGACTTGTGAATTTTTCTTGAGATGTTTTGAGAAATATGGGAGGGCAAATTTTGGGGTACAACAGTTGCCCCTGTTCAATCTTCTTAAACCCGAGGATATAGATTGGCTTTCGGGACTTTCGTGATCCGAAGGTGGAAGATGATTGAACACTAGAGTGCCCAGAAATTTGCACTCACATAGTAGAGTGTCAACAGTGTGATGTAGGGAATGGGCTTACAGATGCCATGTTGAGAGGTGATGGATAGGAGGATGGGTTTATAGATGCCATCTGGAAGTGTGACTGAACTTTGTCGGGAATGGGCTTATTGATGCCATTTGGAGACTGTTGGTATGTGGATGGGCTTATAGATGCCATCGGGAGGTTGTCGATCGCGTAAGAGATTCCTTAGCGAGAACTTGCGTACCTGAGAAAGAAAAATAATTACCTGGCCTGTTACAGGAGTTGATCTTCAAACTCTTTATGTAGATGTGCCCTGGCTGGATACAAGAATCGAATCTTTAAACTCTTCAGACGTGCCCTGGCGAGATACAGGAATCGAGTCCGGAGAATATAGTCGTCAACAGATACACCCTGGCAAGTTATAGGAATCGGATCTTCAAACTCTTCAGACGTGCCCTGGCAGGATACAGGAATCGAGTCTGGTAATGTTAGTCGTCAACAGATACATCCTGGCGAGATACAGGAATCAGATCTTCGAACTCTTCAGACGTGCCCTGGCAGGATACAGGAATCGAGTCTGGAATTCAGAAAGGTTGGTGAGTTGTCTCTACTGACAGGTTATTTCCATGGACGGGTGGTCTTTAACGACGAGTGTCTATAACGACGGGTGTCTATAACGACGAGTGTCTATAAAGACGAGTGTCTATGACGACGAGTGTCTATAACGACGATTGTCTATAACGACGAGTGTCTATAACGACGAGTGTCTATAACGACGAGTGTCTATGACGACGAGTGTCTATGATGACGAGTGTCTATCACGACGAGTGTCTATCACGACGAGTGTCTATCACGACGAGTGTCTATAACGACGAGTGTCTATAACGACGAGTGTCTATAACGACGAGTGTCTATAACGACGAGTGTCTATAACGACGAGTGTCTATAACGACGAGTGTCTATAACGACGAGTGTCTATAACGACGAGTGTCTATAACGACGAGTGTCTATAACGACGAGTGTCTATAACGACGAGTGTCTATAACGACGAGTGTCTATAGCGACGAGTGTCTATAACGACGAGTTGGATCAGAGAAATCTTTAGGCATTGATTTAACTGGATTTGTATTCTTTGACTGGGTTGGTCTCTTTTGACTGTATTCGTCTACATAGTTGATCTTTTAACTGTATCCTTCCTGAAAGGTAAAGGTCAGTCATATGCAATGCATGATATGGATCAAGCAATAATATTTTTCAACACATGAGATTGTATGATATGATGCGTATATGCATGTATCATGATGTATAACAATGTGATGTTTATGAATGTATATGCGTCTAGGAAAATAGATCTTTGACGGATGCCGGGAAGTCAAATCCTGGGCTGATGTTGAAGAGTGAGATTCTTCGTTTCCGTTGGGGATGATGATTGCAAGAATACCGGTCGGAGAAGATAACTCCGTTGGGGAATAAACTTGGCGAAGAGATTACTCTGCGGGGAATTACTCTGTGGAAAGAGATACTTCACTGAGATTTGATGATAACTCCGCTGGGGATTTCGTTGTTGTGCTCTGTTGGAAATGAAGGTATCTTGGTCGCATTCTTCAGCTGAACTTACCTTGGCACTTCGGTGGACAGGGCAACCGGATCATTTAGACAACTCATTATTACCCCAGTTTCTGTTGGAGAAGAAGGTACCTATGAAGGGGTTTGATGACTGCCGTTTGACAAATCTTCTTCTGGTAGGTAAGTGACGAGATACCGGGACATAGTCGTACGCTTTGATCCCTAATTTTTGCCTGGACCGCCCTTTCGGGTTTTCAGTCCACCGGGATACCCATTTTTGCCCAAGCCTCCTTTTCAGGTTTTCGACTTGCCGGGTGTACAGATTTTTTCATTTCATCCCTTATTTTGCCCGAACCTTTTTTGGTTCGTCGGGAAGCCCTTATTTTTGCCTAGGTGTGTCAACCTAGCGGGTCTTTGATTATGCGCAGTACTTTTTTCGACTATGTCCATGCTCCCAGGATGAAGGGAGGTGCCCCTGTTATAGCGTTGTGTCGCCATACCAGAAGATCTTCGCTTGATCGTCCAATGCCCCAAGTGATCCAGATGGAGGTTTGCCCCTTGATTGGAAGTGCTTTTGTTCACTAGGTATTCATCGTGCGAATTTCCTTGTTGTTCAAACAAATAGTCATATGCAAACAATGTTATATCAAAAATGCAAAGCTTATGTCTGTCTTGAAGATTTTGAAAATGCATTCTTTTTCATAAAACAAGTGAATTTTGTAAAATGTGATGTCAACTCGTTATTTTACCGCAAGCCTTAAGGAGTCAGGATACCTTTCGTAACAGTATGCTTTCGAACTAACCCATGCTTCAGCTAGGACTTTTAAGGGTTATAACGTGGCCTGGTTCACGGTTTAAGAAACAAAGGATAAAGGCTCAAATTATATTTGTACCCACCCGCTTTTCGTGATGTTCTTCAAACCTAAACTCAGCTGATCGTGCGTTAGACTTTGTTTGAGTCTTTGCTCTGATATTCCGGTGATGATTCGGATATCGACAATTTATTTTGAATAGGCAGTCATTTCTTTTTGTTAAGGGTTTGTGTGACCTCTTTTTTTGATTTTATTATCCCTATTTTTTTGCCTGAACTGTTTCTTTTGTGATTACAGTCAGCGGAATGCCCCAGTTTTGTAAGTCTCCTTCATAGGTTTTGACTTAATGGGCTTTTTGATTTTGGTAATGACTGCCTGTCCTTATGATTATTCGGAACCATCCCCATCTTTTGTTTCGGAGGGACTCTTTTGATGCCGTTCATTGTGCACCTGGATCAACTGAGAGAACTACCATGCCCCAGGTTATGATTAAGGGTTTTAATTTTCGAAAAGAAAAACTCCTACTTCTTTGGCTCAGAGGGGTTGACGAGGAATTATCTTCCTTATAACTCCAGTGTTTAGGGATTGAAACAATGTCTGTACCTCATCAGCGGGGTCTGTTCAAAAGCATACTGTAAATGTCGTGGTATCGTTTTCGTCATCCTCCCTCAAGAGGCTTAGAATTTCTTAATCAAGAGTTGATCATCAAAAAATATGAAATCAGTTTGAATATAGCGAATGCGAATATATACCTTCAAAACAGACATATGCGATGCATTAATGAAATAACAACGTTTAACATGAATAAATGTTTGAACAGTCAAAAGAAAGTTACAACTTGAAAATTCTAATAAACAAAAGTCTTCTCATCTCAGGGCTTGTTACTTCAAATGGTGAATCCGGTAGGGATGGTAGAAACATTCAGCCTGACCCACTTGGGTGAAATCCACTGCTCCTTCATTAATCAGATCCTGGACTTTGTTCTTCAGAGCCCAGCAGTCAGCAGTGTCATGTCCAGGACTATCAGAGTGATATGCACACCTTTTGTTGGGATGATAGTTAGGAGCAGAGATGTTGGGGTTCCGGGGAGGAGCCCTTAGTGTAATCAGATTCAACCTCAACAGGTGTTGTAAAGCTTGAAACAGCGGCATGTTAAGCTGGGTGAACTGCCTCTTGGCCCTGCTTGGCTTACTCTGATCAACCTGTTGCTCTGGGCGAGGATGATGCTGGGCTTGTGAAGTGGTAGCAATTTGGAGAGGTCTATTCTTCACCATACCAGACTCTTGTCCTCTTGGAAGCTGATCAAAGACCTGGTCCCTGACTCGGACTGGTTGCTTCATATTGGATCTGTCTTGGTGGAGTTGACTGATCATGGTCCTCAACTCTTCTTGCTCCCGAGCTAAATCTTGGATGAGAGCCCTTTGCCCCAGCATCTGGGTTTTCATTGTATCTACCTCAGTTTGTAGACGTTTCAGCCGTTCGTCCTTGTCATCTTCGGGACTTTTCTTGGCCAGATTCCCCATGAGGAGTGTCCTTAACTCCTCTTGCCCCTTGGATAGGCTTAGGAAGATCTCCCTGAACTGAATCTCTTGAGCATGAAGACCCTGGTTATCTTGTTGGGAAGCCATTGCTGAAATAAACAGCGAAAAAGGGTAAGTGACCTGCAACAAGGGTACCTGTAATGCAATGATATGTATGATATGCATGCAATGTTTTCAAGGACCTCGCGGGGTAAACAAGAAAATTGTTAGAATTGGGATCTGGTAGCTTGATTGAAGGAACTTCATGTTGTTGAGAGTCCTTCTTCAAGGGTCAAGGCTCACCATATCGAGTGGGTCATAGCCCCTGACCACCTTGGCTAGAGGAAAATAAATCCCCTTTGCCCCTTGCTATACAGTTTGATTCATCATGACCTGCATCACAGACCCTTGAGATCCTTGAAATGGATTAGTCCTTATGTAGGATGTATGCAATGGTATGATGTCATGTTATGCGTGGGGTGATATAAGTAACCCTGTTATGAGTCCAGATTAAAGACTGTAAACAAAACCTGCAAGAAAGTGACAGATAACAAGCATACAAGTAGTCAAGTACGAAGGCACACAAGTCACACAAAAGAGCCCTTAGATTTTAGGCCAGCATGGGGTCTAGGTATTACCCTCTTTCAGTTTGTTGGTTAAGACCTGTCCTATCAAGAGTAACCGGGTTCTAGAGGATCCCAATATCACTGACTACCCTCAATCGGTCATAACTCCAGCATCGCAATCTTTTCTTGCGGCCAGAACCATCACGAGAGTTTAGCCTCAATGGGCGTAGCATACTGCTACTGTTCTATTGGCCAAGTTGGGTCATTTAAGGTTCTAAGGTCGGTTGGTGCTTAATGACTCCTCAGAAGACTCATATTCTCCTCGTTGCAACACAAGGGATATCGGTACAGACCAAGGTGCCACACCAACGTAGCCACTACTTCACCCGTGTCGGTCTACGCCGGACAGGTCCCTCACAGCTTATGCTACCTAACAGGGTATCCCCAGATCCGGGTTAGGATCTATGTAACTCCGATGCAGCCCACAATAATAAAGCAAACAAACACAGCAATTGAAAACACAAGTGATCTTAGTCCTAAGGTACACTTCACTTTATAAGAGTCCCCAACAGAGTCGCCAGTTCTGTGATCGGTGGATCTGGAACTGACTGTTTAACGATGGTTTGCGAAATGTCGCGGTAAGCAAGAGTCGCCATCGTCTTTTATTTTCTCCAAATGGAAAGGGCAAAAGCACAGAAAAATTCCTTATAGAGATTGCTCTCGGTTCGGGAGGTAGATTATAGAAAGGGAAGGTGTTAGCACCCTTTCTATCCATGGTTATCCATGGGCTCTTAGATACTTGCTCATTTGTGTTTTCAAAATTGTTTGTTTGCTTTTCAACTGTGGGTTTTAAAAAGTTTCTTTGAAAATTCCAGTTCGACTCTTGTATCGGTCCTCAAGAGTGTTTGAAAAGTTGCTTTCGAAAGCTTTTTGAAAAGTGTCAGTGTGAAAAGTATTTTTGATTTGTTTTGAAATTAGAGCAAGTATCTAGAGTTCTCTACCTACCCTAAGGAATTCGTCTGTGTAAATGTCCTTGAAGTAGTGCCATCCCACCATTGAGAGATAGGTAGCACCACCGTTGGAGGTGTTCGGGTCAATTCGAGGGTTCGGGACATGGTGATCACCGGAGCAATAGGAAGACACCTTAGAAGCTACCCTCATGCCATGTTCATGGACATGAGGACTTACTAAAACATCCTCTACTCGACGATCACCTTTCGAGGGGCAAGGCAACAGTGAGGCGTACCCTAGGGGTGGTGTGTGATTCGTGTGTCGTTTTCATTTATTTTTATCTTGTCATGTATTGGTGATCTACGCGTTGCTTTTATTTTGACATTCATTCTTTCATGCAAATTAGCAGTTTAAGAGTGCGGAAATTAAAGTGCGGAAAGTAAAATTCTACGCTATTACAAGGCGCGGGTCTATACATCGCCAAATTAACAAAGACCCGTTTTGAATAAAAAATGCGAAAAGTAAATAAATTCCTAATTACTATTACAAGGCTTGAGCAATTACATAATATTCACAAAGGAAAATAAAATAACATGCGAAACGAAATAAAAATTGAACGTTCGAGGGCGTTGGACCCTTTTGAAATTAAATAGAATGAAAGGTTAATAAATTATTTAATTAAAAGAAAAGAAATGTTTTTTATGTTGTTGGTATTTAATGGAATAAGAAAATTAAAATTAAAATTAAAAGAAACCCTAATTCTAAGTTATTTTTAATTATTAAAGAAAAATATTAAAGTTTAACCTAATTTACTAAAATATTTATGTATATGTTTATTTACAAAATAAATTAGTAATTAATAATAATAATAATAATAAGAAAAAGTTATTTATTAAGAAAAGTGATAAAAAGTTAAAAACCCTAATTTCTACATATTTTAATTTGTTAAGAAAAATATTAAAGTTTTGAAACCTAAATTAATCTAATTAATTGTTTAAAGTTTATTTGCAAAAATAATGGTGAAATTAATATTAATAACAATAAACATTTTTTTGATTTTTCTGTATTTTATTTTTATTATGAAAATTATTTGATGGAATTAAAAGAAATAATTAAAACATTAAAAGAATTAAAAGAAAATCAAATAGAAATCAAAAACAATGCAAACCATGGGGGGTATTCAGACCCAAATGGAGGTTTTTTGGAAGCAATTTGGCCCATTAGACAAAAAGCGTTGTTTGACTTTCTGGCATCACGTGCGTGTTCATTGACTCCTGAGTACCGTGGTCTGCATTCTTTGGCCATTGGATTGGGTTTCATGGCCATTTGTGTTCTGGCCTCAACGTTCCTTAATCTTCTCAGGATGTCTGTCTCGCCATGTATTGGTGTCATGCATAAGTTGTTCTTTTGGCCATTTGGCTTTTGGATTTTGGCCATTTGTGTTTTGGCCTCAACGTTCCTTAATGAACCTGCATGGGATCCTGTCTAAATCTGCAGTGTTGAATCTCATGAACACATTAAATAAAATCATAAAATGCAAATAAAGGCAATATATGAAGAAATTTAATGTTTAGGCACAATATGGCATGTATGAATGATTATACCCTTTTGATCATGGAGATCAAATCAATCTTACCCTTACTGGAAAATTAGTGACCTGAATGCTTTTATGCCCTTTGGATCATGGAGATCAAGTCAGCCTTATCCTTACTGAAGAAGTAGTGAGGTGTTGGTTTGTAACTGTGATGACTTGTTTGTAGTGAGAGGGGGATTTGTAATAAGGATTTCAGGGTTTTAGGGTTCTTGAAAGAATTTGATATTCTGACAGTGTTGTGGCAAGGTTTTTTTTCTCTCTTTTCTCTCCTCTGGTTTGTGTGAAAAGAAGGTGATTATATAATGGAAATTAGGGTAAAGAAAATGGGCTTTGAATGTGCAATTGGGCCTCCAATGTTCACTTGAGTTCGTCACTTTCCAGGCTAAATCGCAGGGACTTAAGTGCAATTTTTGAAGTTGAAATGTGAAAACAAAATGTAGCTGGCATCGAGAACTAACTCCTGTCCGAAAATCGGCTCAATCGGATAAACAGTGAATTAGTTATGAATTTTTGAAGTTTCAGCTCAGACAAACTTATTTTGGGCTCCAGTGTCGACTCTGACACGTTCTTCAATAAAAAACTGGTATTGATCGGAGCATAATCCGGTCTCGACTTTTGAAGCAAAGTTGTAGATCTATGAGTCAGGGACCTTGTGTAAAAATATGAGCCCAATCCGATAAAAATTGACCGAGTTATGAATTTTCGAAGTTTCGGCCCAGATGAAATATTATTCAGCATTCAGGATTTTCAGCGTGTCACGCACTCTGAGCAAAAAACGTAGGCCTTTTGAATACCTTTTGAACTCATTACCTTCTGTGAAAATGTAGCCAACTCAATTTGTGAAATTTTGGCGCCGGAACCAGCTCGATACGATGAAAATCGATCAAGTTATGATTTTCTGAACATGACGTAAATAAACTTCTGTCACAAATTTTCTGTATGAAAATACTTGATAAATCCACATTTTTGAAGACCTTATGATCGAAATTGGCTTCCAGCCGTGAGAGATGAAAATGTAGATAATGTCAAGATGGAATTTAGGCCACTGGAACGGGTTCAAAATGAGTCACGATCTTCAAGTTATGAATTTTTTAGCGCGTAAAAACTGCACTTTCAGCACACTTTTTCACCATATTTCTTCAAGAAAACTTACACATTTGGATACCTTCTTTAAAGATATGACTCTTGAGCCGAACCTGAATTTGAGAATACGTTATCAGAGATATCTTGGTGAAATAACACCTGAATATGACGCGCCGGGTTGGACTTGTGAATTTTTCTTGAGATGTTTTGAGAAATATGGGAGGGCAAATTTTGGGGTACAACAACGACCCAGAAAGAAATTAAGGGAAGTGTGTTGGCAGATCATTTGGCACAGCAGGCAGTGGATGATTACCAGTCTATGAACTTCGAGTTCCCGAATGAGAATATCATGTTGGTGACTGACTGTGAGACACCTGGACCGGATGAAGGACCTGAGGAGGGATCCCGATGGTCTATGTACTTTGATGGAGCTTCAAACGCTTTGGGTAATGGCATTGGTGCCATGATCATATCTCCTGAAGGCTCTCATACTCCGTTCACTGCCCAACTATGTTTCAACTGCACCAACAATATGGTGGAGTATGAAGCGTGCATCATGGGTCTTCGAGAAGCAGTTGACCTAAGGATTAAGTTCTTGAGTGTATTCGAAGATTCCGCTCTCGTGATCAGTTAGATCAAAGGTGAGTGGGATATGAAACACCCAAATCTTATTCCTTACAAGGAGTATGTATTGACTTTGCTTCCACACTTCGAGGAGATAACCTTTGAACACCTCCCTAGAGAGGAGAATCAGTCGGCGGACGCGTTAGCTACGATGTCTTCTATGTTCAAGGTTAGATGGGACAATGAAGCTCCCCAGATTACCATTGAGAGGCTGGACGAACCCGCACGTTGTTGTGACATCGAGACTGAGGAAGTAGCAGATAAGCCCTGGTTTCACGAGGTAAAAAGGTATCTTGAGGCTCAAGAATAACTTGAGGGTGCATCTGTCAATGATAAGAAGTTTCTGAGGAGATTTGCGGCGAAGTTCTTTATCAGTAATGGAATTCTTTACAAGCGTAACCATGACTCAACCTTACTGCGATGTGTGGATAAGAACGAGGCAGAAAGGATTATGGTAGAGTTTCACGAAGGTACTTTCAGGACTCATTCCAGTGGGCATACCATGGCAAAGAAGATCCTACGGGCAGGATATTATTAGTCCACCATGGAAGCCGACTGTTATCAGCATTCTCGGACCTATCATAAGTGCCAAGTCTATGCTGATAAGGTGCATATACCTCCAGTTCCTTTGAACGTCTTGACAGCTCCTTGGCCTTTTGCAATGTGGGGCATCGACATGATCGGCGAGATCAGACCTACTGCGTCCAATGGGCATCGTTTCATTCTGGTAGCGATTGATTACTTTACAAAATAGGTTAAAGCAGATTCCTTTGCTACTGTAACTAAGAACGTTGTGGCACGGTTTATTCGGCATAATCTGATATGTCGATACAGTGTACTAGAGAGGATCATTACGGACAATGGTACAAATCTCAATAATACGATGATCACCGAGCTCTGCAAGCAATTCAAGATACAACATCATAACTCTTCTCCCTACCGGCCGAAGATGAATGGGGCTGTTGAAGCGGCTAATAAGAACATCAAGAAGATTATGCAGAAGATGACGGTGACATACAAAGATTGGCATAAGATGTTACCATTTTCTCTTCATGGGTATCGTACCTCAGTGCGGACGTCAACAGGGGCAACACCCTATTCCTTGGTATATGGCATGGAGGTCGTCTTGCCCATTGAAGTTCAGATACCCTCTCTTCGGATTATGAAGGATGCAGGTTTGAGCAAAGATGACTGGATTCAGAGTCGGCTTGATCAGCTAAACCTAATTGATGAAAAGAGACTTACTGCTATTTGACATGGTCAAACGTATCAAAAATGGATGATCAAGGCATTTAACAAGAAATTTATACGACAAGAGTATCAAGTTGGGGATCTGGTGATCAAGCGCATCATACTACCTCAAGGTGATCCAAGGGGCAAATGGACCCCTACGTTCGAAGGTCCATTTTTGGTTAAGAACATTTTCTCAGGAGGAGCTATGATTCTAACCACCATGGATGGTGACGACCTTCCTCACCCTGTCAATGCAGACATAGTGAAAAAATACTACGCATAATCAAAGACCCGCTAGGTTGACTGACCTAGGCAAAAATAAGGGCTTCCCTTCAAACCAAAAGGGTTCGGGCAAAAATAAGGGATGGAAATATATAAAAAAATTGTACACCCGGCAAGTCGAAAACTTGAAAAGGCGGCTTGGGCAAAAAAGGGTATCCCGGTGGACCGAAAACTCGAAAGGGAGGTCCAGGAAAAAATTAGGGATCAAAGCGTAACACTATGTCTCATTGAATCACCTTGCAACCAGACTTCGGTATCGACTATCAAGCTCGGACGACACTAATCAATCTGATCTACCTTCAACCAAGTAGCAAAGTGATGAGATGCTTGAAGACATAAAGGCGATAGCAGAGTTGGAACCCAGTGGGATTGTTCACATAGCTGTTTTTATTTGTTTTTCACAAATTGTATAAACTCTATTGCCCAGCAGCGTTCTCTTACTAGGACGTCAGCCTCTTGTACAAAAGACGCCTATTTACAGGCCAAACTTCAAAGTCAATACAATTCGTTTTCACAAATAAATTTTTCTTTTTCTGTTTTGTTTTGGAAGAACGTCCAATGTTCATTTTTTATATATGCATTTGACATTAATTGCTGCTCATGAATATTTACATGTGAAACAAAAGACGATTACTCGTAATATCAGAGACGGGGGAAAATAAGAATTGTCCAGACATTACAGTTGCTCTGTCCACCAGGTACAGGGATAGATTTAGCTGAAGAATATGACTAAGGTACATTCACTCCCCGCAGAGTAAGGAGAAGACAGTAATGTTAACTCTCCCCAGCTGAGGCTCACAACCGCGAATGAGTCGGCAATATTCTCCCCAAGTAGAGTTTATCCATCATTAGCACTAGACAAATTATCCCCTGCGGAGTCTGGAAAATTTTCCCCAACAGAGTTTGAAGAATTATCTCCAGTAGAATCTAGAAGATTGTCCCCAGTAGAGTCTAAAAGGTTATTCTCTGGGAAGTCGCAATTGGAAAAACATCCCCAGCGGAGTTCATTCCTTTCACAAACAGAAATTCAATCCCCAACAGGTTTCATTATCACCAGCAATGGTAATTCATCCCCAGCTGAATTCATCAGCAGAATCCTCAGTAGAGCATCTATTCCCCACAGAGTCATTCTCTCGTCAGTTTATTCCCCAGTGGAGTTATCCTCTCCTGCAAGTTTATTCTCACAAACATCTTCATCCACTATCCTCAGCGGAAACGAAGAATTTAATTCTTTTCTCCAGCAGCAATCCGAGATTTATTTTCCCTAGCTAAAAACACCACATTTCCATACATCATGAGACATGCATATACGCATCATACAACACAATCTCATTTATTTTAAGAACATCATTGCTTGATACATATCATGCATTACATACAGCTAACATTTACCTTTCAGGAAAGATGCAATCAAACTCTCACGGAATTTAAGCTATGAAGCCTTTTCCTCAGTTGAATAACGGATGACTAAAGTTCCTAAATGTCAATAGAAATAATTCCTAAGTTGAATAACGGATGATTGAAGTTCCTAAATGTCAACATAAATGTTTTCCTCAGTTGAATAACAGATGACTGAAGTTCCTAAATGTCAGCAGAGATGATTCCTCAGTTGAATAACGGATGACTGAAGTTCCTAAATGTCAGCATAGATGATTCCTCAGTTGAATAACGGATGACTGAAGTTCCTAAATATCAACGGAGATGTTTTCCTCAGTTGAATAACGGATGACTGAAGTTCCTAAATGTCAACAAAGATGTTTTCCTCAGTTAAATAACGGATGACTGAAGTTCCTAAATGTCAACAGAGATGTTTTCCTCAGTTGAATAACGGATGACTGAAGTTCCTAAATGTCAGCAGAGGTATTTTCCTCAGTTGAATAACGGATGACTGAAGTTCCTAAATGTCAGCAGAGATGTTTTCCTCAGTTGAATAACGGATTACTGAAGTTCCTAAATATCAACCGAGATGTTTTCCTCAGTTGAATAACAGACGATCGAAGTTCCTAAATGTCAATAGAGATGATTCCTCTGTAGAATAATGGACGATCGAAGTTCCTAAATGTCAATAGAGATGATTCCTCTGTAGAATAACGGACGATCGAAGTTCCTAAATGTCAATAGAGATGTTTCCTCTGTAGAATAACGGACGATCGAAGTTCCTAAATGTCAATAGAGATGTTTCCTCAATAGAATACGGAAGATCGAAATTCCTAAAATTCGAAAAGATACGATTCACCAGAAGAATGACGGACGATTGAAGCTCCTAAAATTCTACTTCTTTCAACAAAGATCAGCCTTCCCCAGCGGAATCTTCCTCAACTACAAGTATACAAGCTCTCGCTAAGGAATCTCTTATGCAATCGACACTCTTTCAGATGGCATCTTTAAGCCCATCCCCTCGTTAGCAATTTCCAAATGACATCTGTAATCCCATTCCCGACATCACAAGACAATTACCATTTCATGCGAGTGCAAATTTCTGGGCACTCTAGTGTTCAATCCTTTTCCACCTTTGGATCACGAAAGGCACGAAAGCCAATCTATATCCTCCGGTTTAAGAAGATTGAACAGGGGCAGCTGTTGTACCCCAAAATTTGCCCTCCCATATTTCTCAAAACATTTCAAGAAAGATCCTTAAGTTGCTCAAAGTAGTCCAAGGGTTGGCCAGACAAGCTCTCTCCTAAGGTAGTCTACCTCAAATTAGGGTTTCATGTTACATTAAGATACTTGAGTCCAAGGGAACCAAAATGCTCACCAATGTCCTAATATGTTATCAAGATCATCCATGTCAAGTTTCAAGCCTTGCAGAGGAAGTTTGCTCAGTCAATTGCTCAAAGGCCTGAAAATCGACTATACTAGGGCAAAAGTCAACTGTGGCCCACATACAGTCAAACTTCAAGATTTTTGGCCAACATCCTCATTTTGAAGTATATTTCATTATTTAATCAAGTATTTATCATGATTCATCAAGGATTGCTTATAATTCATCAAGACTCAAAAGTTGCTAAATTAGGGGTTTGTAGGAAAAGTCAACTCAACTTTGACCAAGCATAACTTTCTCATACTTTATGAGAAATGACCCATTCAAAGCTCATTTTGAAGAGGATGCAATTCCCCATAATCCATCTTCATCTCCAAAGATCAAAATATGCACTCATAAGAAGTTATGAATTTGGACATTATAGGTCACTTTGAAAAGTCAACAAAAACACCTTTTTTGTTA
Source organism: Vicia faba (assembly GCA_948472305.1). Classification (NCBI taxonomy): domain Eukaryota; kingdom Viridiplantae; phylum Streptophyta; class Magnoliopsida; order Fabales; family Fabaceae; genus Vicia; species Vicia faba. Next base: position 444,861,052 of record OX451740.1, read on the forward strand.
AAGCTTCATACTTGAGCATGGAATATCAAATTGAGATGAGACCAAAAGGGTTGATTATAGGACATCTCAAGCGTTATAAAAAGTCCAAGAACATCTCTAAACAGTCAAAATTAAGGAAGTTATGCATTGGTGAAGTTGACCTTTTTTGCAAAATTGCCAAAAGTCAACTATCCCTAAAACTTCAAATTTTGCCAAATGGGCCCAATCTTTTTCACTTGTTTTGAGTTGGCAACATAGTCCACGAGCTCTAGCCTTTGCCACTTGTCCATATCTTATTTTTATTATTCATTTTGATTTTTATTTGAATTAATTCAATTTAAATCAAAACAAATCATATAAAATCAAAATTATTGAAAACCAAAGATTGTATGCTTGTTTCAGGCTTTATTATACATCTAGCAAACATTCAAACTCATGAAAGGCATTAGAGTGGACAAAAAGATTGAAAAAAGCTATTTTTGGAATGATATTGAAAGTGAATCAAATCAAATCAAAAATCAGTGAAGGAGAAAGATTTGGATCAGGTTTGGAACCCTAATCTATTCCTTGGTACATATAGAACAAAGCCAGACCTAAAAACAAGTTGGAAACAGGCGCAACAAGCAAAGCAAGATCGGAAAAAAAATCAAGAAAAGTGGTAGATCGAATTTGCACTTAGAGGCATCCTAAAGGCTTTCTATCCATCTCAATCCCTTCCTGAGGTTCCCAGCAAGCCAAATCCATTGAAACCAAGCATTTTCAAGCCCCAAAAAGCTCTGTAAGTCGCTCACGACATAGCCCTGTTCTTGAATTCGAATAACACGATTTAGGCATTGTTAGATTGAATTAATCACATATTCTTGATCTATGAGACATATGCAAGCTTTCTGCATCATTTAATTTCATTTATATGGCCTGTAGCGAATTTCACCATTGTTAGGTTTTTCGGTTCCGTTTTAGGGTTTTTGTTTACAGGAAAAATCAGCCTTCGTAAGTGGTACCGTCATGTTCAGGAGGACGGGACGAACTCAACCATGATGTATGTGAATATGATTTTCTCTCAGCATGCAGTCCTCCAGATGTATGGACTTCTAAGGTACGTAACGTTCTTGTTGTTAGCTGCTGGGATGTGACACTTTAATCTAATGAAGTTCTCAGATATTAGAAGTTTCCATCGTAAAAATGTTCTCAGAATATCTTTATCCATTGAAAATTGAAGAGCTTACTTCATTAAATGAGTTTTCAGTATAGAAAAAGGCTAGTGATTCAACCCAAGACATCTGTCTTTTTTGAACCACGCCTAGCATTTATTGCAATGCGTTGGGAGATGAGATTATTTTGAGATTAGACAATATATCTTACACTTAACCCTATGTATGACTTATGCACTTCCAAAAATTATTTGTCATCATTGCAAAAATGTTTTATATACTCACTCACTAACTCCAATTCACACACCATCGTTACACTACAAGTACAACCTTCCTACACTTTTTCCCTTTAGGCTATACTATCTTTATCCCAAAAACCACTTTGTAATCTTGATCATTTTAATCCATGGATAACTACATGTCTAAGACTCAACGTTTGCTTCTACAACAACAACAATTGGAAAACTCAACAACATAGTGATTCATCTCAAACCACTTTGGCTTTGCCGATTGAACATCTACATGTTCTTGTTGAAATGATAGTAGACTTTGACAATGTTGTTGCTCATGGATTCGATCTCTTTGATGTGTTAAAAATCCAAGGATGGGAAAACTAATTCAATCTTCTAAAAGGACCAACCTATCTTGATCTTGTCAAAAATTTTGGGCCAATGCTTTCATTTTGGATGCATATATTGTATGCTCTAAAATCAAGGGTCATGAAATCTACTTTTGTGAAGCTGATATTGCTAAACTTCTTCAACATGAAAACTCTGGTGTTCAATTCTATAATAATAGAGCTTCTCAATTACTAAGACCTAAGTCATATTATTTGAGAATATTCATAAGATCTCTCCATTCATCTTCAGAAACAGAAAAGATTTTCATTTGGAAACAACCCTCTTCAACAACTTAAGGGTTTGGTTCAGAATTCTTGTTGGAAGTATTTTTCACAAGAGCTCAACAAATTCTGCTAAGTTTCTGGATATAGATCTCAAGTATCTTCTGTATCACTTGGAAAATGGAGAAAGAATTAACTTTCCTGCAGGTCTCTTTGATTATCTTCGTCACTCAGTTAGCTTCTCCAAAAATATGTCCAAGAATCAAAGGAATTGGATTCCTTATGAAAGATTGATATATGCGTTCTTGATTGAAAGTAAAATTATAGAATCTTTTAACCAACAAACTGAGCCAGAAGTCTTTATTGGTAAATCTTTCAACGGTAAAGATTTGCAAGACTTTTCGTTAACTATTGAGGTAATTAAGGAACCAGAAAAGTTAAATCAGAAGGCCATCTCTAGAAGGAAAATATCCCTTCCTGCTTTGGTTCAACAACCCAAGCTTGTGTTTTATGACTTATCTAATAAGGAGAAAATGGTGAAAACAAAGAGAAAGCACTCTGAGAAGGAACTTCATGGTGATTCTTCTTGGGATAAGATGAAATCTCTGAAGCAAGACTCTATGGAAGCAAGAGGTCAACCAGTTGGGTTGAAGGAAACGCTGGAAAATCTAAAGGCTGTTTTGGAAAAGCAATAAGAAGATAATCATTTCATCCATCAATTCTTGAAGCCTTATCCCTTTGTCTTAGAACTCAAGAATAGTTTTTCGTTTGTTTCTAATATAATCATATCTTTATCCCTTTTATTTTAATGAAAAATTCATTTTGTCTTTTAAATCTTTTTAACTTCTGACAAAAGGGGAGAAAGAGTATATGATTTTGATAGTATTTACTCTCAAGATCTCAAACCCAAACATGATATAATGCTTTTACTGCTAACCATTTGTTTGATGTTTGATTAAGGAACTTTGTAAAAGTTCACTAATTTTCATAGACAGGTTAAATTGGCTATCAGAAGATTGTCATATGGCAATCAGAAGGCAAGATCAAGATGCGTAAAGATTGCTCTGATGAACTAAGCATCTGAGAACAAGTATCTATTAGAAGTTGTCAACTGTCTAAAACAAATCATGCTCTGATACTATGTTTTGGTCAGAAGTTTCTGACTAAGTTAAAGGTTGAAACAAGCTCTAATACAATGTATGTTTTAGAAGTTGTGAACTTCTTGAAAATATGTTTAAATCAAGCTATGGTTTACCCACACTATTTAGAAGTTGTGAACTTTATGAAAGTAAGGTAATCATGTGTTGAGAACACTTATTATTTCAGAAGTTGTGAACTTAAGATATGGTTAATCAAGCCCTGATACCCCACATTGTTCATAAGTTGTGAACTTTCTGAAAGTAAGGTAATCGTGTCTTGACAACACCTATTGTTCAGAAGTTGCAAACTTTCTGAAGGTATGGTGATCAGACTTTGATGCTTCAGAAGTTGTGAACTGTCTAGAAGCTTAACAAAGTTCTTCTATTACTAAGCATTCATTTCAGGAGTTGTGAACTATCTGAAAGAATGTCAGTGTATGCTCTGACAACATTTTCTCCGTTACCACGAAACTGTTCTAAAGTTGTAAACTATCTAAAAGTTTTGTAACCAGGTTATGATAAACCAAACTTTGATACTTCAAAATTAGTAAACTTCTAGAAGTGTATTAAGTATGCGGTGAACCAGGTATTGTTTAGAGGTTGTGAACCTTATGAAGACATGGTTAAGAGACATGGTCAAATGACATGTTCTAAAGACATGGTCTAAAGACATGGTCTAAGACATGATCTAAGACATGATCTAAGACATGGTCTAATACATGATCTAAGACATGGTCTGAGACATATCCTAAGACATGTTCTAAGACATGGTCTGAGACATGGTCAGAAGACATGTTAGAATGATATGGTCAGTCAAGAAATGGTTCAGGTGTTGAACCTTCTGATGACATGATATTGTGCAACTTCTGGTGGCACGATTCTAGTTTATGGAAGAACCAGTGAATTAGTTCTGACGTTTGATGCAAGACATCAAGACAATGACTAAATATGTTTTATTACTTCATAGTATTTTGATAGCAAGCCAGGTTTTAAGATGAAGACCCGACATTTCTAGTCATACTCTGATGAGATGTCAATGGAGAAGTGTTCCTTCTTTATGTTACATTGTGTACTACTAAATTCATTTTTTGAGTCTTGGGCTCAGGGGGAGACTCTGAACAAGCATAAATGATATTTTGGGTATTAACAGATTTAGGGGGAGCTAGTTAGCTTTTCTGAAGTTGCATTTGATGGTGATTACCCTTTATGAATTTTTCTATCAAAATACATGTTTTTGTCATCATAAAAAAGGGGGAGATAGTAAGAACAAGATTGGTTATGCATATGGCCTTAAGTTTTGATGATAACTTTACATGTTATCTTAGAGAATAATTGGGCACCCTAGTGGTTTATGTCTAGTGTGTAGCTTTTTCTAAACAGGTTATGACTCTGGTAAGAAGGCGTGTGACATCATCAGGTTATGAACTCAACACTGAGGAAGAATACCCATGGTGTGTTACAAGTTAAGTCAGGGTTCTGAAATTCTTCTCATGCAACAGTTCTAAAGAACATTAGTAAAAGAGCTTCTGATCGTAACTTATGCAAAGAAGCTTTAGAGGCCTTCTAAAGCTTTACTTATGTTGTTCAAAGTTTTGAGGATGTTGAAGACAAAGTTCTATTAAACGAATTCGGAAGATATGAAGACATTCTTCTAAAGACCAAGTGCTGAAGACTCTGAAGGCAAGGGTTCTCTGAACAAGCTCTGAAGACTCAAAGACTTAGGTTTTGAAGATACACGGTTTTGATCCTTCTACAACATGCTTCATCAACATACAAATAAAAAGCCTATGAATATATATAAGACAAAGATAAAGACTAAGGGAATGTGTGTGATAGTGAGTATGAAAGTACAAAAGTACACCAAGACCTCTACTTTAATAGGGTGGCATAAGGACAAATATTTTTGTACTATTATTTACCTGTCTCACCATGATTGTTGGGAATAAAACAACTGTATTTGTGTTTCCTATTCTACCTTCCAACATATCTCTTTTTCAGCTATAAAAGGAGGACTTGGAAGAATTTTAAATTAACGAATCTGTTATACAAAACTACAGCAAGTTGTTGCCCATACTCTGTAGAGTAATTCTTTGTATAGTTTTATAAATAAGCAAGGAGCTTTTTTTATATCTTGCTATCAACACTTTTGTGTTGATGTACTTAAACATTGTGTAATCTACTTGTGTAGAAGCATCTTTATGTACACATATTTGTAAATCAACGGTTGTTGATATGTTCCTTAAGAGACTCTATAAGTCTGGATTCTCAAGAAGACTTTGGTTGCGGTCATAGTGGATTTGCAATAAGGATCAGTGAACTTATTAGGGGTGCCAATAAGGTTGATCAGACTTATTGTGGTTGTCTGTAATCTGGTTGATTATAGTGGATTAAGTCCTTGTGTATAAGGCAAATCACCTTGAGGGATGGAGTGGAGTAACTTAGTTAACAGTGAACTAGGATAAAAATAGTCGTGTTCATCTATTTTTATTCACTTGTTATATTTGTGTTTGAGTTGTGAAAAGATTATATTTGGTTCAACCCAATTCAAACCCCTTTTCTTATGTTTCTTGCACCTTCAGTTTAGAACCTAAAATCTAAAGGTTTAATGAGTTATTGTTTTGAAAATACATGGACTATTCATCTAGCAACACCCATTCAAATGAGTGTTCTACTAAAGAGGATAAAAGAAAAAGAAAAACTAGAGATGCTAGAATGATAACTAAATTAATAAAAGTATGTAACTCGAGTGTTAGGTTGTCGATCGAGTATGATTATAAAACTTGGGCTTGTTATGGTAAGAATGCTTCCCTTTTTAGGAGTTATGCGGAGTTCCATGAACGTAGTAAAGTGAATATTTTTCTAGATGAATGGAGCTTGGTATCAACTAATTTAAAACAAAACATATGGACACAAATTAAGGTACTAATTTTAATTTACATGATTTGATAGTATTTTTTTAATTACTAATACATACTTATTGATGTAACTATAATCAGTTTTTGAGTTTAAAGAAAGTGGGGAGAATAAGTTGATAAATAAGTGGATCTCTTATGCTAGTAGGCGTTGGAGGGGATTTAAGTCATAACTCACACGTGATTACATTAGGAAGACGAAGCCTGATTTTAAGCATCCAATTGTAAAATATGGCTTTATTGAGAAGGATGTTTGGGAGAAGTTTGCCAAGCATCATATTTCTGGTGATTTTTTGGTTAGTCGTAAACTTATTTTTCTGAAGAATAATCTTATTTTTTTATATTGATGTTTTTTAGATCAAACCATTAATATTTTTACGATGTTTATAACAATGTTCAAAGTCAATAAGGAATGGAAAATAAGGAAACAAAATCCCCATATATTGTCTCGTGGGAGTTACAAAAAACTTGAAGAAAAAATTATTAATGAGATAAAAAACAACAACTGAGAGATGACTCGATAAGTCATGATCGCAGATCATCTACACCATAACGACATGAGAAATGGAAGAAGACCCGACAAAGAACAAATGGAGAGTTCACTTCAGATGCCTCATGTGCAGTCATTGATAAGATTTTATGTAGATCCTTTTGTCAATGAGAATATTAAATGTAGGAGTTTTTATGTGTAGGATTTATTGTGTGTAATTTAAATTCTGATACTCATTCTGATACAGACGCCATTCTGATACTCATTCAAATTCTCTTTCAGATTCAGCAATCACTCTTGGATGGCATCTACAAGCCCATCTCCAACAACTTTCTATCACCTCTCTAAATGGCATCTTTAAGCCCATTCCCTCTACCATCACATCACCGAGTGCAAATTTCCGGGCACTCTAAGTGTCCAATCATCTTCCACCTTTGAGTCACAAATGGCAAAACATGCCAATCTAACTCTTCAGGCTTAAGAAGATTGAACAGGGGCAGCTGTTGTACCCCAAAATTTTCCCTCTCATTTATCAAGAATTTACACACAAGATCTCCTTGGGCTCAAGACTCCACTAGGGTTTGATCAGCTCAAGACACCTCCTCAAGCACTGATGACCAAAATTAGGGTTTGAATTTGCACAAGTATTTTTGAACTTATAATGCCCCATATGACTTTCATGGATCATTATGGACCCCCAAGATCACTCATGTCAAGTTTCAAGCCTTGGATCACATTTTTGCTCAGTCAATTGAGCAGTTGACCTAAAAATCAACTATATTGGGAAAAAAGTCAACTATGGCCAATTTACATACAAACTTCTTAATTTTTTATCCAGATCAACATTTTAAACTCATATGTATCATTTGATCAAGTTTGGACCATAATTCTTCAAAAAAATTGATCAAATCATCAAAAGGGCAAAATGGTCAAAATTAGGGTTTTGACTGAGAAGGGGCAATTTCTGATTTTTGACCTAGAAAATGATCAATTGGTTTGAAGAATAATATCAATAGTTTAATTGCATTATTTTGACCTAATGGCATGACCTAAAACATTGCTCAAGATCATTGGATTGACAGATGAATTTCAGTCAACTGATGAAAAGTCAACTATACACTGAAAAGTCAAACTTTGACTTTTTTGTCAAATTCAAGTTCCAAAGATCATAATTCATGAAAGCATGTCAAAATATGAAACTTATTCATTAAGAAAGCAAAAAGTCAAGATTTCATTTTGAAAAGTCAAAATTTCTAAACTTAGAAATTTTTCTAAGTGTTGGAAATTTCATGTTTTTTCATAACTTTGAGCCACATTTTCACCATGATGCAAGATGATTCAAGAGAAACTTCCAACATGAAAGTTGTAGATATCCATGAAATCTACAATTTTTATTTACACAACTCCTTCCAAAAATGCATGGATCTCAAGTTATAATTTTATAAACATGTGGTCATGAAACTAAACACTTAGTGAAATTTTGCCCTAATTTGGTCAGGATTTTGACGTAACTTCATGGAACTTTTTCATATAGTTCCAAGGGGAATATTCAAAATAAATTTAAATATGGGTTGTAGAGCACATTGCAAGATTTTCAAAATGTCCAAGAACTCCTTGAGATCATTCTTGAGGAGGGAGAATCGAAGAGATGAAGTTAGGGTTTTGTCACTTGAATTACAAGGCATTTTGTGATGAACAAGAATTCAATTTCAAACATATGCTGCACAATCTTGTTTTGCAGGCCTCTAAACCTCAATATCTCTCCACAATCAGAAGATTACACTTGCTTTTGAGCTATTATCCACTTGATCCAAGCTTTATCCAAGTTGCATTTCCATTAATGGCACAAAGTAACATTGTCATTCTAGTAAAGTGGCTTTAATCACAAAGTCAACTTCTCTTGAGCTTTGCATTTGTTCTTTCTGCACAAGCATCCTATACACAATCAGATGAGCATGTTTAAAGTGCCTAACCACTTCAGATAGCCTTGTACCTTGCCTTGGAATAATGCTTGTCAAGCTTGGTTCAAAAAGAAGCCAAAAAGCCATAACATGTGAACTTGTACTTCTGATCACCAAAGCTCTCAAAACCTTTTCCTATACATTGAGACATTATTATGCAACTTAGGGGACGGTTTTTGCAAGCCTGAAACTCTCTCAATTTTCCTCTAGCCAGAAATTGCACACAAACTCCATTTTTGTGCAGGTTCTGACCTTGAACTTGTATCTTCTATTTCCCTCGTGCACTCTTTGGCCTTTTAGTTCCTAAATCTCCTATACATCAAATATAACTTGTCCTTGTCCTTGTTACATGACTGTAACATCATTTGCATCAAACTCCATAACCAAAAACAGAGCATTGCACATTGACTTCTCCAAGCCATTCCAGCCATCCATTGCTCAAGCTAATCATTGCATTAGCTTCTTGGGAACTTGAGGAAGCTAACCTGATCATCACAACAACTTGAATCAAGCTCTAACTCAAAACACGATCTCCAACTACAAGGTGAGTTTTCTGAACTTCTATCTTTTCATTTAGGCATTGTTAGACTTGCATTTGTGAAGATAAAATGTAGACATCATTGCCCTGAAACTATACATGTCCATAGATTTCATTTATATTGCTTGAGTAGTGAGAATTTTGAGTTACAACTTGCTGAAATATTTAGATCAGAATTTGGTACTTTTAAAATTCATGTTCATCTTTGAGAATTAGCTTAAGTTATTTACATATTCAGAATCGTGAGAAAATTTCTAACAAGTTTGAAGTTGGAAGTTTTGTGAACGGATGAGAGATGAGTGAGTTACAGGAACCATGACTTGAGGTTGAAGATGAAGTTCATTTATGGAACTTGTTTTACATTATGTAATTATTATTTCAGATAAGTTAACGGATGTATAGCCACCCCAGTGGTAAGAAAATGCACGTTTCATGCTAAGGACGTGGGTTCAAGCCCCAGCGCTGCCATTTTTCCTCTCTTTTTTTCCACATTTTTCTTGTTTTTTGTCACACAACAGATGCGCTGGGTCTCAACAGTTGGGCCTTGTTATTTTTGTTGGCCTTCCACCCTCCTGACTGTTTTTAACACCCATGGCCCAATTTTATTTTCTTTTTCTTATTTTCATTTTATTTATTTTCTTAATTATTTCTAATATTAAAAAAATCATAAAAAATATAAAAATAGTATATTTATATTTTGACTTAGTTTATTTATTTTTCTCACAAAAAATATTTTTATTAATTATACTTTATTTATTTTTTACTATTATCTTGTAAATATAAATAAAATTAGGTTATTAGTTATTTTCTTTCATACTAATTTAAATACATCATTTTTAATATAAAAAAGGGACTAAAATAATTTATAATGTTATAAATATTTTCAAGATAAAAAAACACCAAAAATACTTTTCTTAAAATTATTTTCTTTTGATTAATTAATAGAACTAGGTTTTCATTTAAAATCTTTTCTTAATAAATTCATACTTAATTAACTATTTTCTTTATTTAATTAGGTTAAGACAAAATCTTTTTTTCATAAAAACTAAACAAAATTCATTTTCTCTACATTTTGCATCCTTGTACATTTGTTATTTTTATACTTTGTATTTATTCAATTCCTTGTATATTCATATCAATTCAATATGGTTGTAATAGACTAATTATGTTTAAATTCTTACAATCCCCATTTACAAATTGTACACCCCCTCCCCACAAATGTTGTAATAGCGTAGTAACTTTAAATTTCGCAATTTATCGCTTTTATATAACATGCTAGTAATTAGGGTTTGTATGGAAAGACTAAAACCAATACCTAGAAAATCCTAATTCAAGATAACAACAAGCATGAAAATAATACACTTGTACACAAGCACCTCTAGGGTTATTCCACTTGGTTGCCTTATACAAAATGACCATATTACGCGTGTAAGGTATCTTAGCAAAAACAAGTAAATACAAGATCATAGTCCCTCGATGACGCTATATAAGTTGCCTTACATGATCTTAGTCCCTAAAGAAAAATGCTAAGATACCTTGCAACATTGCTAATCATGGTTATACGATTACTCACGCCCGTCCCGTTTACATCCAAAGATAGGGTTACTTACCAAATCAATGATAAGACAATAATGTCAAAGGAAAAGAAAATGAACAAGAAAGACATTTGAGTGGGTAGATTGCTCCTAATTACTTGCTCCATTTCAAAACAAACATCCTTGCTATTTTCAAAACCAAACACTTACACTTTCAAAACATCTTGCAAAACTTGAAAACATTTTTCAAAAGATCAACATCTTTGTATACATTCTTACAAACAAGAATCATTACAAAGATTGCCTAAACAATGACCTCTTTACAAAATACTTTAAAAAATCGCACAAAGCACAATTTCAAACAAAAGCAAATGATATGGCAAGTAACTAAGAGTTCATGGAAAACCATGGATGAAAATTGTGCTAATATCTTTCTTTTTCATAATCTACCCCCGAACTCAAGAAATAATCTCAAAGGTGTTTCCTGTGCTTTTTCACCTTTCCTTTTGGATAAAAGAAAAGTCAGTGGCGACTCTTGTTAACCGCAACATTTGCGATAAAATGCAAAACACCCAAGTCAGTTCTCCTACCGTATCACACATAGGATAATTCTATGGTATTTTTTTGAATAGAAGATTATCTAATGACGAGGAAGTTCTGAGTGCACCCTCATTTTGTGGTTATACTCAAGAGATAAGACCAACTAATGAGCAAATTTCAAATGTTATTGCTCGAAGTACTCAAAATAAAGGAGAATCAAGTAGCTTGAAATCTATAACCAGGGACAAGTTTGAGCACAGTAGAGATGCAAGCTCGGAATAATTTGTTAGGTTAGTATATTTGATTGAATTCGTATTTGCATCATGCCTTCGTAACCACACAGGATCGTAGTTGCATCATGCCTTCGATCACTTGCGGTGGAAGAATTGGCCATGCAACGACAAGTGCTAAGCCACCAAGCAATGACACCGTACGGAAGATAAGATATTATGAAAAGACGGTAAAAAATAATATAGTAGTAGCAATTAATTTAAACTTCAAACAAATGCTCACTCATGCATTAGGATGTCTGTTTAGTGTAGGTGAGTATTGGTGAGCATTAGGATATTATGAACGAATGTTCTCTGTTTTTTACAGATAGATGATTCATTGGTTGGTTTGAACATAAGAATACTAGATATTGTATAAAACCATTTTGTATAGCAGTAATATGGTGAGCCATTTCGTGTTCTGCAACAGCTACAAAACCATCATTCGTATAACTGAGCTTGTAGAAAATTGTATAGCGCTCTCTAAGCCCTTTCAGAATTTGTATAACTTCTCTATGTGTTCTTTCAAAATACATTTTTCAAATATGATAATGTAGTCCCACTTTGATTTTGGAAGAGTAATATTTCATTGTTTACATGTGGGCTAAAAAGAAGTCTCATCATATATATTGGACCTCAAGTCCAAATAGTCTTGTTTTAAAAATTTGTATTAATTAATAATTAATTAAAAAAACATTATTAAAAAAATTTATATGAATTAATAATCAATTTCGAAAAAACATAATTATAATTATTAATATTTATTAGTTAAAGAATATTATTAATCAATATATTAATCCAAACACTAATGTCATATAATTAAAAATAATTTTTTAATCCCACTCATCATTTTCTCGTAGAATGCTCTCCGAGAGAATGTCCGACGAAAGCTATTCTCAGTGCTGCCGAGGAAAATAATGATGTCATAGAAATTGGTTCTCCACCTGTATAAGTTTTTATCAGAAAATAGGATTTCTAAAAGAAGCTGGTTTTTTAGATTCTAATCGTACATAATGTTTGTAAGCTAACTGCCAACTTATAGTGAAATATTCTAACTATCAATCTGTAAGCTAATTGGTTTTTGAGATTCTAACAGTACAAAATGTTTGCCCAGTTGCAGGTTGTTTGGCCTTGACAGTTGGATGAAGTGATAATGCACGTGAGATTTTCGAAGATTATGTTGCTTCTAAGTTGTTTTCGATAAGTCTGTGAAGATGAAGCATCATACCAAGGTAAAAAAAATACCATATGTGAATTAGAGAAAAGACGGGACACCAAAGTCGATGACAACATCTATCACGGTAGTACCAAACATGTCAACAACAAAAGCACATATTGCTGCGTGATGATTTGGCAATGGCTAAGCTCAAAGAAGGGAATCTTAATGTTGCTTTAGAATTATTTCAGGTTAGAAAAATCTTCAAATTTAAAACAATGTATAAAAATGGATATGTTGTTTTAAATGATAAAAATATTCTCAGTTTTGTTCACTATTTTACGGTATAGTTTACTAGTTAGACAAGACTGAATAAAATAAAATCGAAGTAGTTTAGTTGAGTGGTGTTTAGAAGACCATATTTAGATTTATATTATGAACTGCATAACAATTCCGTAAGAAATTGAAATACTTTAAGAAAATAGCATTTGTCACGTCCATAAACTATTTGTCTTATTTTCATAAACTTCTCCAGATTTATGTAAAGTTTGCCCTCATTCTCTATTAAATTTTAGAAATAATAATACACAAGTGTTAATTATTTCCTTTTTTGAAATGACCAATTTTAGTAATTAGTTGTTATTTTTGTTAGTGGGGGAGTTGGATGATAAGTAGCAGGACACTTATAAAACATCAAGTATCCAAATCTTCTGTTTCTCATTCATGATTTAGAATTATAAATAAGAGCAGAAAATTGTACAATTGTTTTTTTTATATCTTTAGGACTCCTTTTCACTATTCACTCCAACAAAATATCATGCCATGTTTTATTTAGAGAAGGATATTAGAAAATAAAAATTCTCATTTATGAACTTTAAAAATATCTTATACAGAGAATGATGAATGGTGACAAGGGCCATTCTGGTTGGTTAAAATATTTTCTCATTTACTCTTTCCTATTTTCTCATTTATTGATATGAATTGGACCGAGAAAATTTGTTCTTGAGGATGATAAACAGATTAACAACCTTGTAGGCTGATGAGACAGAAATGTGGTACTTGCATTCAATTCAATGAACAAATTATAAGTTCAATGTATATGAAATAAACTGTTCTGTACTACTTTATAACCAACATAATTTGGACATTCATTTCTCTCATTTATAAGTTGAAAGTTGAATTTGATGGGTCCTTTTGAGTCATTTTTATACTTCCGCAAGAAAATATACATACATATTGCTTTTTTAAAATGCTACGGGACACAATCCGTTATACTTTTTAGTACAATTATATCATACAAAATAATAAGAAACAGAAAAAATAAAATTACAGATAAAAATATTTAATATTAACAGAAACATAAAATTACTGATAAAAATATTGAATATTAATGAGAACATGAAGTTACGGATCAAAATGTTAAATAATAATGAAAACTTGAAATTACTGATCGAGATATTAAACTGTAACAGGAACATGAAGTTACTGATCAAAATATTAAATTTTAGCGGAAATATTAAATTACTGATCAAAATATTGAATATTAACGGGAATCTGAATCTAGTGATAAAAATATTGAATATTAACAGGAACACGAACTTACATATCAAAATATTGAATAATAACGGAAACATAAAATTATTGATCAAATTATTAAATAATAACGGGAACGTGAAGTTATTTATCAAAATATTGAATAGTAATAAAACAACTTTACTATTGGTTTAAATATTTTTTATAATAATTTCAAAACAGAAATAATATTTATATAAAAGATATATATTATTGATTCAAATATTTTTATATATTGAAATAATTATAGACACCGATTTATTATCTCTTTTAAAAAAATCATTTATTTTTATCATATTTTGAGAACAAATACACGTACCATATCGATACCTATATAAAAACACAGGTATCACACTAGTCATTTAATAAGAGTTATATATATATATATATATATATATATATATATATATATATATATATATATATATATATATATATATATATATATATATATATATATATATATATATATATATATATATATATATAGGGCACTCCTGTTCTTTTCCTCATGGTACAATATTACATTTACATGTAAATTTTCTTGAAAAAACTGCAATTAATTAGTGTAAATTTGGAAAGGTAAAAGAGTTAGACTAAAATCACCTATCATATTTCTATTGATTGGATTAAGCGAGATCATATATAGAAATTTAGAACAGTAAAATAACACAAAAGAAGAAAAAATTAAGATGAATGAACCAAGTGTTGATGATCAAGAGTATATGTTTATTTTCTCTGATCTCTCTCCCTCTCAAATTTCTTTTAAAATATCTCTCTAAACAACAACAAATATGAAAAATGGATCTGCCAAAATAAAAATTATGGCAATGGGTTTACCCTTCCTCCAATTAATTAATATTTTGAATTCCAAAGATCCAACAATATTTGAAAAGAACACACTTTCAAGACCCAAATTTTCATCACTAGATCACACACTTGCAGGGTCCCTGAAACACATCTTATACCCAACATCATAAGAAAACATTAACAGAAAAGAAATAAATACTATCAATAAGAAGAAAAATTGACTTTGATGTGGTTCATATCCAAAAGATGAAAAATTGAGATGACATCTATAAAAAATGGTTTTTCTTTGTGATATTATCACTACGCCAAAACAGCTCTTAGGCAGCGCACTTTAGACAGAGCTTGTAAATCAAAGCGCTGCTATATGTCACGATAAAATTTTAAATTTTAAATTACATATTAGATAGCACTTTGAAAAAAAGCACTGTCTAAAATTAAGAAAAAATGCTGCTTAAGCCTCACTTTAGGCAGCACTTTATGAAAGCGCTGTTAAATATTGTAATTGCAAGCTTCTCAAGTCATGTTTAAAGTATTGGTTTTGATGAAGACAACGTGGATATCAACATTCAAAGGATGTGCAAAAAGTTTATCAATATCATATAAAACCTTGTTACAAGTCTTGAAGATTAGAAGAAGAATTATTAAAGAAACAACAAATGTTAAAAGGTATAAATAATTCTTAAACTTGAATATAGATGTTCACAAATATGCATTCATAATCATATACATATCCCACATTTTTTAACAATAAGAAAAACTATGTTTGAGATCTTTTTCAAAAGGATTTTTTGAAAATAAACTTTCAGGAACCGGTTCCTACCTAACAGGGAACCGGGTTCCAAACTTGTTCAAAAATCCTTCCCTGGAATTTGTACCAGGAACCGGGTTGTACCTATAGGGGAACCGGTTCCTGCGTGTTATTTTTGAATTCTGGGTTATAACGTTCACTAAGAACCGGGTTCTGCCTGGGTCAGAACCGGTTCCCAGCGAACCAGTACAGATTTTCTTTTGTTTTTTGAACATAATTCAAATGGTATTCTTTCATGATTGCATTGCATCTTTTCATATCAAATGGCATGAATGAAGAGGTATCTGTGACATTATAAATTGTGCAGATTTTCAAATTCAAATAACCTTCTTCAATTAACAATTTTCATCATTCAAATTTGCATATTCTTACAAACTTTCAAGTGTTCTTACAAATCATAAATTTTGTGAAACTTGCCATATACATTTTCATTAAGAAATCATTACAAGTTTCATGCATTCATTGTGAACATTTATAATCATTGCTTTAGAATTGTTTCTTTCTTGAAGAAGAAGATCAATCAAAGATTGATAGTGCTCTCCATCTCTTTCAAATAAATTATTGTATTACAAAAAAAAAGTATTCCCTTACTATCCAGGATTGTTGGAAGTAAATGTTGTGATTTGAAGAGGATTGTTCTTCATTCACATTAGTGTTTGTTTGACCTTAAAGGTGTTCCCTTACTATCCAGGATTGTTGGAAGTAAGTGTTGTGATTTGAAGAGGATTGTTCTTCATTCACATTAGTGTTTGTTTGACCTTAAAGGTGTTAAGAACCTTTGGTCACCCTATAGGTTAGATAGTAAGCATATGATGTATAATCATTCTAAACTATAGTGAAATATCTTTCGTGTTGGAAAGGGGACTGGAGTACTCTCGGATTGTGAGGGGAACCAGGATATATCGCCGTGTTATTTACTTTTCCGCTTTTATCATTTTCATCACCATAATCAAGAAAAGATAAGATATAATCAAAAACCTTCAAACACTTAACCACAAATTACTACAAGTATTCTCATAAAACCGAATAAATTTTTATATACCTAATTCACCCCCCCCCCCCCCCCCCCCCTCTTAGGCACTCTTAGACTTACAATTGGCATCAGAGCAAGTTATAGGTAACTTGTTCCTAAAGATCCAGAATGGCTTCCGCAAATCAAAATACGGTTTTCAAAGATGGTGGTAGTAACAACAAGCCTCCATTGTTTTGTGGTGAATACTTTGACTTTCTTTTGGAAAATTCGCATGAAGGCTCATCTTGAAGCGCAAGGAGAAGAAATATGGAATGCTGTTGAGAATGGTCCATTTACTCCGGTGTGTGTTGT
Source organism: Vicia faba (assembly GCA_948472305.1). Lineage (NCBI taxonomy): Eukaryota > Viridiplantae > Streptophyta > Magnoliopsida > Fabales > Fabaceae > Vicia > Vicia faba. The sequence goes on from OX451740.1 coordinate 444,878,077, forward strand.
CAATGGTGTTGGGTCATCAAAGCCTAAAGCATCATGGGATGACGATGACAAGAAAAAAGTTCTCTTTGACAAAAAGGCAATCAATATTCTCCAAAGTGCTCTTAGTATGGATGAATTTTTCCGAGTATCGGCATGTACAACGGCAAAGGAAATTTGGGATACTCTTGTAGAAACTCATGAAGGAACCGCTGAAGTTAAAAGATCAAGATTAAATACTTTGAGTCAAGAATACAAACTATTCAGAATGCAGCCCCGAGAATCAATCCTCGACTTGCAGAAAAGATTTGTACACTTGACAAATCATTTGAAAGCACTAGGTAAGACTTTAACTAATGATGAACTTAATCTTAAAGTGCTTAGATCTTTATCCAGGGAATGGCAACCAAAAGTGACAGCAATATCCGAGAAGAAGAATCTATCCACAATGACTTCTTCCACTTTGTTCGGAAAACTTCAAGAATATGAGACGGAACTTGCAAGACTCGAAAAGCATGAAATCCAAGTAAAAGACTCAAAAGACATGGCTTTGAATACAAGGATAAAAAATCATGATAGCAATAAAGAGGATGAATCCACTAGTAGTGAAGATGATGATCTTATCAAGAAGATTGAAAAGGTTCTACGAAAAGAAAGAAAAAGAGAAGCACCAACAAGGAAGGTTATATGCTTTGAATATGGAGAAAAGGGACATGTTAAAAGTGAATGTCCTACACTTGAAAAGAAGAAGAAATATTTCAAGAGAAATAAAGATAAAAAGTCAAAGAAAGCATATATAGCATGGGAAAGTTCTTCATCCGATTCGGATAGTGACGAAAGTGCAAATCTAGCATTGATGGCTTCACATCACTCCGACGATGAAGAAGAGGTTAGTAATGAATTTAATCTTTTTGATGATGATGTTCAAGGTGCAATTGATGAACTCTTGAAAGAATGCAAAAGTTTATACAAAAAGGTGTCAAAACAAGAAAAAGAACTTCTAATTTGTCTTAAAAAAATTGACACCATGACTAAAGATTTTGATCTTCAAAAACAAAATTTTATTAAAGAAAAGGAAAACTTTGCATGCTCCAAGTGTGAATCAAATGTCTTTCAAATTGTTCAATTGAAAAGAGTCATTGAACGATATGAAAAATGACAAATAGGATTGGAAGGATTACTAAGCCAACAACGTTATCCAAATGATAAAAGAGGTCTTGGTTATGTGAATTCTAAGAGACCAAGTAACAATCCCACTGTTTTTGTAAAGGCTAGTAATAGTTCCAATCCCAAGAAAGTAAAAAAGAAGCAAGTTGTTCATAATCATCAAAAGAAAAAAGGCTAATGTATCTAAAATAAAACAATTTCCTAGATACAAGAGTAACTTTGAACCTACTTGTTTTTATTGTGGTATTAAAGGCCATACACCTAATGCTTGCTATGTTAGAAACTTTAGTATGGCAAGTGGGCATTATGTGTGGGTTAAGAAAGGAACTAACTATGATGGACCCAAAGCACATTGGGTACCAAATCAAACTTAATTTGTTTTGTAGGTATGCTTGAAGACCACATACAATATTTTGTATCTTGATAGTAGTTGTTCAAAGCATATGATGGGAGACATACACTAACTTTCAAATCTAGTTCAAGTCCAAGGATTATTTCATATGGGAAATACCTTAAAGGAAGAATTCTTGGTATTAGCAAAGTTGATACACTAACTTTCATATCCATTGAAGATGTACTTTATGTTGAAAAAAAAAAAAGACAACTTCTAAGTACAAGTCAACTTTGTGACAAAGGCTTCAAGATCAAATTTACAAAAGATGAATGCTTGATTATTGATGAAGTCACCAATGAGGTAAAACTCAAAGGTAAAAGAATATGTTTCACTCTTTTTCCCCATCCTTTTTTATGTTAACAAAGGGGGAGAAGAATATGCATATGTGTTGTTTTGTTTCAAAGAAATTGCAGGCCAAAATAACTATCATAAAACTCACTCCAAAATTCAAAGAATCATGGACTTAGGGGGAGCCTTGCATTTGCTTAACATTTTTGCTACACAAAACAACATAAAAATTTCAAGAATTGTTTTCAAGACTTGGTTGTCATCATCAAAAAGGGGGAGAATGTAATTGCAAGCTTCTCAAGTCATGTTTAAAGTATTGGTTTTGATGAAGACAACATGGATATCAACATTCAAAGGATGTGCAAAAAGTTTATCAATATCATATAAAACCTTGTTACAAGTCTTGAAGATTAGAAGAAGAATTATTAAAGAAACAACAAATGTCAAAAGGTATAAATAATTCTTAAACTTGAATATAGATGTTCACAAATATGCATTCATAATCATATACATATCCCACATTTTTTAACAATAAGAAAAACTATGTTTGAGATCTTTTTCAAAAGGATTTTTTGAAAATAAACTTTCAGGAACCGATTCCTACCTAACAGGGAACCGGGTTCCAAACTTGTTCAAAAATCCTTCCCTGAAATTTGTACCAGGAACCGGGTTGTACCTATAGGGGAACCGGTTCCTGCGTGTTATTTTTGAATTCTGGGTTATAACGTTCACTAAGAACCGGGTTCTGCCTGGGTCGGAACCGGTTCCCAGCGAACCAGTACAAATTTTCTTTTGTTTTTTGAACATAATTCAAATGGTATTCTTTCATGATTGCATTGCATCTTTTCATATCAAATGGCATGAATGAAGAGGTATTTGTGACATTATAAATTGTGCAGATTTTCAAATTCAAATAACCTTCTTCAATTAACAATTTTCATCATTCAAATTTGCATATTCTTACAAACTTTCAAGTGTTCTTACAAATCATAAATCTTGTGAAACTTGCCATATACATTTTCATTAAGAAATCATTACAAGTTTCATACATTCATTGTGAACATTTATAATCATTGCTTGAGAATTGTTTCTTTCTTGAAGAAGAAGATCAATCAAAGATTGATAGTGCTCTCCATCTCTTTCAAATAAATCATTGTATTACAAAAAAAAGTATTCCCTTACTATCCAGGATTGTTGGAAGTAAATGTTGTGATTTGAAGAGGATTGTTCTTCATTCACATTAGTGTTTGTTTGACCTTAAAGGTGTTCCCTTACTATCCAGGATTGTTGGAAGCAAGTGTTGTGATTTGAAGAGGATTGTTCTTCATTCACATTAGTGTTTGTTTGACCTTAAAGGTGTTAAGAACATTTGGTCACCCTATAGGTTAGATAGTAAGCATATGTTGTATAATCATTCTAAACTATAGTGAAATCTCTTTCGTGTTGGAAAGGGGACTGGAGTACTCTCGGATTGTAAGGGGAACCAGGATATATCGCCGTGTTATTTACTTTTCCGCTTTTATCGTTTTCATCACCATAATCAAGAAAAGATAAGATATAATCAAAAACCTTCAAACACTTAACCACAAATTACTACAAGTATTCTCATAAAACCGAATAAATTTTTATATACCTAATTCACCCCCCCTCTCTTAGGCACTCTTAGACTTACAAATATTAGGATAAAATTTTAAATTTTAAATTATAAATATTAGACAATGTTTTGAAATAAAGCGTTGCCTAAAGTTAAGAAAAAGCGCTGCCTAAGCCTCACTTTAGTTAGCGCTTTATGAAAGTGCTTCCTAAGGACAAATAAAATTGAAATAAAAAAAATAAATTCTAGAAGTGCTGCCTAAACTCAAAACGCTGCTATAGGCTCAACACTAGGAAGCGCTGTCAATGGTCCAAAGCGCTGCTAAAGACTTATTTTAGAAAGTGCTGATATAGCCTTATAAGAAATTTCAGTAAAAGCGCTGCTAAAGGCCTACTTTAGAAAACACTTTTAAGAAGCGCTGCTTAAGGCCATAAGCGCTGCTATAGGACATACATCAGAAAGCGCTTTTAATTAGAAAGTGCTGCTAAAGGTAATACATCAGAAAGCGTTTTATAAAAAGTGCTGACTAAGGTCATTAATGTCTTATTTCTAAATTAAAAAACTAAAACCCTAAAACTCAGTTTTCATTCTTAAAACATATTTATCTACGCGCGACGATTCTCCAACGACGAACGTTTCTCTACAACTGATTTCGAATAACTTTTTCAACAACGATTATCCGACAACAATTATCCAACAACAATATCTATGATGAATTTCTACACAATGACAATGAATTATGAGAAAGAAAAGAAAAGAAAGAAGACAATTATTTTCTGCAGAGTTTCTCTCTGCCCACAAACTGTGGAAAACTTTATTAATCACTTACAACTGCAAATTCTGTGATTACAATGAATTGACTTAATTGTCTTGATTACAAACTTAAGGGTTACTCCCTATTTATAGATTTTGGTTAGCACAAAGTCCAAAACTATAAAAGCCCAAAATACTTATTTTGGTACTAAATCAAATCTATCTATTTTAGATCTAAATCAAATATATTTAAATCTAAAACAAATCTAATCTGTGTGCTCTTCGATACACTATATTGTCACACTATGAATTACAATTTAACAGAACGTGTACTGGAAAATATAATATTATCATATATCATATTTTATTATTTTGAAAACTTATTTATGATTAAAGCAAGTAAATTCTCGTTTCCTTTAAAATTTCATTTTTCAACATTTTTCTTGAAGATAAGAATATGTTCAAGTTTTGGATTGGGAGGAAAGTCTATCACATTATATTATTTGACGGGTAGATGAAATTCAATTCCAACGAGTTCTCTCATCTTCAAAGAATATATATATTTTTTGTTCATAAATTTTACTTTTTTTCACTTTACTATTTTAAACTCATTCAAAACCAAGCTCAGAAACATGAAAACTATTGAACAACATTCTTTCCCTCGCACTAATCCTTGTGGAGACGATAAAACAAAATTAAAAATACTCACTTTTGCTTGCTGCTTTACTGCAACAACACCGCCTTACTACCATATGCGCCTAGGTCTATGTGGAGGTAATCCCCGAAGTGACGTTTCAGTGACGAGATAAATTTAATATGCGTGTTCTCAAGGCTACAAACTCCCACTCAATTTCTCAGTCGAACCTCATCCTCCTCCCCGAGAACTTTCCCAAGAAAAAGACATTTCCCAAAATAAAACTCCCTTGGGCCGGACCGCACTTTTAGGGCATAAATCCTATCTTCATGTCTGATTGTAAGGACTAGGGAGAAAACTATTTCGAACTGGTCAAATGAACTAATAAGACTGAACCAACTCAGAGGCCCAATCCAACAATTGTACCCATTCAAACTGAAAAATAGGTATGCTACCGTTAGGGAGCCTCTCAGTGAAGCAAGGCATTCTTTCATTTAAGTTATTGAGCCCATCTAGCAATTTCCTCTGGAGGAGAATTTAACATGTCACCCCAAATTTTAAACCTGACACCCTCCAATATTTTTATAATGCAAAAAATGTTCCTGATAAAAAAGAACAAAATGGTCAGACAAAATTTCCGGCAGTTCATTCAAAATTTCCATAAACATGCATTTCGAAATTTTTTATAAAAAATATAAGAGTTTTATTGGAATTTTTGAAATTTCCAGTAAAAACGCACACGTTTCGAAATTGTTAGGTAAAATTTTTACGAGAAATTTATGGTATTGTATTGAAATTTCCGATAAAAACTCATGGAAATTTTGAAATTTCGGATATATTTTTAAAATTTTCGATATAGTTTTGAAATTTCCAATAAAGACTCATGGAAATTTTGAAATTTTCGATATAATTTTAAAATTTTCGATAAAAACACATACTTTTTTAAATTTGATAGCCTAACACTTTAGGTAAGGGTATAATGGTAAAAACATGCAAAATAGAGGGTGTCAGATATAAATTCGGGGGTGGTAAATTAATTTCTCCCTCTTGAGACGTCTCGTTCTATCTAAAATGTTGAGCCCATCTAATAATTCCCTACGGGAGACGTCTCATCCACCCGAGTGTTCTATTCATCCTTTTTATATAAGTGTTATTCTACGTCAAATCAATGTACATCCTCCAAACACATTTATAAACCATAAAAAGCCTTTTAAATTTATTGAATAATTGATGTATGTGATATAAAATAATGACTAAATTCATCATTTATTCAATGAATTTAAAAAATAATTATTATTATTTTTAAATGTGTCCAGAGAATATATAATTTACTACGTACCTGTAATTTTCACCTCTGATTTTAAGGATTTTAACTTTGATGTGTTAAATTTGCAAGGACACCCTCTCTCTCTCTGACTACATGAGACATCTATCGCTGTGCTGGATACCTTCCATGATGGAAATCTCCGGTCTGCTACCTATTTTCTGTTCCGCACCAGAATAGGAGCTAAGCTTCATTAGTTATCACTCTCGTGTAATTTTTCTTCAGCAACACGTTCCGTACCGAAACTCTTATACCAAGTGAATAGGATCATAGAATGCACATCAGTGTTACTTTCTTCTCTGCATGTGTAGGTTTCGATTAATTTCAAATTGGAGCAATATCGATTCTGAATTGAATCATTGTTTGGAAAATTTTCAATTAAACTTTTATGATCACCTTACCTTTATTTTATTGGTCAAATTTCAATAGATTTGGGTATAGTTTGCTCCATAGCTCACAAGTCAAAGTTTATGAATGTGGTTTTCAAATTTCTAAATGAGCTTATGATGGTTCCAATTATGTAATAGCTACTAGTTATTGTACAAAAACCATCTTAAAACATAGAATCACTAGGTGAAAATAAACAGAAAGGGTGCTGAAAATCAAACACATCATAAGGTTGCATTTGAAGGAGTGTTTTTTAGAGTAAAAAATTACATAGTTGCATGCATATACCATGTCCTTGCAGAAGGTGCATAAAAATTGAAAAAACAAAACATGATAGCTCATATCATTTCACTTGATGCCACTAAGATAGGACTTCTAACAGTGTGTGCTCCACCATCTTCAATCCAAACAAGATCCCCAAATGAAACATTTTCCTTCTTGTACATTACATACTTTATGACAATGTAGAAACTTTGTTTCTCATTTCTATAGCTGAAACTTAATATATCAGGTGACACTGTCACCAAACAGCCTTTTGGATGTGTCACTTTAGCTTTATATGTAGCAGCACCATCACCAACATTGGTAACAGTCCTCTTAAATTTGCGAACCTGTGATCTTGTTTTGCTACTGTAGAAATCTATAAATGAAGGGTAATTAAGATCCAAAGAAGGGTTTTCACAATCATAAGAACTTGATCTTGTAATTGTTAGAATTTGATTCTTTGTGAACTTCAAACCACAAAGGAAATTAACATAGTCCTGTGGAGTAACATCATATATCAAACCTGGATTCATTGCTTTATTAGGATCAATCTCACCAGCACCAATAGCGAGAGGAGAAGCATGTTGAGAAGGGTAAGCACTATCCTTTATTGGATTTCGTGTATTATCCATAGGATTAGCTGTGGTTATCAATGCAGATCTTATAGCAGCAGCACTCCATTGTGGATGCGCAGATTTCAGAAGAGCAGCAACGCCGGAAGCATGAGGACAAGCCATGGATGTTCCTGTCATGAAATTGTAGTCACTTGATAAGAACAGATTTGTGCCGATTCTAGCTGATGGTTTATTAGGAACATAAGCAGCAAGAACTCTTGAGCCAGGAGCCAATATGTCAGGCTTCAAAATCCAAGGAAAGCTGTGGGAAGGACCTCTTGAAGTGTAATGTGCTGCAACTGGTGCTGGCTTTATTCCAACATACGTTTGTTGAAACCTAATGCTTGCCGTAGGATTTTTGTGTCGTTTTGCATAGTTGATCACGGATTTTGCATCTTTTGGCTTGATTACAATAATTGGAGAGTACAAATGTCTTGAATCAATTAAATCAGGATTATCAGAGACAAAAACTGCCCCTAACACTCCTGTCTCTGCAACGACATTGATTTGTTCAGACACGGATTTTGAGTTTGACATTGATTCATCGTCACAAAGAATGACGACTTGTTTGTTAACTCGAGATAAAAGCCTCGCCGAGTTGCATGAAGATAAATTTTTGTTGTAAACAAGTGGAAGATTTTCAACTAGAGTAGCATTTGATGCAAACAAAGTCCAACCAATAATGTTTTTACCATTTCCCAAAACAAGAGTACCGAAAGTTCTGTCAATTGTTCCTGCAGCTACTGTAATGAGCCAAGGGATACCATTGTGCAATGTTCCAAGATAAGGTCCTAAATTACCTGCAGAAGACGAAACAACAATACCTTTCTCCATAGCTGCAAATGAAGCTATTGCAATAGGATCTTCATAGAGCGGAACATCATCGAATCCCATGGAAATTGAAATCACGTCAACACCGTCCACAATTGCTTGATCCATTCCAGCTAAAACATCAGAAGCCAAAAGACCTTCTTCCCAATTGACTTTATAAATAGCAAGCCTAGCTTTTGGTGCAATGCCTGTTGCTACTCCTTTAGCATAACCAAAATAAGAAGCTCCATTAACATAGTTACCTGCCACAGTTGATGATGTGTGAGTTCCATGTCCTACACTGTCTCTAGCCGAGTTCATGATGATTGTAACATTTGGATTTGAAGCAATGACTCCTTTGTTGAAATATCTAGCTCCAATCAATTTGAAGTTGCACATGGATGCATTGAATTCTTGGCCATCTTCACACGCTCCTTTCCATTTGCTTGGAATTTTCTTTGTCATACCATCATCTTTGAAGCTTTGACTCTCAGGCCACACACCAGAATCAATAACACCAACAATTATATCCTCACCGAAATTCGAAGCATGCCATAGCCCACTTGGAGAATCTAAGGAGAGAAATTCAAAGGTATGAGTTGTGTCAAGGGTGGCTGTTCTATCTTGATATGCTGATACAAAGCCATCAATCTTGTTAAGAGTCTCTAACTCATTTGAAGATAACACTGCACTAAAGCCATACATGGCATTATCATAGGCGTACACTAGTTTCTTCTGTGATTGCTTGGATGATTGTTGATCATGATCATGATCGTGATCATGATCATCAAGTAGTAGTGTTTTTGATTTTACGGAATGAACAGTGGATTGAAACCAATCATGATGAGTTGTGAAAACTTGAGGAAAGA